>JAMPIV010017284.1:0-382593 GCA_024509875.1 Oreohelix idahoensis
CTCCGACAAATGAGTTACCCGGTAATTTAAAATTGGGAATGTTTCTAGAACACAATAAAACAAAAAAATTATTAATTTGAACGCCGGATAGTGAAATAGATGACTTTAAACGGTATGTTGCCAAATGGCAACAAGGCCCAATAAAGGGTTAATGATAACATTAATATTTAAATATTACAGCAATTTAAATAACACCAAAATACTTGTAACTCAACCATTGATACAAGTTTAACATACCCTTCAGACACAGTTTTACAGATCTGAGCTTATCAATTATGCAAGTCTGCTCACAGGCAGGTCAGCTTTGCTGTTTCTCAGCTATAGGCTGTGGCTATGTGGCTTCGACACGCGTATGTCAGTCCGCTGGACATCTTTTCTGTTCTGAAATTTTGAGAATCCATAATTGAATCTCAGCGGGCTTATATACCCAACCTAGATGTAACCTTTTTCTTCTCGGAGGTCCACGCTTGAGTTCACTTTTCCGCTGGTAACTTTCGTGGGATTTCGAGGCTTGTGTGCTAATTTGCCGAAAAAATCCTGACTTTAATTGTCAATTACCAAAGATAATGACTTTCAACTACCATAATGAGAGCACCATGCTAAACTATTGAAAGATCTAATAAACTCGCTTGAAAGTCTCGCCAAATGCTTCACCAAGTGCACAGTCCAGTGGATACCAGCCCATTGCAACATTCCAGGCAAGGAAGAGGCGGATAAACTTGCTAAAGAAAGGGAAGCGCTGCAACAAAACGATATAGAGACACCTTATGAAATGGCTAAAACAAATATAAAAGCCATATTCAAGTCCAAATGAGACACAGAACACCCATGTCACATAAAAGATGATGCCTATCACCAGCTATCTAGGCACGACCAGGTCATCATTTTCCGCTTACGCACTGGTCACAACAGGTTGAGGTACCATCTATATCACAAGTACATGATTGGTCCAACAGATCTCTGCTCCTGTGGCACCAGGCCCATCCCAGCCGAACATCTGCTCCAGTCTTTCCCAATTTACAGCAGTGAACGGAGTAGCATATCGCAACAACCCACTTCTCTTCACGAAAAACTGTTTGGAGATGTCAGGAACCTTGAGCTGACTACTGCCTTTATTAGAGTCATTAATTTGGAAGCCTGAGGGCGAACGAAGAAGAAGAAACAAATGGCTACAGAATGCAATGATCAAGAGTACGTGAATGATTTGTTGCATGCTTTCTGCAAGGAGCCCGCTTCAGTGGTGCCTGCATGATCTTTGCAAAGCCACAAATAAAATTATAATGATGATGATAATGATGACGACTTTCAGATACGCACATAAAGATCTGTAAAAAAAATACTGCATATACATATTTACAGACGCATTTAACTGCACACATACAAAAGCACACTTGAAGTGTCATACTAGTACGCACTCGCAGTGACACAAACACTCACACACACACACACACTGTTGCCAATACACAGCTACTTGCGCACAAACTATGTCACATGTATGTTGTGCAACACATACACTTGCCTGAGTCCATTAGCATATTTGCACCAACACACGTGTAGACCCATACAGGCTCTTGCACAACGTCCTATGCATAACAACTGGAAACACACATATTTGCACAAACACACTTTTACAAACACACACACACTTGTACGAAACAGGTGTACAAATTCACGTATGAACATATTTGCTCGAGCACACTTTCACAAACACGCGCACATGAGTACAAACATATGAATCCCAACTCGTAGCATTATACTACCTATCCATTTAGGAGGCCTGGTATATTTTACCAGTTTGGAGCTTACTCAGTTGGTGTAGCACTCTGGGTTTTCTAGAAAACCATGGAAACACCACTCCAAATTTAAAAAAAAAAAACAGGAAAAGACATGAAAACTCAAATCCCGGGAATAAAAACAAACAAATCAACTCACGCAACACAAACATGTATACAAAAGAACGATTTAACATATTACCACAAATTCACTTTCATAAACACATGCATTGAACAAAAACCTGCATATAAAACCACTCATGGACATGTTTACACAAACACTCGTTCACAAACACACCCACATATACACAAACGTGTATACAAAAGAACGCACGAACATATCTGCATACACGTACAAACACTTACAGAAGATTATGCACCAAAAATTTGAAAACGAACTAGTTTTTATCTAATTTCTTGTCACAGCAAACACATAAAACTTTGTCGCAAAGATTGCGTTTCAGACTCAGATCGAAAGAAAATTGTAAATCTCTCTCTCTCTCTCTCTCTCTCTCTCTCTCTCTCTCTCTCTCTCTCTCTCTCTCTCTCTCTCTCTCACACACACACACACACACACACACACACACACACACACACCCACACACACACACACACACACACACACACACACACACACACACACACACACACTCTCTGATTCTATAGATGTTCCAGTTTGTCTAGATATCATGTCATATTGGAAATGTCTAGACAGGCATTTTTTAGCGGTTGACGTCAGTGTATCTTTTATATCTTTCATGTATGGTTATGTCAAATATGAATGCAAACATAGTGCCAGTTTGGTCTCGCCAAATCTCAGCGAACGTATGAAGTGCTACTTCGCTTCAGCATTGTAAGAAATGCTGAGCTTGCCATTCAATCAAATAATTTTTTTGTATCGACATTACTAGCCATTTGTAACTGGCATTGCTCTACGGTTAAATTAGACGAAGAGGCTGAAAAATATAAGATCCATTAATTTTCCTATTCACGCCACACAGAGCCTTGAGTCACTTCTGCTGATGGTCTCCCTTGCAGGAAACCTGCAGTTGTCGTCACTCTCTATATACAGGGCACTAGTTTTGTATAATGATGTTGCCAGCTGTCCACATTAGTTGCCAGTTAAGATATGCCTAAGAAATAATCGTCCTAATCTTTGTTTCCTTAGAAACCTCGGAAAACTACGCGAGACAAAATATCAGAGTAAAGCAAATAAAACGAGACCTCTACATCTTTTTTTGTTGTTTCAAAATCGTGATGAAATTTATAATTAAAAAACATGTCAATATAATAATGAAACAAAATAGACGAAAGAAATAAAGAGAAGCTGCAGCTGGATAACAGTTTATACCGACAATAAAGCAACAAGTTTGCCAAGTGTAATCTGACTTTAATCTGTGATACCGGCATGTCTTCATGATTTGGAAGGAAAGTTTCTATGTGAACCTTTACCCACCATGAGTACCTGTCAAAACAGGAAATATCCCGTGTAATATAATGTTCTGAAAATCTACGGAAGTCGCGAACAGATGTTACTAAGGTAATATAACACCGCAAATATAATTTTAAGAATTCTCATTAAACATGAATCAAATTCAGCAAATGTAAAAACTACCGGTGAGAAAATTTCATTACCAAAACAAAGTATGAATCTGCAAACAGCAGACCCGTTATGAAGGAAGAATCCATATCTGGTAATATACAGGGTGTCCGAAAATTATTCACCGGATGTTCAGTAACCTTTAGCAGAATCGAGTGTTACGGATACATGATACTGTGTGTGAATTTAAATGATTGTGAGCAATAAAATTCTTTGGGTTAAGGCTGCAAATGCAGTACCATTTATTAGTAACACTCGTATCTGCTCAAGGTTATTGAACTTCATAATCCGGTGAAATTTATTACCCTCACAAGACTGCAATATTTAATTGTTATACTTTATGAAAGAAATTTTTACAAATTACAGTTTAAAAGTAATTTATAATTACTCGAAACGACTCGCTCTGAAATGTCAATTTGCTTTGGATTTGTCCAATTTGCCGTTATTGCTGAAAAGAACAAAGTTTGGTCCTTCACGTTTTACATACCTTGTTGTTTAAAAATAATTCTGCTGAATGCGTTTTTTCAGTTAAAACAAATATGATTCATTCACTGTAAAAATGAGGGTTTAATCTACGTGTTGTGTTGTTATCACTAACCAGACCACAAGGCAGCAGCGTCCGTAAAAGCTGCGACATAATATCAAAAAATAAAAATCAACACTAGTTATCTTAGGTAACGCTTCAATGATCGCCTTCTAGGTATTCTGCGCATGAGCATGCTTTCATACTTTCTCCATCGTTGTGACGTCAATATTTGTAAAACATAAGCTTTGTCAAACAATTCGTTGGCATTCTTGTAGTTGGCTTATGTTATCCTCATAGTTCAGAAAGGTTGAGAAGACGAGCTGCGCACAAACAGGAAGAGGGAATGGGATGGAATAGCCACGATAGAGTTGGTAGAAAAAATGTATTGAGTAGGATTCAATGTAGAGTCATAGTCGCTGTAATATATACATGGAAACATGGGATGTCACTATTAAAACATGAAAATAAGTATTTTCATTCACAGTTCGGCGACGATGGACCCCACTATCCAATAAGAACGAGCCGCCACTGGCGAACTGTGTCGACGGATTCATCACTGGTTGCGCACGAAGCTCAAAATTCTACCTTTGGCATTCGTGAGCTCAGCGTCGCTCTGTGAAATGTGGTAAAAGGTAGTCCGATAGCAAATTCTGCCGTAGGGGAGTGAAGTGTTAGAGATTTCACTATAATAGGCCCAGCTTCGAGAGGTGGGGTGACAAGTTCACCTCCTCGCTGCTTTGTCTCCCTAATTCAAGAGCAAAGTCTGGTACCCATTTACAGCTATGTAGACCGGAGCGTATCGATACCGTGAAACGATCCCTGCAACTTTGTCGCGAGAGACCTGCACTCTAATCACTCTGCCAATCGGAAGCTCTTGAAGTGCCGTATCAATCCTAAATATTTCATGAGTTTGGTGTACAATAACGTTTAATTTTGCCTTTAATAAGATCTTCAATGCAGTGAGCTGATGAATGAAGCAACTCATGAAAATATTGACTTCAACAGGGTGAAGGACAATGCATTATTGGTCATTTTCCTTTGCAGTTCTTAAGAAGGATGAGTCACAACTATAAGTGATCCCACGGAAAGCCTGAACATAGCAGTTACATGCGCTTACAGCTGTGGTTTATGTAGTAATTTGTTTCACATTGTGAGGCTGCTAACCCAAGCAAAACCTCATAGCAGTCGCTTTGTATGATATGCTTGAGGGTGTAGTTGCTCTATTGTTTATTTGTAGAAGATCCCGGGAACTACACGCAGCAAAAGGCAATGTTGGCTTTTTAAATTCATGCCCTGCAATAAATCAAATAACTGAACTAAAATACGAGGGGGCTTCAAATGAAAACCTTAAATTTGCGATAGAAATTCGAAACACCGTGCCATTGTCATGTAAGTTGGCAGTATTGTTGCTAGGGACGTTAAGAGTGTCCTGCAGGTCGTAATCACGGTGCAGACGAAACACATGACGTCACAGTAGGAGTTTAAAGATGGCCGCCCTACTAGTGACATGCACCAAAGAGGAGCAACGTTCTGTTATCCGTTTTTTGAGCAGCGAAGGGGTGAAACCTATAGAAATTCATCGGCGAATGAAGGTCCAGTACGGTGACAAATGCCTGTCACTCCAGCAAGTGTACAAGTGGAGTAGGAAATTCCAAAACGGCGTGAGTTCTGTGACAGACTGTTCTCGGCCGGGTCAGGCACACCGAGTAGTGACCCCATAGTTAAGTGCAGCAGTTGAACGCACCGTGATGGAAAATCGCCGAGTGACTGTGAATGAAATAGCCGCACTTCTGGACATCAGTCAAGGTTCAGCCCACAACATCATCCAAAAAACGAGAGACAAAATGAAAAAGTCATTTAGCATATTTGAGTACTAGTCACAGAACTGTAATCAGCCATACCTTGATAAGGTAAAACGTATCTAAATACATCACAATGTAGCGTCAGGAGGGAGGCAGATACACATTTATGAACCAGCATGGGGCGCCATACAGGGCCATCCTTAAATCGATTTAACCTAATTGACGCAACTGGACCCCGCGCTCACAGGAAGCCCCGAACTCGGGTTACCACTTCCAGCTTTAAAAAAAGAAAGAACAAAGATTATTTCAAGTAAGATTTCAGCAAAAAATGCTATTACATTGTGTTAAAAATAAAACTATATTTATATTTATTAGCTATCTTTTGACATAAAACGTGTACACCAAAACTATAACTTTAAGTCCTGGGGAAGTGGTTACCAGAATTGTCCAAATCGGACCCCTTATTTCCAAGGCCGACCTTCGTGCCATAAACGTAAATGGGTATCTCTCATCTTTTGAGTTAGGGAAGGCAAAGGCAGCGAGGAAAGGAAAGTGACCATCCCACGTCAAAAAGTGGACCTAGTACAGTGGTCTTTAACACTTCACTTTACCCGTCCTGGTTGGTGCCTAGTTGGCAGACAGGATAGTGTGATTCGCTTCCGTATCTAGGCGGTGGTTCCATGTGGCGTAATTTGTAAACACATGCCTTGTTAATGAATGAACGAGAACGGAATTGGGTCAGCCAATCAAAAATTACTCGCCGGCAGAAGACGATCGATATTGTATTATGGCGTCCGCTCGGAGAACGAAAACTGTGCAAAGTTTAGGTTAGATTTAGGGGTAGTGTAGAATGATGCATTAACAGAAAATGAAGGCAATGTGTTCGTTTGTCGAAGGATACGTCCAGAAATGTGCATTCCTAAGGAATATTAAATAGAAGGAGTACTTATGGAGGAAATTGAGAATAACTGAGCCAGCACATCGAAAACTACTAAGTCGATAGCCTTTAAAAATTTGTAAATAATGTATATCAGAACAAATTACAGCCAAATGCATATGGAAAGAAAGCGCCAAGTCTGGGAAATAAAAGGAGATATATCAGAAAAGTATGAATAAAGGAATTAAGATGCAAGACGAAGATGTTTGAAACCCATCTCGCACACTTCACTCGAAACTGATAAAAATGATAGAAAGAAGCCAGGCTGAAAAACGCCGCTCTCCGATACGGCGGATGCGAGCCTATAAAAAGATACAGCGGATTTTTCAAAACACGCACTCACGCTTCAGAAGCCAGAGATAGACTGAAGAGGGAAACTTGCTAAGGCTATAACTTTGCTATTTGTGTTGCCGTGCAGTTCCACTTCATCAAATCAAGTCTAGTCTGTGCTTAACATCTATCCTAGGAGGGTATGTAGATTTTATTATTAATTAATTTGTTTTATTACAGCTTTAATTTAATAGAGTTGTGACAGGATCAGAACGGAGAACTGAACTGCACTTTCGTTGTAAATTATAAAAAGGAATTTGATGCTTACCAGTGTTTATCAGGATGGACGCATGGAGTAGTCAATTATAATATTAATATTGGAATCAGAGACTTGGCACTCCCTAATGGGAAGGACAAGGGTAGCATCTTAAATATGTGTAAAATGTATTCTGTTTATTCATCCTGTCCTATATATAATATCCCAGCTTTTTCTGTCTGTAAATAACGCCCGAAAATAGTAACACTCGACAAATAAAAGTGTGACCGCATGGCTTACTACACTACCATTTATACGTGTTAGAATGTAGAAATAACAGACGTAAAGCAAATAAGGCGTTTTCGCACAAAACGCAGGGTCATTAAAGTTCAGTTGGCAGTCACGACGAAGAGAGACAAAGATAGTGCAGTCCCAGGGAAAATATTAAATGCCTGTTTTTGAATGGAAAATTTTGTGAAGTGAGAGTTGCTATTTTGGTTTTTTCCCCGTTGTTTAGAGAGAGAGAGACGTGTGGAACAAGTAGAAAAGCTGAGAAAACGTGTGCAAATGTAGATAATTGTACCATGTAAAAAAAGAAAGCATCGTGTGAAAATTGGCGGGAAAAAAGAAGAAATAGTATAAATAGGAGAGAAGTGCGAGAAAGGGCAGTGATTTCAGGATTTATGATTCCAATGATTCCATGATTTTGGACTTTAGAGGATTTTACAAATAGTGTTAAGTTAACTTCGTCTTTGAGAATATCAAGTTTTTAAGTACAAGTTTTTATATATATAGGCAAGTTAGTATGGATATAATATATATATATATATATATATATATATGTATGTATTTCATTGTGGATATATAAATGTTCCTCTTGCATAACCAACCATCATTGTGAAATTTACAGTGTTTGTCCAAAGACATCAATAAACTCTAACTGAATTTTCTACATTGCTGTGTTTTATTTGGAACGTACAGTTGGAACATTTGAAAACCATTATAAGAGATTGCTTATCACTAAAGGGAAGAATGAACCTGGAAAGAAAAATGAGCAAACGTCAAGTATTACCATCTCTGGCGGAAGGCCAGTTAGCACTTGAATAACAACAATATCAAAAGGATTAACTCCAATTGAAAATAAAATCAATATAACTACTTGCACATTTAACTGACGCGGGCACATAACACACTCATTGGCGCCGTGACCTGCTCGGGCACAAAAGTGCGCAAAGCACGGTATGCAAGCGCAATTTGAACGGGCGTGCATGTTCGGACTTTTTTTTTAAACCTCGGATGTAAAACAAATATTTTGTTTTCTCGAAAATAGTAACGCTCGACAAAGAAAAGTGCGCACAGGTTGGTGTGAATGCGGAATGTAAACGGCGTGCATGATCAGACTTTGTACAAAATTATTTTACAACTATAATTTACAGGAATGCTCACGCTTTTATTAGAATAAAATCAACTGGTATTTTCCTAATGATCGGCTACCACGACAAGTATGGAGAATTAAGAGACTTCACTTTACTAGTGTGAACGGTGGTTTGGTTTTAGAAAAGTAAGTGAGTGTAGAAAAATGGTTTGGAAAAAAATGAATAGAGTTGTTAAAAGACTGTTCGTCTTTGTTGAAGGGAAGTGGCATGCATGGAAGAGTGCTTTGGGCAAAGGCAGGAAACTCCATGGTTTCCACTTGGAAGATGTAGTAGTTATTGTTAGAGTTAAGCATATTAAGTGAGTCCAAAATTGTGGTGGGACAAATTTGCAGGTAAAGTTTTTGTAATAAGAATTGAAGAGAAGTGTATGGTTTTGAGTCTAATCATCAAAGGGAGATAACTTCGAATTAAGTCCCTTGTAGTTTTGGTGGGTGAGCAAGAAAAAAAAAAATACGCACGAGAAAGTTGTGGTAGGATGAAAACATTTTAGGAGTGAACGAAAAAATGTTAGAGAGAAAAAAATTAGAGTCTTAGATTTGGAACGCGCTGAGCGTGAGTTAGCAAGTGTGTGCTAGAGAGATGGTAGTTTTGGAAGTTCATTAGTGAGCGAGGCGTTTGATATTCATGTCTCTGGAAAACAAGCCATTTTGATGTGGTTGGCTACTGTGGTTACAGACACGCCATAACAAGAGTTATGTTATCAAGTTGTCACGGTTTTGTGTTTTTCAAGACAGCAGGTATGATTGCAGTTTATACTGAAGATAGATTTTTGTTAGATAAAACAGAGACAGACGTTGTGATCAGGTAAACTGGTAGAAAATCAACATCCCTGGCAGTGTAGGCCAGTCTTCTAGCAAGATACACCAGAAGGCCATTAAGTGAAAAGTTATAAGATAAACTAACTTTCTTAGAAGATCACCCAGGTGATATAACAGTGGAGAAATTAGACGAGAGCAGATCAGTGACATATATGTACAAGAATATGATTTTCGGATGTTCACTGAATTGAGTAAATGTACGAATGGGAATTATATCAGATTGAATGTATAAATCTATGAAATAAATTCGCAGAAGAGAGAAGCGGATTCTACTTTATGTAAATAAAACTTTGAAGTTCGTTTTACTGCTGTTGGAGTACAGTGTGTTAACAGAGTTAGAAACCATAGACCATCTGTACGTCTTGTCTAACAGTGCATTTCATCACTTGTTTACAGCAGAGTGTTTACTTTGTCTGCTCACACCTGCTGACCACTGGTTAGGGCTGTGGGGGATTTAGATATTAATTGGTAAAATGTGAATTTTATGCAGATGTGAGGTCAAGCTGTGAAGGCCCCTGAGTCTAATAGATAATAGGGTTTGTGTTTTCAGGGAACCTTTCTGCTACCACCCTACGACCTCAACCTGCGACGAATTTTATCCTAAGTATAATACTGGTGTATGTCTGTTATCTGGCTAGTGTCTAGGATAATGTAAAATGTGCTGTAATAAAATTACAACAAATACACCTAAGAACTCTATGAAAAGTAATTAACAACACCCAGAGTTAAGTTTAAAATGTGAAATCTTTTTTACAATTTATTGTTCCAGTATCACAATTTTGTGTATACTGAAATATTGAAACTCAAAATGATAATTTAAAGTATTTACATAAAATTGATTCAATTTATAACTGAGTATATTATTTTTCCCAACTTTAATTAAATATGTCAATCTGGAACAGTGTCAATTTACTCTTGCTCCTATGAATGGGTATTGATTGAAAGAACGACTGTCTTCATCATAATCTGAATGATCTAATACACATTTGGGAAATGAGAGTAGTTGAGTTTGATATATCAAGTGCCCGGAGACGATTTCTTAACTTAGTATGTTCTGGTATACAGGATGAATTATGTTCACATCACCAGCTTCCACTGCCAAGTCAGGATTCTGCTCTTGAAATATAACAAGGAGGCACACAGTCGATACTGCCTCAAGTCTTTAAATGCAGAGGTATATACAGGTATAGGTTGACCTGGGCTCACTTTGAGTCATAGATGAAACCCGCATCAATGAAAATTCCTACTAATAAGTTTAATTGCGATAAATATGGTCAAATCCAGATCGCTTGCTGGTGCAGATCAGCACAGACAAGATAGTACTGTTATCTTGCTTTTAGAACAACTTTATTGTAGTAAAATTTTTCTCAAGTGGCGACGAACGCCGTTTCCAAATGGTTTTTATCACTCTCGTAGTATATTAGACGCCAGCCAATCAGGGACTGTGTGGCTTATTGCGTCCTTTTTCAAAACTGAACTCAATTTTCAAACCTTGGACTAACTTCCCCTCTATCCCGACTACAGGGCAAACTGAGAAAGATTCACGTCTGTTCGTCCATCTGTCTTCGTCAATATCTCAGTTATTTCCTAAACGTTTATAATTCTGACAAGTAATTAGTGATCCTGTTGCTGTCTGTCACACAGTGGTTATATTTTTATTTTTTTATTTATTATATTCAATATTATCGTCTTCATTCTTCATTTCTTCAAATAACATATAAATGTCATTGTATTCGTCAACTGTCCTTTATTTTAGCATATAAGAACATTATCTAAGTTTTTCTTCTCTCTAACCTGCTATGCCCTGCTTGGGTGCCAATTTCAAATTATGTAAACAACAAAATCGAGACACTACCAACTATGCTCCTTTTCTCCCCCGTTCCGTACTGTATTTTCAAAATTGTCCACGTTAATCGTAATTTTTTTCTTTAACTGTCGTTCTCATTCAAAACGAAACAACGCTTTTGTAGTACGTCACGCGTTGGCCGTATGTTACAATATCGCTACTTTTTAGCCCGAAATACGAGTGTGTGTGTTTGTGTTTTGGGCTGTGTCGCGTCCAACAGCGTGGATATATACATTGAACTGAGTGTCGAGCGAAGGGAGTCTGCAAAACTTGCGACATTGTTTTTCCAACATGCTACGACATTGGCATGCACTTTCGTTTTCGGTTCGCGAGGCCAGAAAAAAACCAAACGCGTGTCAAACTGTAGCATTTACTCTCTCACTTTTATGCCTTCGCGTATTCCTTCCCCGTTTTCTTCTTACACTCTTGCTCTGAATGCTAAGCCTTGTTTTTCTCAAAACTGTTACGGTAGTGTCTCAATGACGAGGTATAAAATCTAGTACTATTTGCAGGCGTAGGAGACAACGTTTCACGCAACTTCCTTATTGTACCCCTATATTCTTTTATCTCTATCGTTTTGAATTTATAAAAGGTGGGCTATTTGAACTGTTGTCCATACAGATGTCACTTTACGACAAGGGCAGTTATCTGAACCTCTAACATCAACACTATACGAACACTATAAAGAAAATGCAAACCTTAACCCACACCATCACGACCACACTAGGTCCAGCATCAAGAGGTGTGGTGACCAGTTCCCTCCCTTGCTGCCTTTTCCTTCCCTAACTCAAGAGCAAAGTCATGTGCCCATTTACAGCTGGGTAAACGGAACCGTAATGATACTGTGGATCAAACCCGGCACCTTTGCCGCGAGAGACCAGCGCTCTAACCACTCTGCCAATCGGACGGTCTGTGGTAAAGTGGGATGTTATAAATATTTATAGGGGACTTAGTGTACTGACTGAGATCAGCTGTGAAGGTATCTGTATCTAATAGGTGTAGTGTTTTACAGATGACCTTACTTGCTACCACATTTATACCTCAGTCAGAATTATTCTGGAATATTGTGATGACTACGTTAAATGTCTAGGGTTATGTAAATGATGAAGTGTAAGTCACAACAACAACAGACAGATAAACAATTTAATTTATTCCACCACACTTGACAACACTGTGACACTCACACACATTTAACACTCTATAAGACTATCTTAAATGAGTCACTGGTAAAGTTTCAAATATATATGTATTAATTACTTTCACTAATATATATCCTGATTCAACTACACAGTGAACCAGGAATCACAATCAAATGTAATCACAATTTATATGTACATAATTTATAAATATGAACCTTGTAGTGACATATTTTATTAGTATTATCCTATGTGTGTCAGTTGTGTAGTAGTACTATGAGGTAATACTGGTTTTGTTTTTCAAGCTATGTTGTTATTTGTCATCATGACTTCAAGTGTTTGTTTATCTTGGAAATAGTATGGGGAATCTTCACCGTTCCTATCAATTTAAACAATGTATTGACCCTCAGTTTTACTATAATGTCAAGTTTTGAGGGGACACATAATGTTGAGCTCCTCTGGCCACAGAGGCTTAACTTTCGTGATGGCGGCAGGAAAAGACTCCTCTGCTCGATTGCTCCCCTGTGTTCTGGAGACACCTCACTGGTCGCTATCTGGACCCAGGAGTATGCTATCAGCCTCTAGATTCAGCAAAGCTCCGACCAGGTGCTGCTCAATAACTTTAGGACCACAGTCCCTGAAACAAGAAGGTTGTACCTCCTACTTCATAACTAATTTATAATCTATTTCCAGACTGAACACAATACATAACAAACACTGAGTTCAGAGCGGTAGGCCAACTGTCAACTTCATCTGAGACAATTTACACCAGTATACTCCTCCCTAATGGTTACTACGCCTCTGCAATTCCAGCATTAGTTCTTTCTAGTCAATAAGATAGGTGTCAGTGTACTGTTTGGCAATTCCATGCAGTTTTACTTTTCTCCGACACCTTCTGTTCAGTTTGGAGCACTATATAGGCTTTGCCTCATGTTCGCTACTGAACCACACACATAACTGGCAATGAATATAGCACAATTTCGATCTGCCGATGTCCCAGGCTTTTATTTAGAAAAATATGCACTGGCGCTCAACGCACTGGTTCTTTAGTAAGTTTATTTGAAAAATGTGGTACTGAACTGACGCTCCTAATTGCCCATATTGGCGGGTCTAACCAATCGAGCCATGTTTACACAAGCGTTTGAAAAAAAGTACCCTTCCTTCCGTCTCCCCTAACAACAAAAGATAGTATTTGTAGCCCGACTAATCGTGTTTAGCCTTATATTTACTGCGCTCCAATCAAATAGGATTTAACATGGGGACCTATTTCCCGTACAATGGTGGTGTCAAAATCTGCCACTGAGCGATTCTGATTTTGGTGTTGTCTGACACCCTCACTATTTCTTTTGGCTATAATTTGGTAATTCCTAGACTATTTGCGTAACACTTAACATATTATTTGTCAGCAAGTCCTAAGGAACCCAAATATACAAATTTAAGGGAGCTAAGTGGCTGCGTTCAAAATATGTATTTTCTTCTACCTCCCGTTCACTTCGATCGATGTGGTGTCTGGGTACTGTCATGCTTTCAAACGTAAACCAGTATAATGTCATGTTTCCTAATAAGCGTTTTTCAGGTTTTTAAAACCTAACTCTCGTATGGGTAGTGTTTTTTATCACTGTCGATTTGAAAAAAAAATTATTGCTTCTGGCCTTTCGCTTGGGGAGGGTGGCATTAATTGTATATCGCGAGACGCGTGTTTAGTGTTGCATGCGTTCCTGCTTTCAGCCCTCCCTTCTCTCTATCCTAAGTTCATCTGTCTTTTCATCACGCCGTGCATAGAATGAAATTAATGGAAGTATTAATTTAGGTCATTAAGCAGGGTGCCTAGCTCAAGGTTTTCTTAGAAATGCCGTACACGTTTTATTGAAGAAAGCGTGTAGTGATGCAGTAGCCATTTTTCGTTCTCAGACGGACAAGCTAGCTGTACGTCGCATTGTCTCGATCAAGAAATCGCAACAAAGCAAAATTAGAAATTAAAACAACAGAAAATATGTGTACTCTTCTGATGAACAATCGGATATTCTCACCTAACATTATTTGTCACAAGTGTTTGAATAAGTAAAATTGCTGTTAAGTATTGGTGCTTTTGCCTTTAACTCCCGTCTTAGGACGGGCTTTTACACTAGTATATAATATTCAATAAGAGCTACCTGGAACCTCACAGAAGCCTATAAATTGTCAACTGAATATCAGCCTTATCTCCCTCAGTATTGGGTGGGCTGGTGCAAAGATATTCAACATACAGTGGTATGTCGATCAAATGAGGACAGACATTAACTCTAAGTTGAGTATAAACTGTGACCGAATTCCTGCAGCATGTGTGAGCTGTCATGAGCAGTCATAAGCAGTCAAAGACAGTGCTTAGTGTTTATGATGATAAACTGTTGATTACTAGACCAGACAAGAAGCAATAGTGAGACAGGAACTTTGGAGAAACGTTTTAGTTATATTCAAGATTGCTGAAAAGACTTTAAAAAAAAAATTAATAGCACTACAGCTGACACTACACACTTAAAAATCTTACGCTACATGCCGTTCGGAAAGTCCTGGGTTCGATTCTCCGGTAAGCCATTTACTTGTGTTGTTTTTTTCTGTTGCCTGGTTTTCTACAAGTTCGTATTTATTTCACAAGTGCCTGAAACATATCTTTATGTGTGTAATATTTATTTATTTTCCCCAGTAAGCCTTTAGTCTTACCGTACCGCGGTTTTAACAACTTGCTACGTTTTTCAGGAACTCAAACACCCCCTTCCCCTCCCACTGCCGCCCCCTCCCAGCGCAGTTAGCAAGCGATTCCGGCTTTTCACAATTTCAAACCAAAATAAAAACCAAAAGACAGCCGCCCGGCGAGGGGCATACTTCCTGGCTCTGATAATTCTGCGAACAGACACGGTGACAAGCCAGGAAACCTGGACACGATAATTTGCCGGTCGGATGCCCCTGACAGTAAAAGCCCATTTCAGATATGACGGTGCTTAAAAATCAACATGGCTTGGGAAAAAAAAGAATGTTTTATTATGTATTTCCGTTTCCTACACCAAACGGCAGATGAAGGTCAAAGTGTCAGATTAGACTGTTTCTGACTTTTTAGGTTGACCTTGCTACCTTCATGTCAAAAACCGTTGCAGACTAGCAATTTCACACTTGTTCACCATGTTATCACAGCCATAAAGATTAATGTCGCGTTGTGTTTGCGTCAGCACTAACAGACGGATATTCCAGGTCGGTGGTATGGACGTTAGGTCTGGACTTTAACACGAGCGGATTGCATGATTGGTGACGTTTGGAAGGTTGTTTTTGTTTTTAAAGGTGACACAAAACACACCTTCCATAATCAATTTAAAACAAACAAACTGAAAATCGGACAGACAGATATGTGTCCATGTGAGAAGGACAAAGAAACAGTAGAACATGAATTCCAAAACTATCGATTCTGTGGAAGGGGCAGGGTGGCAGTGTGGTCTTCTCCAACGTAATTTAGGAAGAAACTGTATGGTAACGAGAGAAGCCTGAGGCGGACTTCCGGCTTTATAAGAGAGATGGATGTGGTTATTTGATAGCAAACGACGAAGAAGAAGTAAAATTCTAAAACTGTCCTCAGAAATAAGAAACAAACAAAACTTAATTCTGCAAAGCTTCTCTAATAATTCGTTTGGCCTGTCTGCAAGTAACGATCGCAGTGTTAACTAAGGGAGACAATTATTTAAATACAGTAGAGCGTCGACTTTCCGAACTAATACAGTAGTAACGATTGTAGCATTGACAAGACGACCATTATTTAAATTCAGTAGAGCGTCGACTAACCGAGCTAATTGGGCCCAAAGTTGGTTCAGTTAATCAAAAAGTTCGGGTAATATCAAACATACATGACAATACCCAGTTTGTACGAAACACATTGTAATTAGGCATACAATTGAGATGTTTAAAAAGCCAAATGTAGTACCAGTGTGAATCGGTGGCTTAGTGGTTAGAACTTTTGCCTAACCAGCAAACGTTCTGCCTTCCAATACGGGCAGAGGCTTTTAAAAATTGTTATTTATTTACTTATTTAAATTCAGTCATCTGTAGCCAGTTTTTATAAGTGTGTTTTAATTAACTGTGGTTTCCAAGTGTCCGTGTGTTTGGCGGGTTTTACTTGCTCGGTGGGCGGTGGAAGGAAATAATAAACAAGAAACTGAACACGGGATTAGTGGTACTATTCTTAAGATATAAGATAGAAATCGCACACCATAATTCTTTGTCGTTATTCCTTTACTGGTTATTTGCTTGTTTTAAATAAATGAGTAAATAATACCTAACATAAATCTTAATGCAACGGAAGTATTGAATTAGATGCAAGATATTACGTCTGGAAGGGGAGGAAGGAAGAAAAGGCACTGTTGAAGAAAACATGTCTAATGAGAACCAAACTAACACAAGCTCTAGAAAAACATAAATAAGTGTTGTCGTCAATAAGTCATCATCATCATCATTATTTTCCCTTGCACTCCTTACGAAGCATGAAGTCACCATTGTTTTCTGTAACAATTTGTTTTACATGATGAGGTTACAAGTCCCGTACACAGCCTTATATAAGTGTTTGTTTGTTGTTTGTCCGTTTATTTGTTTTGTTTTTTTTTTCATTGGTTTCTTTCATTTTTTTTTTTTATAAACATAATTAAATTTTATTATGATTTTATACAATAAATGCACGCCGTTATAATATCTTTATAATGTTGCATGCCTTTAAATAAAGCTCAAAGTACATATGGAAATGAAGGGATACCGTATGCAAGATGAGATATAGAAGAAGGACAGAATGTTAGACGGGCCTGCATGTCCCACGTTGTTAACCTTTTGAACATAAAGTTCGTTCATTTGTTTGTTCGTCTTTATGACATGCCTGGGGGTACAGTAGCCTTATTCTGTCTTTACCTGTTAAGGGACTGCCGGTGTCATAGAACGGTTTGTGCATGTAATTTTGTGCTCTCTCACACATTCAGCCCCTCCGGCAGTATCATCTCTTTTTCTTCATTTTCCTCACCGATCATCTTATTTTTTTTAGATTATTTGGCATATTTTAAGCCCTACATTCTTTCTGTGACCACTCCTCAGACTGTTTACGTTACGCTAGGTGACTCGTGATAATACCAAGTTTATTGAACCGGTCAGCGAGCGATATTCTTATCACAAAAAGCCGCTCGCCACCTTTTGATACAGACGGGCAAACGTGAAGAGAGATAGCGACTTCGACGTAACTCATTTCCGGAGTCAGCGACAATCAGGCAATTAACACCTGGTTTGCGGTCTGTATGTCTGAGGAAACCATACTGTTTGTCTGAACGGTCGACGATCCTTTTGTTTGACTGTCTGGAGAACGCACGATCACAGCCGATAATGAGATAATCGTTTCACGGGACCATCCATGTGAGTGATTATCGCAGGTAATCTGTCTGGCGAGTCAATATTTAAAGGTAGCATCTGGACATTAAATAGGTTCCCAGATTTGTTGTGAGTTGGCGGAAATATTACCGCATGAGAGGTCACGTGTTGGAATATTAAATGTAATATTTTAAACACGCCGGGGAGATTATGAATTTAAACACCCCTACCCACATAGTGCAAAAGAGCTTACGATTGGATTGAAGTGAGAGCCGGAATAAACATTTAATTTAATTGGAAATTTCGGCGGAAGTGCCATCTGTGTTTTGAACTGAGAATAAGAGATATAATCTAGCGAAATCAGAGACACAGCATACAGACTGAATCGCACGTCACACTAGCAACTACTAAAAAAGCCAGAAAGAAAAGGATCGGACCTAGGATTCCAATATTATAAGTGACAGATCGAGTATTTGGAGAACTTTGGAACTTACAAGAAAACCCGCATTTTTAAATACAGACTATGAAAAATAAAGGGACAAGAATTTTAAATATTAGGACTGGATACCTAAGGAACTGGATCACCCGTCATAAGAGAAACTTTCCCAGAACAAGTGTTTCGCAGCTTCACCCGTCATAAAGGGGTTCAAAATTTCCAGACCAAGTGATTCGAAATCATATAACCTAAATTGCTCGTGTCCGTTCAAAACTGTGCGAGGTGATTGCGTATAACCCAATTGGAGTAAGTTGTTAACATTTCTTTTACAAATGTGAATTTGACATGCTCTCTTGCTAAGTGGTTATAAATGAGGCTGGCAACCTCAAGATATGACAATGGTATATTCATGAACAACTACAGCAAACGCTGGTGATTTCTTCTGGCTAATCGTGCCGAAAACTGACAGCATAGGTGACACCAGACTCCGAATGGAGCAGCGATGACTGATGACTAAATCACATATGCCTAAAGTGTATAATATTTTGTGAGATATATGCACTTTGTGAATTGTAACTCAGACAACTCATTATTTGGGCCGTCCAGACACATTTTCCCAGTTAAATACCCGGAAGAATATTGGTAATTTTTAATCATCTTCCCTGAGCTTCACTGTGCACTCAGAAATTTAATTCTTCTGAGAGATTAACATTGGCGGGTGGACAGCGAGAATGCGCCTGTTAATTGGCAGCCCACAACAGTACTTAGCAGAGGCATTTGTTTTTCGGTTTTGTCTAAAAACTTCGTGGAACGAAGCTAGTCGTGAGTGAAACGCAGGGAATCAACACCAACCGCATAAACTGGACAAGCTGTGAAGAGAAAAGCCCTCACCACCGAAGAACTGACGAAAAAACGGCGGAAGGACCCCCTTATATCAGTTAAGTGCTTATAAAAAGACACCAGCAACCGGACATAATTTTTTGAACTATATCCTCACCTTAAATTTCCGTGAAGAGAAAATTTGATTCCAGTATAAAATTCACCAACATTTCATTTATTTTAAACTGTTAAAACGAATTGATTATTAAATTTGTTACCTGTTGTTTTAAAACTAAACATAGTTTATTCAGTTATTGCATGTATGAAAGCAAACGTATGAGCAAGAACGCCTAGTGGCGTCTTATATATCAATATATATCCACCACGCCTATATATATTATATATATATATCCGTATATATATAGGTATACTGTATATATAAATATATATTAGTCGCTTTTATATATATGGTAGGGTGCATATATATTATATATATATATATAGTTATATATATATATATAGATACGTATATATATATATATATATATATATATATATATATATATATATATATATATATATATATTTACCTCTAGACAGAGCTGTACCATTATAAGAGGAAATTCGCTGAATCAACTCAGCTGGGGGTTGAACGGGCTTAAAGCCATTGATTAAATCCTTCACAAAAGGTGACGGATAGATATAAGTTAACAAATGTTCAGCGCTAAGCAGCATTTTTCTGGACTTCTGAATTATCTTGTGAAAGCTCCCTTAAGGTAGAAGCGTCATTATTCTTCTATCTACATCTCCGCCAATAGTAATCTTATGCGAAGGTAGACACATTTGACGACCCATTTAGCGAAGGTAGACACCTTTGACGACCCATTTAGATACTCTTCTATGGGTTTGCACGGAGTGCAGTGATGTCGATTCTGATCAACGATAACAAACCATGCAATGTACATCTTTTTTTAATATAAGAAAACACTAAAACTAAAGATTGGTGTAGTTTTAACATTCTATTTTGGTTGTTATCGTGCTTTTTGTTTTGTAAGTACAAACCGTCTAACACTACCTGCAATTTTAATCACCAATCTTTCTAGATTTTCCTGTATAAATTAATTAACTTTGGAAGCTAGAAGTGTAGTTCCCGGCAGTCACGGATTGTCTTCCCTGCTTTGCAGTAGTGGTAACAGTGGCCAAAACTCAAGAGGAAAAATGATGCTCTTTAGGCATTTGACAAAGTGAAACATCAGGAAATTATCAAAATGTTAGAAATCATCAACATTGATGGTAAAGACTTGAGGATAATTTTCGAGTTAAAAAACGTTAAATTTGTGTATTTACAAATAACAAATTTAATAATCAACTAAGTTTTAACAGTTTAAAAAAATATTGAATAATCTTTAACAGAAAATTTTATCATCGTGCGATGGTATGGTATTTTGTGTAAGAAAGTCACTTGGCAGCTTTTAGGTTTGACTTAGCTGCAAATGGTAGTTTCTTCTCCCGCTGGGTTTTTTGGGTTCTGTGCAGATAGGTCACTGGAGTTCTCGCGTCTCTGGTCAAGATTAAAGGCGCAGCACGTTCCATGTAAAATCAGGGAGTAACTGCAAAGCTGGTCCCGCGTCTCCCTCTGATAATGGTGTCTAGCTCGACGTCAGTCCACTTCTACCCTCACTTTGTTCCAGAGATTAGTACCCGCAACTGGTACCACCAAGCAGTATGGTAAAAGAGTAGAAATTTTTTTTGTTTATTTCATAAAGTTTTGCCTCGTTTTGGCGAGGCGCGTCTCGTGCAACCTAGTCGGTTATATTAGGGCGCATATCCAAACAAAAAAGACCCTTAGGTCTGAGATTGAAGAATAGAAATGAATACCCTCTGAGTATTGAGTTTCCCGACATATACTTATGTGTCCCCATCTTCCTATTCCACCATCCCATCTACCTCAGACTATACCCTCATTGAGAATTAAGCTCAATCCTTCGAGAGAAAACTTTCTTTACATTTAAATTGAATAGCTTTATATTTACTTTACTTTCAAATGAAAAGGTTAATAGTATAGATAGAATATGTTTACATTTACTTCTACACTGGTTGAAAAATGTTCACAATATAGATAGAATATGTTTTCATTCACATCTGCACTGGTTGAAAAATGTTCACAATATAGATTGAATATGTTTTCATTTACATCAACACTGGTTGAAAAGCTTAAAACCTTCATTAATTTTAAAGTGCACATGTTTACATAGACATTTACATTGGTTTAAAAATGTAAATATTATAATTAGGATGTACATCATTTCTTTCAACTTTCCCTCCCTGCTCCATATGGAACTTCGGACTACCTATGCAATAAAGCAGTCACCAGCCCTTGCAGTGGTGGTTCAAGAAATCATCATTCTATATACTGAGGTTGCCAGCCTCACATGACTTGGACATCCACTAGCAATTTTCACTTATTAATATTCACATGACAATATATACATATTAGTTCACATGTTAGTAATGAAAAATATAAAATGTATAACTTACGCCAGTCTTGGCTCACAGACTGTTTGCTCAGAGGAATAAAGTTAAGGCACTAGCAGATGCCTTTTTACACGTTTCTCGAGTGTTGTTATGTTAATAATGAATTCCCACTATGACTCCGTGTTTTCAGTTTTCTCAGATCCCGGTTTTCCTTATTATAATGATAGAGCTTTCCTAAGCTGTTTCATTCCTTCAAAATACTCCAACTAAAGTCCCGTCTGATAAATGGAAGTCTGATTCTCGCAGTTTTTACTCTGGCAAGGTCTGGTTGCAGTCTTGGCAAGCGATTCTCACAGTGAACTAGACTTCCAAAATTATCAGAATATATTGTAAGTTTTCCGCCCCTGCTTTTTTCGGGCTGTTGGGACAAACGCCCAATCGACGCAATTGTTATTCACCTCAAAATATTAGCCAATCACATTTGAACGTTTAAATTTATGGCCACTTCATGAAGAAATATTTTGCATGACTCATCTAGTGCAAAATTTCAAACGTTACTTTTCTAAAATTGGGCTGTAAACATCCGATTATTACTTGGTCAAGTTTCGTCTCTCACACTTCAACATGTCCTCCCAGATTGGGGGATTATCTGACTTGCCTATCCCACGTAATTCATCCGTTGTTATCAGACTATGACTCGGCGCAATTCGGCCGTCTTGTCTGGACATTTCGTGGTTTATCCGCACTTCCAAAATGCAAGTCTATTATTCTTTACAATTGTAAAGGATTACTCCCATCTTGTACAAACACCGGCATTAGCCTTTCACCTTGGAACAAATGTGGGACCGTCACGTTTTTGTGACCCAATTAGTCCCTCAGGGATGGACCGGCGAAATGAAGTGAATTGAAGTGTGAAAGTTATGTAAACATTGACCGTCGGATGAGTTTTCTGTGTTGACAAATAAGAACAGGGGAGAGAGAAATAACAAAATATCGCTCGCAGAGGAATGTAATGCAATCCTGCAGGAGTGGACATGAGAGCGCAAAACTGTTTTGTGACAGGGTGTCAGGCAGGGATGTGTGCTGTCACCGAATCTGTTCAGTCTTTACAGTGAAAATTTAATGACATCTCTAGAGGACATGCCAGGAATATCATTTGGCGGACATATTATAAACAACTTGAGATACGCTGATGATACAGTCTTAATAGCAAAAAGTGAAAAGGTGCTGCAGGAAATGGGTGATACAATAGTGATAGAAAGTGAAAATAGAGGCCTCAGCCTTAATAGCAAAAAGACAGAAGCAATGGTCGTCTCATAGCAACGGATGGAAGATGCATCTCAGAAGTGAAGAGCAGAATTAAAAAAAAAAGCATTCTATAAAATAAAGAGTATTTTATGCAACAATTCTTTGTCTTTGGAAGTAAAAAAGAGAATTATTCAGTGTTATATAGAACTAATCTTGACAAATGGAAGTGAGTCATGGACAATTAGTAAACAAGTAGGGAAGGCGTTATAGGCCACAGAGATGTGGCTTTGCGGAAGAATGTTAAAAAATACCATGGACAGCCAAAAAAAAAAAGAGTAATCAGAATATCCTGAAAGAGGTCAATGCGCAAAGGAAACTTATTTCACAAGTTAGAAAGAAGCAATCCACTTTTTTTGGGACATGTTATGAGAAGAGGAAAGCTGGAATATATCGTAACAACAGGTAAAATTGAAGGACAAAGATATAATGGAAGCCAAAGAGAGCAAATACTGGACAGTTTAACATCGTGGCGTGGAAATAAGTCAACAGCAGAATTTATAAATTGTACTTGGGGACAGGACGTTGTGAAGAGACATGATCTCATACGCCACTAGGCATGGTACTTGAAGAAGAAGAAATTGCTTGTGGATGTACAAGTTCATATGAGGCTTGCAACCTCAGCATATAAAAATGTTTGGATTCATGAACCACCACTGCAAGAGCTAGTGACTGCTTCGGGCGGATTTCCTTACAGGGATCCCGAAAGCAGAGATAGACCCAGGCTCCATGTGGAGCAGGGGGTGGATGATGATGACACTATGGTGCACATATGTATTACATTAGCAGTTTAAAAAGTTTATGTGTATATTCAAACATGTTTAAATCCTGAAATTGTCATCATCATCCACTCCCAGCTCCGCATAGAGCCTGGGGCGCTTCTGCTTTTGGTTCCCTGTGAGAGAACCGGAATGAAGCAGTCACCAGCGCTTGCTATGGTGGTTCATGACTCTATTGTTTTCGTATGCTGAGGTTGCCAGCTGTCGCGAGTATGGATAAATAGAGAATGTCTGAGTGTAGACACAGTATGAATGAATAATGCGAAATAGAGAGAATAGAGTCACTAATGAAATTATGGGGAGAGATATGACTTCTGAGAGTAGTGAGGCTACTTCTCCACCATACTCCGACTGACTTTTATGATGTTAATCTCTCACCCGTCCTCCAATGTTCAAATAGACTAATCTACTACAGTAAGGACATACGGCACAACATCGAGTGACAGTTAGGAGATTCTGACCTCAGATCATAGATATTATGTTTATTAAAGTAACAAATAAACAACATGAATCAAGAAAAATAATTACTGCCTTCACGATTTCTAAAGGCTAGTGTATCACAACATAGAAATAACAACAATGCTTCACTAATAACGCCAGCGCACGTCTCACTCCAGATCACCAACGCTCGTACACTTTCTCACACAGGATCGTTAACTTTCAGGAGTTAGGCCTCCAGCTTCCTTAAGAGAAAACGGCCTGTCCTGTGGGTATAAATGCGGGTAGGTAAGTGTGGTGAAGTGGGATGTTATAAATATTTATAGGGGACTTAGTGTACTGACTGAGATCAGCTGTGAAGGTATCTATATCTATTAAGAGTAGTGTATTATAGATAACCTTACTTGCTACCACATATCTATATATCTCAGTCAGAATTATTCTGGAATAGTGTGATGACTACGTTATGTGTCTAGGGTATGTATATGATGAAGTGTAAGTCACAACAACAGACAGATAAACAATTTAATTTAATCCACTACTCTTGACAACACTGTGACACTCACATACATATAACACTCTATGAGAATATCTTAAGGAGTCACTGATAACTTTTCAAATAACAATATGTATTCATGGTTATCATAAAGGTATATGTGTCCTGATTCAAATACAAAGGAACCAGGAATCACAATCAATTTTAATTACAAGTATATGTACAGACTTTATCAATATGAATATTGTAGTGACATATATTATTAAAATATCCTATGTGTGTCAGTTGTGTAGTGGTAATATGAGGTAATACTGGTTTTGTTTTGTTCAAGCTCTGTTGGTATTTGTCATCATGACTTCAATAGTTTGTCTTTTGGGACTAGTATTGGAGATGTTCTCAGTTCCTGATATTAAGACAATTAAATTCCCCTCTGAATGTTATTTTTACAAAGTCATTTCAAGATGAGGGGACATAATGTTGAGCTCAGCTGGCCAAATCAGCTTATCTTGCGTGATGGCGGCAGGGAAGGACTCCTCTGCTCGAATTCTCCTCTGGGCTCTGGAGACACCTCACTGATAGCTAAATGGACCAAGGAGTATGCTGTCCGACTCTGGATTCAGCAAAGCTCTGACCAGGTGCTGCTCAATACCATCAAGACCACGGTCCCTGTAAACAAGAAGGATGTACCTTCTACTTCATAACTAATTGATACTCTAGTTCTACACTGAGCACAATACAACACAAACATTGAGTTCAGAGCGTTAGGCCAACTGTCAGCTTCATCTGAAATACTTTATACCAGTATTTACCTCCTTAATGGTTACCACGCCTCTGCACTTCCAGCATTATTTCTGTCTAATCAATCATCCAGGTGTCAGTGTACTATTTGGCCATTCCATGCCGTTTTACTTCCCTCCGACACCCTCTATTCAGGCTGGAGCATTATAGGCTTTATCTCCTGTTTGCCACTGAACTACACATATATATACAGGCATAAATTAACAATTTACATTCAATTTTCATTAAAAGATACTGAATGGTTCAAGCTTACCACAATTTCATGGAAATAAACACAGATACGTTGATTAGCAATGAATTCTGGCACAATTACTGGCACAAATTCCCATCTGCTTATGTTCCAGGCTTTTATTTAACACAAATATGAGCTGGCTTCAACGCACTGTTGCTTTATCAAGATTATTTGCACTAGTGGTCTCGAACTAACGCTCCTAAGTGAGTATATCAGCGAGTCTAGCCAATGAGGCCACGTTTCGACAAGTGTTTGAAAAAATGTTACCTTTTCACGTCTCCCCTAACAACGAAAGATAGTATTTATAGCCCGACCAATCGTGGTTAGTCTTTCATTTGTTGCGCTCCAATCAATTTGGAGTTTACATGGTAGGCTAATTCTGTAACGTAAGATTTTTTTCAAACACGTTATAAAAAAATTTTATGAGCAGAAATGATTCCATGCTGTCAGGCATCCCCACTATTTTATTTTGGGTATAATTTATTAATTCCTGGACTATTTGCGTAACGTTTTACATATTCTTTGTCAGCAAGCCCTAAGGAACCCAAATATCCAAATTTAAAAGAGCTACGTGGCTGCGTTCAAAATATGTATTTTCTACCTCCTGTTTCGAAGATGTGCTGTCTGGGTACTGTTATGTTTTCAACCGTAAACCCATCTATTGTTATCTTTCCTAATAAGCGTTTTTTATGATTTTAAAACCTAACTCTGGGAAGGGTAGTGAATTTATCACTGTCCGTCTGAAAAAAAGTTAGTGCATGTAGTCTTACACGCGTGATGGCAGCATTTGTGTATCGCGCGAAGCGTGTTTAGTGTTCGGCTTTCTGCCTCTCCCTTCTCGCTATCCTTTTGTCCATCTGTCTTTTGATCTTGGTAACATAGTGTAGAAAAAGACATGAATGGAATTTAAAATTTAGGTCAACTTGCATATTTCAAGGTTTTTCTTAGAAAGGCAGCACATTTTATTGTGTGTTTGGGAAACGCGTGTATGTTGCAGAAGGCCTTTAATATCAACGTGAAACGTTACAATTTGCATACGCAGTAGAAAACAAGGGGATTTCGAGTACAGTCATTGTGACAGCACTGTTCTTTACCATTCTTCTTCCTTTATTTATTATATGTATTTATTAGGCTTTATATTTACTTGATAATTTTTATATGTGGATTAGAATATTCCACGACAGTAAGGTAATCCAAGCTGGACAACTAACACAGTACTGTTCCTCCTAATGGTATATCCAAATGAGGTGGAGATAAGCTCCCCGTGGAACAGCAGTTAAATAAATCCAAGCGCACACCCACTTTCCAGGGCGCGGGTGAAGGAGACCACACTAGTGCGAATATACATGCACTCACTTCTAAATCCAATTATCAGAACAATAATGACCACTGCTGGCGAAAACGACTATATATGAGGGCCCCAAGGGATGCGCCTCTATGTGTTGAATAAAGATGACTTGAGCTTCAGGCAGGTGACGCTTACTTGCGAGGTGGAGAGAATTGACCAAATTCTCCAATCTACTACGGGTTTACTGGCTGTCAATAGGTTTGACAGTGATGCAGACACGTCAAGATGGCAAAGGTGACTGCCTCTCTGGCTGGAGAGGTATATTCTTCTAAAGGCTGCGAGCATGTACCCGAATGAGACAGGGCTTAAAGCGGTCTGGTGATATTGCCGCGAATAATGGATGGCAACGGCAACAGCCCGTAGGTGCTGGCGATATCAATTTATAGTTGATCTATTTATGTTCACCTGGCAAAAGATGGGCGTCCAATGTGTCAAAAATCAACGCTTGTCTGAACCGCGGCCGACCCAAGATAACACCATTACAGCATAAGACGTTTTCCCCTGGCCAATCTGGGCGTCCAATGTGGTGTCACAGAAATTACAGCATGCCCAGATGTGTTTTTACCAGATTTATCACGATGCAATATGGGCTTCAAACGATAATGTCAGGCATGTGGACTCAATCAAAGGATTTTATTTCCCACGATGAAAGAGCAAATGTGGTTCTCTAGATACCGGTCACGAGTAATCACAACAATGAAATAGCAAATGTGGGTCGCACATATGAGATGAAAGAGCAAATGTCGGAGAAAATACAATACAAAAGATGTAGGAAAAGATAGAGCAACAAGGCATTTGCGCCCGTTTATCACACCAAGCAAGGAATGCAATTTCCGCACTACAACTGTTTAGAAACTCTCAACTGTATAACAATTTTGCTAGGCAACAAGGATTTCTCTAGAGACGAATCGTAAAGAATGTTAGGGACATAGCTCTTAAATAGTAAGATAGTCCCTGCAGGTGGCTTCTGCACGTGCAATGAGATGAAACAACTCCAGACGTAAAACCTGTCGAGAGAGTCCCCGGTCGCCTCAAAGAGACGAGGAACAGACGTAACATTAGCAAGTTTTCCTCGTTCTATGAGCAACTTGCGTTCAGGATGAAAAACGAAGACGGCAAAAAATAAAGGGCAGAAAATTCCCCGTATCCCCCATAATCAAAGGGACAGGGAACTTGTTGTTTTCCCCATAACTGGTACTAAAAGAACTTTGGCAAACATGCCGCTTTTCACGTGCAAGTGGTGGCGTTAGTCTGGCTCTCTCTCTCAAGATTGACGGCTAGCGACAGAATTAGAGCTGTTAAGAGCAGTTTGACAGAAAAGTAGGCGTAGACAAGAGATAAAGAGCAAACAGGCAGACCATTCAGATTAAAGGGGCAGATATTTCCAATCAAATCACGACATCAGCCTCGTATGAACTTGTACAACAATCCAACGTATTAAACATGTCAAATTAAAATATAAAATGATAAATTTGTACATGTTACAACTTACCCCGTATAATCGGATTAATTTACAGGCATCTGGCACAGGAAGAATTCCAAATATTGTCGGGCCACAGGTTTTGATGCTGTCTTACAGGTAGTCGAGTATTACTTTAATTATAATCCCACTATTATTCTATATACAGTTTCCGAGGACTTTGTGGTTTCCAGTTTTATAAAGTTGAGTTTTCTTGCTGGTTAAGTTCAGAAGTTTCTCAATACTTGGTCTAATCCTCTGTATTGAAATTCTTACTATTCTTCGGTCCTGGCTTGTCTGAAAGTGTCATCTTGACTCAATGGAACACAATGCCTAAACTTTTGCTACAATATATGATACTTTTTGCTCACGATCTCCCAGCTTTCTACGCAGTGAAAGTCGCCATTCAAACATAGTCTAGATTAATATATTTTGGCTAGACCAAGCAGATTTAAACATTTGTCTTTAATATGTATCTTCTCTCCCGTTCCCGTGAAATTCTGCATGACACAGCTAATTTCAAACTCCTCCCATATAAAGTACTGACACTACCACTTTTTAGATGACTCATGTCTGTAATTTATTGCAAACCCGTCAGTTTAATTTATTATTATAAATGCTAACAAGCATGAGCCCACCCGCGGTAATGTGACCTAATTTCCTGCCACACCCAAGGTACTTTTTCAGTTTATCTCCGGATTGTCCGTACTAGAAGTATGCGCCCAGCTTTGCACACGAGAGAAATCCACGCCTGTTTTTGATTAAACATAGTGAAGGCAGCTTTATCTATCTGCTCCAAGCTGGGTGTTAACGTTATCTCTACCCATCGTAGATCAGGCAAAATAACAACATGAAACCTGGAGTCATGCTTTCAATATGTGAGAAAATATAGGCTAGGAAGAAATGAAAGGAGAATATGGAGAAACAGACAGGTAGAACACGATAAAATGAAAAGCACGGTCATTCCATGACAGATGTATGTATGCATGTATGTATGTGTGTATGTGTGTAAGTATGTATGTATGTATGCGTGTGTGTATGTTAGCATCTCTCTTTGCGCAGTAAAACTGTACAATTGATTAACAATAATCAATCAACAGAGCAAAACCGCTTTTCTGGTAGAAGTAGCAATACTATATGATGCCCTTTAGATGCATGTTACCAAAATAAATTTAATAAAAGTTATCCATTGGATGCAGAAATAGACGAATTAGGTTATCGTACACACGCTATCGTACTGACCATTGGTGGCTTGGAACATGTACAAGTGTGTGAGTTGATTGATATCTCAGGGGCTGACTAAATTTGAAACCAGAGTAATATGTAAATGTGTTAGCACCAGTGCAATTATGGAATAGTATAACATATGAAAGCTTTGATAATAAAAAAAACGAGCATTTTAAATTAGTGGAGACGTTTTTTTCACATGTTTTTTAATTCGAATCTCCTACGTGGTATATTGTATTTAATATATTACACAACAACATGCCAATGAATTTTATGAAGAATCATGATTGTGGTATGTATGTACATGCCACGAAAACATTACATTCGATGTAAACAAAAACAAAAAAAAACAAAAAAACAAAAATCATCATTTTAGTGTATGTAAAGAATGTAACGTTCAGAAAGCAATGGCAAACTACTGAATGAAAAAAATTGCCTAGAAAAATCACAAACAGCCAATAAAAGCTGGGGTTGATTGCCACGTCCTGTAAAAGGATAGGCGACTAACTTTATAGAATGCAAGCAGAACAGAGAAGAACACGTCGAAAGTAGCTCCAGGAAAATAAGCAGATGAGGGTTGTCACCTCAGGGGCGCATTCCCATAGTCAGTTATGACTGAAGGGGCTATTATATGTATTATATATTATATTATATTTATGTATATGTAAATGTAGTTTAAAATGAGGAACTAGTCTCAAACTTCAGTGCTTCAAATCAACTGGCTATAGGAGGAAGCATGTTTCCACATACACAAGGCAACATGGATATCACCAGACCATAGAACGAAAAATCAGATTGATCATATATGCATAAACAAGATAGATCATTATTGCAGGATGTAAAGGTATATAGAGGAGCAGATGTGGCATCAGATCACCACCTTCTGAGTAAAAATGAAACTCAAGAGATATGCAACAATGCAAAATTATAGACAACAATTTAATGTAGGACAGCTAAGAAATCAAGAAATAAGAAACAAATTTGCAGTCACAGTATCCAACAAATTCCAAGTGCTCCAACAGCTAGAAGATGTAGAGAATACAGAAGACTATTGGCAGCAAATCAAAACTGTATGTAATGAGATATGTGAAGAAATACTGGGGAAAAGGGAACGACAACAAAAAGCATGGATAACAACACAAACCATCAATAAGATAAAAGACAGAAAAAACAAGAAAGCAGATTTAAACACAAGGAAAACCAGAAGTTCCAAAGCCAAGGCTCAAGAAGTGTACACAGAAGCAAACAAAGAAGTAAAAAGAAGTACCAAAAGAGACAAGAGGAAGTATATTGAGGAGTTGGCAAGAGAGACAGAAGATGCTGCAGCCATAGGGAATATGAGAGAACTGTATAACAGCACAAAGAAGTTAACAGGGAAATACAAGCAAACAAGTTGCCTCATAAAAGACAAGAATGGAAAACTGCTCAGCAATATACAAGAGCAAATGAAGAGGTGGACGGAATATTTTGAGGACCTTCTCAATAGACCAGCTCCACAAAACCCCCCAGACATCTAGCCAGCAGAAGAAGAGCTATAAATTAACGGTGAAAGACCAAAGAAGGAAGAAATAAAGAAAGCCATAAAGCTTCTAAGAGATGGAAAAGCGCCTGGACCAGATGACATTCCAGCAGAGGTTATCAAAGCAGATATCGACACGGCTACAGAGATGTTATATAAATTACTTGGTAAAGTATGGGAAAAGGAAGAGATACCAGCAGAATGGAAGGAAGGATATCTGGTTAAGTTGCCTAAGAAGAGTGCACAAATTATAGAGGAATAATGTTACTATCAGTGCCAGGATAACTATTAAACAGGATTATCCTTGAGCGATTAAACGAGTCCATAGACAAAAAACTGAGAGATGAACAAGCAGGTTTTCGACAAAACAGATCCTGTACAGACCAGGTAGCCACTTTGAGAATAACAGCTGAACAAAGTCTGGAATGGAATTCACCACTATACATCGGATTTGTGGACTACGAAAAGGCATTTGACAGTGTAGACAGAGAATCACTTTGGAAATTGATGAGGCATTATGGAGTTCCCCTGAAGATCCTTAATTTAATAAAGAAAACATATGAAGACATGACATGCAGAGTTCTTCATGCAGGACAGCTTACAGAACCGTTTGGGATAAGAACGGGAGTGCGACAGGGATGCCTCTTGTCTCCATTTCTTTTCTTACTAGCAATAGACTGGGTTATGAGAACATTGACAACACACAACAGAAATGGAATCCAGTGGACTCTGACTAATGATCTGGATTTTGCTGATGATCTGGCTCTTCTGTCCCATAACCGTAATCAGATGCAGGGCAAATTAAAAACACTCGATGACAGGTCACAGCAATTGGGTCTGAAAATACACAAGGAAAAGAGAAAAACAATGAGAATAAATGCTGGTAATGATAACAGGGTTGAACTTGAAGAAACACCAATACAAGATGTAGAATCGTACACATATCTTGGCAGCAATATAAACAAAGTTGGAGGGACAGACAGTGATATCAAAATAAGAATACAAAAAGCAAGAGGAGCTTTCATTGCATTGGGAAATATACTACTCGTCAAAAGTCAAGGGCCACTTAGAAAAACCTTGGTAGAAACCATAAAACAAATCTGATATAAACGTAATTAGTATCAGTCAAAACGGCATTTATTGAATACCAAATTGACATGTCACGTAAAGAAATGGAAACACACATTCAAACGCAATGAGGCTGTGAAGTGTGTCACCCACATTTTCAAAAGTCACACAATAGATATTGGACAAATAGACATTTCAAAATCGGGTATGACCACCGTTTGCAGCAAGGCATTCAAGACAGCGTAGACGCATCGAGTCCACAAGGGTCCGAAGAGTATCCCGAGGAACAGCTTGCCATTCCTGAAGCAGAAATGCAGTCAGCTGTGCAACATCCATTGGCAGGGGGTGATTTGTTGACAATCTTCGACCAAGGACATCCCAGAGGTGCTCAATCGGAGAAAGGTCAGGTGAATGAGCTGGCAGTGAAGCGAGATTCATCAGTGAAGAGAACTTGACTCCATTGTTTCCTTGTCCATCGGATGTGCTCGCGACACCAAGCAACATGGGCTCTGCGATGAGCAGGAGTAAGAGGGATTCTAACTGCAGGACTTCGAGCAGCCAGTCCAAATTCATGTAAACGTCTGCGAATGGTGCTTTGACTGACATTAACGTTTACTGTTTGTCTCAGCTGACATCTTAGAGTGGAACAAGTCACTGTTCGATGGCGCAAGGCTGACAACAAGAGGTACCGGTCATCATGTCTATTGGTGCATCTAGGGTGACCTGGCCGGTGGCGATCCTCTACACTTCCTGTGGCCTGAAATCTCTCCAAAATTCTTTGGATAGTAGAGTGTGACACTGCAAGCCGTCTAGCAACCTCACGGACAGATAGACCACTTTCAACCCACGCTATTGCCCTCATTCTTTGTAAGGTGTCAAGATTTCTTCTCGGTGGCATGGTTTTTGCAAGTGATGAAACTACCCTAAGTCTGCTGATTGTAAAACAAATTAAAAGTGAGCTCTGTTCACGAAAGGTCGCCATTGCACGTGGAATGTCAATCAGCACGATTATTTCACCTGTTTGGTTGTACGGAAGTTTGAAAAAACAGATTAAAAATGTGAATTTATCGTCAGCAAACCAAATTGCACGTGAGCACCATGGTTGTCGGTGAGTTGTTTTTATGCTTAACGTGCATAGAGGACTGTCAGAGGAAGATATTGCACCCATTTTTACTAAAAACGTCCTTCATTTAATCATTCTATGCCCTTATATAAAAGTGTATTGAAAATAATAGGGTGGCCCTTGACTTTTGACGAGTAGTATATATGGAGATCAAGAAAAATCGGATCCAACACGAAAATAAGAATCTTCAACTTAAATGTGAAGTCAGTACTATTATATGGCTCTGAAACATGGAGAACAACAAAGACAACAACCAAAAAGCTAGACTTTCATAAATGGGTGCTTTTGTTGAAGGCCTATGCTCCTTTGGGAGTGGAGGGTTATGAATGATTGAATGAAATGTAGTTTATAAAGAATAATGATTCTGATATGCATGTATGCATGCATTTGTATATGTATGGACATATATATGCATGTACACATTGACATCAAATAAACACTTTATGGACATAACGACTTACCAGAGAAAAAGACATCAATACATCAGCCGACACGAAGACATTAATAAATGGAGCCAAGTCTAGAAATTCCACCTGCTTTCTCCTCATTTGATACAACAGCAAAAATTAATCCACCGCGATTTATCCTATATACACAACACTTATTAACACTGACCGCTATTTTAAGTATCCAATAAACAGTTCACAAGGCGTTCACGTGTCGGTGTCTGTCGGTTAATGATTCTTTCCCCTATGACGCCCTGAATCTTAAGCCACACGCACCAAAAGTTACGCCCCGCACACGGCGCTGCGGCTTGCACGCGAACAAGAAGATTCAGCTGTGCGGTGTGGTGTCTGTGTTTGTATGTGTGGTGGTATGTGTGTGCGTGTTAATATTTTTTCTATTCGCTCAAGGGTATTTATTTATTTCAGTATCAGCTATTCACTAACGGTCGATATCCGGCCGGAAAAAACAAAAAGCGTAAAAATAGATTTGTATTTCATTGTCTGATAACCCAGTTTTTCTGTTATTAGTAAACAAAAAAGAAAATCCGTTAAGTTTGTGTTCGAAAGACGTTCGCTGGTACCATGACATTAAAAAACAAAACAAATTATCTTTTTTATAATTAACAAGTAACCCGTCAAAAGTTACGGTAAAGAATTTTGTTGTTGTTTTTTTTTCTGATTCATGCCTCGAGAACGGCACTATTTCTCCAGTGTCCGTCATTCATTATAATTTTTCTTTGCCCATCTTATAGAGCGTAGAACCACTACTGAAATTGATCCCCTTACAGGAAGCCCGCACCAAAGACATGCCCTTGCGGCAGTAGTTTCTGTGGCAATCTGTTTTACATAATGAGATTGCCAGCCACCATGTACAACCTGGTATTAGCCGCCTTCTACGACATGCCTGAAGGTGCAGGGAATCTAGACTTTCTTTGTCTTTTCACAGAACCACGGGTACTACACGGGGATCTCCCGTGTTCATTTTCTTCCTTTCCATTAGCGTTCGTATTCAGTAGATCTTTGAAGTTCTATCTGGACAGAGTAACCAGCAAAAAAATGGAGGGAGAAGGGAAAAAAGGTAGATAGACAGTAATTTGAAAATTACTTTATAATTTACTTTATAAATATCAGTAAATGTTTTGTAAATTTACTGTTATCTTTAAAATATGTTTCCTTGGTAGCCTGCACCCTGAATATCCTGATACATTATGAGTTGTTTTTTTATGAACTAAGTGAAATGTGACGAACATTTCCCCTTCCACCCGCAACTTTTTGGAAAAAGGCGCGCATTGCACATGAAGACTAAATTGAACACGCAATAGAAGAACTCACAAGACTTACAATTTTTTCTTTCGTGGTGCAGTACTCGCATTACACAAATTTCCTCGGAAAAAAGATCGGCGGTACGAAAAATGTGAATCTCTATCTTAGAATTTTAGATTTAACAAGAAACGAATAGAAAGACATGGAAATTGAGTTTGTTCAATACATTCAACAACATTGATGTAGGTAAGAAATAAGCCACCACATGAGAAATGGTACTGTCATTAGGCCTTGCATCATAATTTATTCCCGTTTTTTTTTAATTTTGTGGGCTATTGCTTGTACCTCAAGATTGTATGGGTTTCGTTCTCGCGTGAGCACTACATAAAGTTGACCATGAGCAAGGGTAGCTTTTAGTAGGCATAAACCTACATGATCAAGTAATTGTTCTTGTTCTTTGTTGATTGTCACGCCAAAAGCTAAAACCAGAGAAAAGTGACTACGTCTCAAGATCAAAAGAAGGCTTGTATAGCTTGGCTTTAAATTGAATCGTGGAATGATAGCTCGTCCGCCATAATTACTTCCTGAGATGGTTTTGGCAGCAGTTGAGTTGTTTTGAAGGGCCGTTACAAATAATCTTGTGCCGTTCTAAGAGAAATTTATTTTCTGAGCAGCATGATAAATATTCCGATTTTAGCTTCAGTAGGTGGAGAGACATTCCAGATTGACACTGCTGATTCAGAAACCATATTTTTTAAATTTAATATTTTTTTTTATTAAAAAAAAAAAATTAAGTTCCCTGTCAATGGACACCTTCTGGGTGTTCAAGACTACTTGTAGGTGTTTAAGACAAATGTCACCCAATGAACATTACAAAGCGCGCTGTTTCCGTTATTTTCCCCGAAAAGGTGGTGCGGCTGCTTGAAAGAAGTAGGGACATTTCATACCAAGACAATTATCTTTGTTAAGATTAGTAATATGAATAGCTTAACTTGAAGGATACAAAACTTACAATATTGACGAAACACCTTGGTGCGAAAGTTAGAGGAATAAATACTTGATATGAGCGTTATTACGAGGAAAATGTAACAGAAGATAACGAACAACAGTTATCAGGCTTCTGACCTCTGATAAATTAAGGGCTTGGTTACTACAAAAATACCGTCACCAAACTTTGCGTAAAGCAATATGGGTGTCACCGCAATCGTCCACTTAAATTTAGATCAACCACATATCTCAAAATTAAACCACTTGTGCCGACCCCTATAATTCGTACATTACCCTTCAGTTATCTGCAGATCAGAGGCCTTCACCAAACTCATGGCAAGCCCTTTTGCCATAGATTACCCTTCTATGTTTGTCTCTCGTTTCTCTTCTCTATGTGCCCTTTTTTTTTGTCCTTCTATTTCTTTAATTCTGGACCCTGGGGATTCTAGATTACGGACTGCCTTTTAATGCTAGCAATAGGGTTCCTCACAGTTTGTTAATTTCAAAATATAGTGCTTTTGCCTCGTTTTGGCCAGACGCGCCTCGTTCAACCTAGATACAATGTGCGTTGGTTATGTGACAGCGCCACTCCGCCATTTCCTAAGTCTTATTATGTAGCAGCCATAAGCATTATCTAAATAAAGAACGGTAGTCATGTCCTCTGACGGACAACGGCCAATCAAACTGTCCGGATGTTAACCGCGCAAAGCTTAACATCTCAATATTCTTGGTCATTTCGATTGCATACGCAGAGAGAGAAGTCGTCGAACCAGAGTTGATCCGCAGTTGCCTTGGACACAACGTCCACGAACACTGTCCGGGTGTTCGGTAGAATTAAACGTTGTTCTATATAAGGCTTTGTGTTGCTTGAATTGCTAAGTCTTCTGCTGAGGGGTTGCAAACAACCAATAACTGTAACCCCTGTCAAACGATCCTTAATTAAATTTTCTTAGTGCATGGATCTTGGGTGTGAGGTAGCAACTTCGACATAAGTTCGCCTCAACCACACCTAGCCCTGTCACAGTTATATTAGAGCACGTGTCCAAACATTTTAAGACTTTCAGGTGTGGTAAATTCTTCCTCATTATGTGTTTTATTCAATACCCGCGTCTTATTTAATTTTACTGGGTTTTTTTTTATTCTCACTTTTTCCTTGTTTTATCTGTATTCGTTTTGCCTTGTCATTTTTATGTGTCGCTCATCTTATCGTTTACGTTTATTCAATTTCTACCCCCCCCCCCCCCCATGCTTGCAGTGTCATTTGTCTTATATATAATACGTATATATATGTACAAATATGTATATTATATATACATATATCATATAATACAATATAATATAAAATATACAAATATAAATAATAACAGTAAACAATAAATACATATAAATTATCATAATTTCCCATGTCACTCCTCATAGAGCATGGAACCAATGCTGTATCTGGTCCCTGTACAACAAACAGTCCATCAGTACTTGTATTAATGTAGTCGTCTTCTCTTGCAGTGGTTTGTCTTTGTGTGTGTAGCGATTTGTTTTACATTATGAGGTTACCAGCTCCACGCACAATCTCGCTAGCCGCCCCTTCAGACATGCATGAGGGAGCAATACTCCTGTTCGGTCTGTCTCCTCAGAGACCACCGTGAACTACAACGCGGGGGAGGTGGGGAGCTGGATAAATAAAGACATAATTGATAATAAATAGTAATAGTAAAAATAACTGTATCAAAATACTAACAAGAGCGAGCACATTGTATTGATGAAGGAAGGAAGGAATGTCATTTTAGAAAGATATCAGCTTCCACTACACAGATAACTTGGGACTGGCGAGGTAGATAACACACACTCTTCCTACTCAGCGGGAGATTTTTTTTTTTTTTTTAAGGAAGTGGGAGGAAATCGAAATGGTATCAGATGCGTATCATTAGCCTCCGCTCATCCATCATCTTGGCAAATTATCTACCCTATTCAACCTAATCTTCGGTTATAATTAGGATTCAGACTATAATTTTATTTTCAATTTTGTTTGACATTTACACCATAAAGTTGTTTAAAAATGATAATACATGGAGTGATAGATTTATATTATAATGTTGTTGCTTCAAGGAAAACACCTGGTGCGTCTTTTATACCGCAGCGCTGAAGTAGTAAGGAGAAGGGTCAGACTGAAGGACCAGAGCGAAGGAACAGAGCGAACGACCACAGCGAAAGACAAGAGCACAGGACCAGAGTGAAGGACCAGAGTGAAGGATCAGAGTGAAGGACCACAGCGAAGGACCAGAATGAAGGACTACAGTGAAGGACCAGAGTGAAGGATCAGAGTGAAGGACCGCAGCGAAGGACCAGAATGAAGGACTTCAGTGAAGGACCAGAGTGAAGGATCAGAGTGAAGGACCACAGCGAAGGACCAGAATGAAGGACTACAATGAAGGACCAGAGTGAAGGATCAGAGTGAAGGACCACAGCGAAGGACCAGAATGAAGGACTACAGTGAAGGACCAGAGTGAAGGACCAGAGTGAAGGACGAGAGTGAAGGACCACAGCGAAGGATCAGAGCGAACAACAAGATTGAAGGATCAGAGTGAAGGACCAGAGCGAAGGAACAGAGTGAAGGATCACAGGGAAGGACCAAAAGCGAAGGACCAGAGTGAAGGATCACAGGGAAGGACCATAGCGAAGGACCACAACGAAAGATTACAGCGACGGACCAGAGCTAAGGACCACAGCTAAGAACAACAGCGAGTGACCACAGCATTACAGCAAAGAACCAGAGCAAAGGACCACAGCGAAGGACCACAGCAAAGGCACACAGCGAAGAACCAGAGCAAAGGACCATCGCGAAGGACCATCACGAAGGACCATCACGAAGAACCAGATTGAAGGATCAGAGTGAAGGACCACAGTGAAGTACCAGAGCAAAGGACCATCACGAAGGACCATAACGAAGAACCAGATTGAAGGATCAGAGTGAAGGACAACAGTGATGTACCAGAGCAAAGGACCATCGCGAAGGACCATCACGAAGGACCATCACGAAGAACCAGATTGAAGGATCAGAGTGAATGACCACAGCGAAGAACCAGGGCAAAGGACCATCACGAAGGACCATCATGAAGGACCATCACGAAGAACCAGATTGAAGGATCAGAGTGAAGGACCACAGTGAAGGACAAGAGCAAAGGACCACAGTGAAGGACCACGGCAAAGGACCAGAGCGAAGGATCACAGGGAAGGACCAAAGTGAAGAACCAGAGCACAGGACCTCCGCGAAGGGCCACAGCTAAGGACCATAGCGAATGTTCACAGGAAAGGACCAGAGTGAAGGACCACAGTGACGGACCAGGGCAAAGGACCAGAGCGAAAGACCACAGCACCTGTAGAGCGAGAAGGGGACACTATTATCGACACTGCATGATCTAGATAAGGAAAACGGTTTACTAAAAAAAAAAAAAAAAGGTGCCGAAGAGGAGTAAAGTTTTAGAGACTTCCAAGTACTAGCCTCTTTAGGAGGTGGGGTGACCAGTTCTATTACTAACTTAAAAATAGATTCAGGTATCCATTTAAAGCTGGGTAGACTGGAACATGACGCTACGAGGCTTCGATTCTGGAACCCGGTAAATTCGATTCGAGAGAAAAAAAGCTCTAACGGCTTAGCACTGTTGCCACTCCTTGGTGGATTTGTTACCGAGTGGGAATATATTGGGATTTAATTATGAAAGGTATAGGTTCAATTTTGTGTCGTTCAAGTTAAGTTACTGGTGTGCCACCAGAGTTAGATATTCTTGACGATATTAGTAACCAGGTTCGTTCCGAAATCCCTCTGTGAGATGATATAGGTTTTGTGACATTCAATAGCTTACTTTCAATCCAATGATAACTTCTAAATTGTCAACAGGATTTATGCAAGAAGTCTTCTGGGATCAATGAAAACAATTTATAAGCTTGAAAACAAATTCACATAGTCATCTGCATGCATTTAAGAATCTTCAAGAAAGGTAGTGTCGTAATATACATATAGTTTTCCTCCACGTACTTCTATCCAATGCGGTATAAATATTTCATCTGATTCTCTTTCTTTAAGTTTCTCAGGTATTTCCACTTATAACTTGCGTTAATTCAATGTTTGAGAGCTCAGTTTCGTTTCTTATAGTTTCAATGTAATCTTCCGACATTTAAGCATGTCTGGCCTTACAAAATTTTGTTATGAAAATAGAATGTCACTCGAAGCAGTACTCACGTGAATCAAAACTCACTATAATGTAAAAATTATCTGCTTAACACGGAGTTGATATCTTGCTTCAAGATCTTAGATCAAGGAAACATAACAGCCTTAAGTAGTCCAAGTCAACGTAATCTAGTTTAAATTCAGTGGCATCACTGCCGCTTAGTCAATCGACGATGCTGATCAATTTGCACATACCGAATTATGTGCTTCAAGCTGAGCCTGGAATTAGTTTTCCGCAATACAGATTCACCCCCCAATATAACTGAAGAACACTTGTCTTTGGTTGGAAGTATGTACCCTGAGAAGACGAAAGAAACGATTTTTTTTTAAAGCCACCCCCCCCCCCCCCCAAAAAAAACAATTTATGTTTGTAGTTCCGTAGTAGATACTGCAATAGGGAAGTGAAGTGTTAGAGACCTCACTAAACTAGGTCCAGCTTTTGTAAGTTTGGGGTGACCAGTTTCCTTGCTCACCTCCTTTGCCTTCCCTAACATAAGTCAGATACCCACTTACAGCTCGTAGACTGGAGCATGAAGCTACCAGTTTTCGAACAACAACTTTGTATAAATAAATACAATTTTATGTTACACTCCAATCGTGCCATAATATCAATTTGATTCTTGCATGACAAAAATTAACAACAGGACGAGCACAGATTGCAGGTATACATCCCATGAACTTATTTTACAATTTCTATTTCTGTAGTCCAACATACATAAACAAGACCGATAATTATCTCCCTGTAATCCGTTCGGATGCATTAGCGTTTTCCAAGTAGAATACAGTAAAATAAAGAAAACACAAGATCGATACAATAATGGCATCGGCTTTGTAATTCCGTGACACGGGGATTGAAATTATCCGAAATCGAGGTGACATCGGAGTCGTGCTTTCACGATACCCAGGAAATTCGGGGAGGATTTGCTAACTGAGGGAGATAATATTACTTGGAGATGGATACCGGCTGACGTTTGGGACGAACGTAGATAAAAATCCCGGATTTGGGCTGTTCGGACATTAATGTCTGTGGGTTTAAATTCGTTGAAAGATTTTTATAGCTTCCAGTTTTAACAGTTTATGGTCGCCGGCTCCATTCCAACACTTTTTAGCCAGCTGTCACGATAAGCTTGGTAGGGGACAGTGTTATTATTGTGTGGTTCTCTTTAGGATCCCGGTAACACACGGGCGTGTATGGATAGAATCATATAGATCGTGTACGTTTATATGCGCGGGGAAAGTAATGAGTTCTCTCCGAATGAGATAAATAGAGTAGTTTTATTGAAAAGATTGAAGAAGATGATGGGAACTGCAGTAAGACGTCTCGTGGGGTGGGTGGATATGAAAAAAAAATCGATCAAGGTGATTCGTCTTACTTGGAAAAAGAAATTAGCCAACGTTGCGAACACAAGGCCTTCGTCAGGGAAAGGAGAGCGAGAGCTAAGTAGAAAACATAAGAATATATAGAAATGGGCAGTACCCGTAACAACTGCTAAAGCGTAGCGTGGCCTATTGAGTCAGTCACAGCTCGCACCATAAAACCACAAAATGGCTGCCGCTCCTCCCTGTGACAGTACGGACTGTTACGTCGGATTAACACTAAGGTGCTGCCACTTAATTATAGTTAGGGTAAGAATACTTAGCAAAATTAAACACTAAGTATTTGAGCGTGTCTAGTTAGCGTAATAACACTAGTCGCAAATCCTATGAGTGATTTAATTAAAGGTTAAGAAATGACGTCATCGAACTTGGGGTAGAATTGCTCAGTAGTTAGGACGGAAGTGATGGTTTGAGAGAAGGGGGTTAAGTGAGTTGGTTTTAGGCACGAGACGAGCGAGGCAGTGATTTTGGGGTTTGGACCATCTTGTAAGTTCGATGGCTGTGTGTTATTTCTTGGGATGACTGGTTTGTATACCACAGAAGCACATGTATTTATGAACTATTATGAAGTTGTCAGAGTGTGCAGACACTTAATAAAGGTGTTCATTCATATTTAATCCAGCTTGAACTTATTTCCTGAACGTCAGTAGGAAGTGTCGTTTGTTTACATCAGGTAATAGAGAAAAGAATGTTACCATATTTTCGACGATCATGCAGCCTAAAACATAAACACAGTTACGAGTCTCCAAAAGAATCACCTGGGTTATGTTCCAATTCCTATTCTGTAATCACCACCTCTGGCAGTCGCCAGTAAAACAACAGATGAACATTGATAAAAGATTCCACCCCATTCTCACCCTGTCACACTAGACTTGATTTGTCACCGTGACCAAGTTCCCGGTCACATCCCCTGGCCACATAACTTGATTTGGTGCCGTTCCCGTCCACTCCCCCGGCCACATAACTTGATTTGGTGCCCGTGACCAGCTCGTAACTGTTTTTTTTTATGATGGATTCACCCATTCAACAGCTAGAGCATCAGGTATACTTGTTACAACAGCAAAATCAACTGCTTCAACAGCAATTGTCACAACAACAGGCAGCGAGTAAAACTTTACCTGATTCTCCGGATACTTCATCCAACACATTACAGTCCATTGCAAATACGCTCAGCTCCGTAACACAGAGTGCCAATTACCAAAACATTAATAACATTGTCAAGCCGTTTCACGGTGATGCTTCTCACTTTAGACAATGGCTTGTTGATATTGACAAGTTTGTGTCTTTGATCCCCTCGGCAACCGATGAGGACCGAAAGCGTGTTGCATTCTTCTCCTCCCAGTCATTGGTAACTGATTTCTTACGCCGTCGTGCACAACTTTTCCCTACAGAAACTTATGCTTCACTGAAGAAGGCAATGGTCAGTCGCTATTCATCCATAACGGATTGTCAGCACGCGTGGACTCTTCTTCGTAGGGTACACCAGGACAGACAGGAACCTGTACAATTTTATGCAGACAGACTGTTAAACTTGGCTGAAGATGCCTTCATTGATTCGTCTTCCACATCTGCAGATATTGATCGGCAGCTTGTTGGTATTTTTTCATTGATGGTTTGTCATCCGACGCACTTAAGTTGCATCTGATCCGCAAGGATCCTCAGACAGTCACAGATGCAATACAACAGGCCATCACAGAGGACAACGTGAAGAAACGCTTTACCAACCGTCTTGGTCGCGAGCCTCGTCTTGAACACCAATATGATGACGAACCGATGGACGTTAGCCATTGCCGCCACACTTGGCAGCAACCTTCAAGGTCACCAATGCCTTGTAATAATGCTTCCAATTATCAGTACCAGCCTCGACGCCTTCACCATCCACCAGCGCCACAGGTCCATCAAATAGCTTCAATAATATGTTACACTTGTGGGCAAAGGGGACACGTCTCGCGCAGCTGTTTTCAGCGGCTACAAAGCAGTCCACAGCCTCACAGTAATCCCGTGCCACAACCATTACATTATCAGAACAGACAGCAGCGACCACGCCAACCTTCTTGGCTTCCTACCAATCCTGTGCCCTCCCCCCAAGGTCCTCCGCGTTCCTTTTTACGTGGACAGTCCCGTCCTGCACCCCTAATGAATCAGGGAAACCCTTGGGTTGCCCAGTAGTTAAGACCATACCGGGTAACTTGAACACATCCTCACATCGGTCTTTACAGACTAAATGTTTACTTTCCTCCCCACCTTCGGTGTCTTCCTCCTCTCTTTCTTATGTCTCTCCTCCTTTTGTCACTCCGGATCCTTCATCATGTCTTATCTCCATCAACACGAAAAGCTACCGTGCTCTTGTTGATACTGGCGCAACTGTTAGCCTCATCCGTGAACAGTTGTTTCGTCAGATTCGTCGGCACGTAACATTTTTTCCTTCCTCTACTCCTTTGGCCTCCGTTACTGGCCAACCTTTACGTTCCATTGGAACTGCTATGATAAGCCTCAAGATTGGTTCTCAATCTGTTGTCCATCCATTCATTATTACAAGAGGCATGTCCCGTAACTTTATTCTCGGCCGTGACTTTCTTCTTCGTCATCACGCCCGAATCTATTTTGACTTGCGACAGATTCGCGTCAATGGTGAATACATCCCTCTTCAGGATGATATTCACATTGCATCCTTTGTCCGCCTCACTGCTCCTATTACCTTAAAGCCTCACTCTTTGACTATCGCTACTGGTCGGGTCAAACGATCCGACTATGTCTCATCTGGCCATTCTGTCATAGTGGAACCATTACCGGGTATTGACATCATTGATGACCCCTGCATCAATGTTGTTGATGGCATTGTTCAGGTTTCCATTAAGCGTGATTTTCCCGTCATGCTGTTAAATACTTCTGGGAAGCCTGTAACTGTCAAACGTGGTACAGTGATTGCTCACTTAGCATCACATTCTCTGCCTCATCGTACTTCTGTTCCTCCCTCCACAGAGTATGATAACCCCCCCCCCCCCACTATTCCTTCCCATTTGGTTACTCACCCTCCCTCCTCACACCCCTCTACCATTGGTGCTGTTACTAATGCGCGTGTATCGTTTAGTAACTACCCTCCTCAGCGCCGTTCACTTTCCTCTCCTACCTTTACAACTCTCCCCTGTACTTCCGGTTATCGTACTTCTCCTCCTCAGCCTCTCTTCCCACAACTTTCTCCTTCTCCCTCCTCTTCCTTGAATGTGCCACCTACACGCCTTGCTCAATTAATGGAGCAAGTGACAACTGACTCCCCACATGCCAGTCGCATTTGTCAGTTCGTCAAGAATAATCATGATATCTTTGCTCTCTCAGACATGGAACTGAAGAGAACCAATACTGTAACAATGGAAATCCATACCACCACTGAAGTGCCTGTCTCACTTAAGCCGTACCACACTCCACTTAAGAATAGGGAGATCGTGGAGAAATCGATTACGGATATGTTGGCAGCAGGTATCATTGAGAGATCCCGATCCTCCTGGTCTTCCCCTATTGTAATAGTCACTAAGAAGGATGGTACTAATCGTTTCTGTTGCGATTATCGGGCTTTGAATGCCATCACCAAGGTAATTTCATACCCCCTTCCTCGGGTTGATGATATCTTGGCGACCGTTGGAAAATCTAAGTGGTTTACTACCCTAGATGCCCGTTCTGGATTCTGGTGCATTCCGATGTCACCGGAAGCCAAAGTGAAGTCCTCTTTTTGTACACATATTGGGAGTTACCAGTGGAATGTCATGCCTTTCGGCCTAAAGAGCAGCCCAGCTACGTATATGTCCCTCATGGATGAAGTACTGAAGGGCATGCAATCTTACGCCTTGGCTTATGTTGATGACATCTTGATCCACACTCCAGGAACCCTTGAGGATCATTTACTCCATGTTGAGAAAGTCTTTAACCGACTGAGGGCACATAATATTATGCTCAAATTAAGCAAATGTGCTTTCTTACAGACCGAAGCCAGATATCTTGGCTTCATAATCAACCAAGATGGTGTCCGTCCGGATGATGCTAAAGTGCAGGCCATCCGTGATATGCCCTCTCCTACTTCTGTTCGCCACGTTCGCGGTTTCTTAGGCAGTTGTTCCTACTATAGAAAGCACATAGTCAATTTCTCTCGAGCTGCTGAGCCTCTTATTGCTCTAACAAAAAAGTATGCTCGATTCCGATGGACTGACGTCTGCCAGGATGCTTTCAATTATCTTAAGTCTTCACTTACTAAGATTCCTCGTTTGGCATATCCAGACATTAGACGTCCTATGATCTTGTATACGGACGCATCTCTTCGGGCTGTTGGTGCTTGTCTTGTCCAGGCCAACATCTCGGACTCTCCTCCGATTATTGCCGAAGTCCCAAACGAGATGCCTATTGCGTTCCTCTCTCACGCACTCAGTCGGTCTCAACAACGATGGACCGTTACTGAGAAGGAAGCTTTTGCCATACACTATGCATTGCAAAAGTTAGACTTCTATCTACGTGGTACAAAGGTTTTAATCCGTACTGACCACAAGCCTTTGCTTACTTGGTTAACCAAGACGTCTGAGCAACCCCGTAAGCTACAAACTTGGGCTCTGAATTTACAGAGTTATGATGCTACCATTGAGCATATCCCAGGAGAACATAACACTGTAGCTGACCTTCTGTCTCGGATTCCATATGATACTTGTACAGACCCCTCCTATTCTTCTAAACCGGATCCTAAGGCGTCATCAGACCTTGATGATAACGCCAAAGAAATACTTGTCATAAATGCTGACTGTCCTCCTGTCATTTCTGATCATGAAAATCTCTCTAGCTCTCCTGATGAGCTCCTCTTTCCTTCTTTCACTGCGAAGGAACAACTTCGAGATCCTGCACTCCTGCAAATTCGATCTCAGTTTCAGCGTGACCCAAAATCTGTTTCTAATTACACTATTCAGTCCTCTGATAACGTTCTTTACTGGATTAACCCTAAATGTCCAGATAAACTCCTCATCTGTCTTCCTAAACATCTTATCCCTCGTGTTCTCCATGATTTTCACGATTCTAATGGCCACATGGGGCGAGATAAAACACGAGACATTATTTCTAAACGATATTACTGGTCTTCTCTCTATAAGGACGTTGCCGAGTATGTTGACTCTTGTAGAACATGCAAGCAGCGCAACATGCGTCCTCTGCGTATCCCTACCCAAATGATGTCTCTGACACATTTTCCCATGGAATGCGTCAGCGTTGATCTCTCTGGTCCCTACCCCCTTTCTCAGTCCGGTAATACCCATGTCTTGCATTTTGTAGACCAGTACTCTGTCTGGCCCGAATGTTTTCCACTCCGTGGCTCTTCCTCTGAAGATGTTACTGAAATCTTCCTTAATTCTTTTGTGCCTCGCCACGGTTATCCTAAGACTATTCTTTCGGATAATGGGAAGCAATTTACAGGTCGCCCTTTCCATTCTACTCTTGCAGCCCTTAATATCAGACATAAGATGACCAGCTTCTATAGGCCTCAGTCAAATGGTCGCAATGAAAGAATGCATAAGACTCTTCATGACATTCTCTCCAAATTCACAGCTGATAATCCGCAGTATTGGGATGTTTATATACCCCAAGCACTTGAGGCTCTGCGTGTCAATGTGAATGATACAACTGGTTTCTCGCCATTCTACCTCTTGTATGGCAGGGAACCACGTCTACCTTTGGATAATCTCCTTACTCCTCAAAGGAAATATATGGGCGATAATCCCATTGAGATTATCCTGCGACAAAAACGTACCGCCCACCAGCAAGTTCACCATAACGCTCTCAAGGCGTTTAAGAAACGACAGCGTTTGCTTGATAAGGGCACTCGCTTGCCATCATTCCATGTTGGTGACTTAGTCTGGTTTAAAAAGAATGCCCGTAGCGATAAATTTGATCATCGCTGGCTTTCAGGGTACAAGATAGTGAAACAGACAACACCGGTTACCTTCGTGATATGGAATGAAGAGCGACACCACGAAACTAAAGCTCATGCTACCCAGTTGCGACTAGATGTGCAACGCCCCTACACTGTCCCTCCTCATGCTCTTCCGTCTGGCCGCCCCGTGCGACAGGCTACCCTTAACCTCCAGTATAACCCTTCCTCCTCTTCCTCTCCCTCCATGTCTGAACTTGCATCTTGTCCTCCTTCAGACCCCATTAGTTCTGCCCCTGTCTCCTTTATCCCTCCTCCTGCTCCACTTACATCTGTTCAGCCCTATGCTTACGATGCTTCCTCATCAGAATCTGATAGTCCTCCCAGTGATGATGTTTTACACAGACTCCGGTCTAGAGTAGTCCGTCGAGCTGCTGTTCCTTCCGCCTCCTCGGTGCCCTCTCCTTCTTCCCCCTTCCATATGGTTGATCGTACCAGACGTTATCGTTCCTGTTCCACCTCCGAGGGTCCTATCCCTCTTCCTGAGCTGTACTCACGTATCCACTCCCGTGATGCTCGCTTGGCTGAGTTACCCTCCGTTACTCCAGGCCCCTCTCATGCTTCGCCTCAACATGATATTATTGTACCTCCTATTACTGCCGCAACTCCTGTCCATACCTCCCTTCCTCCCTCTGTTCAACTCTCTTCTGACCCCGCTTTTCCTCCCTCTGGTTATTTTCCTCCACCTCCCTCCGACCTTGATACAGCCCCTGAGTCCGACTCTTCGGATGTTGAACCTCCTCTTCCTAGCTCTGATTGCTTTCCTCCCCCTCCCTCCGATCTTGACTCTTCACCCGATTCTGCTTCTTCTGATATTGAACCTGATGTTCTTCCTCCCCCAGCTCGTTTTCCCTCTAAACGTCGTCATTCGACCTCATCTAGCGATTCTGCTCCCCTTCCTAAGCACCTTCACCAGCGGGCCGCCCATGTACGAACCCGTTTTCGTCACTCCCGTAGTCCATGCCATTGTTCCTACATCCCAACCTACACAGTACGATCCTCGCCTGTTATTGTAAGCCATTGAAAGATTGGAAGCAATGAACATTTTTGCAAAGATGTTTACAAATTGAACTGCACTTACCTCCAGATGCCGTCTCCGGTCAGGTTGACATTTCCTGCCCTGCTATTATTTTTAGCATGAAGTCGACCCTGCTTCTCGTGTCTTCCGATGCAGGTCTCCTACACAATACCCTCCTGCTGAATTGCTTGATCCTGATGCTACCGTGAAGACCAATCGTTACGCATCCTTGAACATCTGGGTTACACACTTTACGCACATTTCCAGTTCAGATAGGAAAGTCCAACAGCCGTTATTTATGGAGAGCTGTTACATTTTCGTCCGCAAGAAAGACATTGCCGAATCTGCCAGTACATGAACATTTCCCTTACGACATCCTTTCGACCACTGCTGATGGAGATCCACCAACTCAGACGATCTCTGCAGTCCTGATATATTGTAGTTGATGTAGTTCCCTTTTACACGCGTTAGCGTCATTATGTCACATTATTTTTGACTGATGTAATATTTGACCATCTTGTATGCCCCTATGTTTTTTTTTTTTGTGTTTTTTTTTTTGCCATGTTGCTGACGTAAAATTTTACCCAGATTTTTTTTTAAGGTTTACATCGTTCTGTTGTACCAAATAAAAGTGATTAACTAATGTACATCTTCACCCGCCACTAATGTTGGCATCATTCACGATTCATTATGATGATGACACCATATTGCATTATGATTGTTTGAATTTTCAGTTATTGTTACACCGACACTCATACATGTGATTTAACTATTTGCCCATTTATATATTCTATACCATTGTCCATTGATTACCATGTTTCCATTCCATTCATTGTTTCCGGTTATTGTTACACCGGCAAAGTCATTTTTTTTTAATGAGACTTACCCATTTTGCCCATACTTTGCCACCAAGTTTTGTGGTTCTATGTCCATTTGTTCCATTCATATTTTTTTTTTCATCACCCACTTCAGTGAAGTGTAGGGTGACAGCCATTTTGGGCATCCGCTATATTTTATGTGCACCCGCCATATTTTTTTTGCCAGTTTTTTTTTTCCTTGCGACGTTAACTCGCTTGTCATGTTATTTTATGTTTTATGATTCGCACAAGTGTGAGAGATATTGATGACTATAAACCCATAAAGCGTTTTGTTAGTTCGTTGATGATTGTTAGTTACTGTTCTATTTTGCCCATATATTTTTTTTTGCCACTTATTAGTACTATTTGTAGCTACCATAACCTCCATAGTTTTTTTTTGTTTTTTTTTTCCATGTGTCCCTCGTTTATGTTATGTCCATCAGTCCCTACCCCTTCATGATCGATTTTTTTGTGTATGAACTGTTAATGGTGTTATTTCATCCATTATTCCCATCTATTGTTTATTGTAGTCCTTCTGACATGATTTATGGTGGGATACATGAATCCCAATAATTTTTTTTTAGAGTTAGTAAATTTTTTCTAGGGAATAAAGTGTCTCCTACGGGATACACTTTAGTGGCCCCGGGCGTATGTGACAGTACGGACTGTTACGTCGGATTAACACTAAGGTGCTGCCACTTAATTATAGTTAGGGTAAGAATACTTAGCAAGATTAAACACTAAGTATTTGAGCGTGTCTAGTTAGCGTAATAACACTAGTCACAAATCCTATGAGTGATTTAATTAAAGGTTAAGAAATGACGTCATCGAACTTGGGGTAGAATTGCCCAGTAGTTAGGACGGAAGTGATGGTTTGAGAGAAGGGGGTTAAGTGAGTTGGTTTTAGGCACGAGACGAGCGAGGCAGTGATTTTGGGGTTTGGACCATCTTGTAAGTTCGATGGCTGTGTGTTATTTCTTGGGATGACTGGTTTGTATACCACAGAAGCACATGTATTTATGAACTATTATGAAGTTGTCAGAGTGTGCAGACACTTAATAAAGGTGTTCATTCATATTTAATCCAGCTTGAACTTATTTCCTGAACGTCAGTAGGAAGTGTCGTTTGTTTACATCAGGTAATAGAGAAAAGAATATTACCATATTTTCGACGATCATGCAGCCTAAAACATAAACACAGTTACGAGTCTCCAAAAGAATCACCTGGGTTATGTTCCTATTCTGTAATCACCATCTCTGGCAGTCGCCAGTAAAACAACAGATGAACATTGATAATAGATTCCACCCCATTCTCACCCTGTCACACTAGACTTGATTTGTCACCGTGACCAAGCCCGGTCACATCTAACTTGATTCGGCGCCGTTCCCGTCCACTCCCCCGGCCACATCCCTTGCTGGACGCTTGCACCAAAGTATTCACGTACTCTTGTCGTCATGGTTTCTGTTGCAATTTGCTTGACATAAATGGGACCGAAGACGCATAAAACGAGATGAATGCAGTCAGCGACTCATAGCTTGACTGCTTGCATCAGGGTCAGCGAACCAGAGCTGACCAAGACCCTACTCTGCCTCCAAGTGGTGGTCCAGGAAACAGGCTGCATCACTGCAGTCTGGCCGACAGAGTAGGGATCGAAGAGGGAAGGCAAACCTGGTCCCAAAAATGCCATGCTGAAAACGGATGTGTCGGGCCGAAAGGCGCAAATATCGCAGCTTCACTGTAAATGGCGACACAACGTAAAAAAATGTCCTTTTCAGGACGTACGCAGAAGAAGAAGAAGAAGTTTTACATAATGAAGTTACCAGTCCCATGTTTAAGCTATATGTTAGTCGCCTCTTACGACATGCCTGAGAATGTAGCAGTCTTATTCCGTCTTTAAATCCTTAAATACCCACGGAACTACAAGAGACCCGTTGTCGTGCACGTCACAATAAATCTGACGAAAAATGCAATATTTAAAAAAAAAAAAAGTTGCCTCGTCTTGGTGAGGGTGTCCCGTTCAGCATAGACATAGGGTCAGTCGGTTATATTATGGCGTATGTCCAAATGTAAAAGACCTTGTGGTTTGGTGACATGTGCACACACACACCAAAATATAAAGTATTAATGCACTTGACAAGAAATTTAAAAACAGGAACTTGACCATAATAGCCACAGTACAGAAACTTGAGTTAAAAACAAAAGCAACTTTACGATAAATACAAGATGAGCCAAATGTGGTCACAAATAGTCGTCTGGAAGATCGAATAATTGATGTAGAAACAATTATGGGCATTCACGCCCCTTTGATCATTTGACAGGTGAGAGTGGGCCTGTCAAATAGAACTGATAAATAGCACTGGAGACAGGAAGTTGTGGAGATACATAATCGCCTGCGCCACCAGGCAAGGCATTACGGCGAGATGGGTGTTTGATCAAAAGTAATCGATAATGTTCCCAGAAATGGAGAAGAGAACTGGTGAACTCGTGTTTGGAGGGCACAGGACAAATCAGGTTAGTTAACTGCAGAGTTTTAGATGGTAGCTGTAAAAGAGAGCTGTGAAGTAAAGTCACCTTCTCACTAGATCTATCCTATGCTCAAAGGGTGTCTGTATTAATAGTTCATGAGAAATGCAGCTCGTTAATTACCCTACCAATGTCAACTATTGAATAATTCTCTTAATTACCACACAATAACAAAATTTCGAACAGAACTGAAATTTATACAAAATCAGTCATCTGCGATTTATAAAATATATAAATTTTTCATCATTTCGGGCAATTGGTGACTTCTGGACCTTGTTTCCTCAAAGTAATGAGTACTTATCTAATTTAGAACTTTTCACTGCAGACACTTCTCGTCATATATCAGGTGTTGATGTCCAATATACTTCACTCACCTGGACAGGTAGCCACAATGCTACTATTCGGCAATTGCAGAGGTGGGCCTTTAATTACACACTGCAGTCTTTTATGCTTCTTGTCAGAAGCCTTTTTTTTTGTGACTCTCTCGAATAAGAACCCTTCAGACACAGTATTACGGATGTTAGCTTATTACTTATGCAACTGTGCTCACAAGCAGGTCAGCTTTGATTTTCTCAGCTATGGGCTGTGGCTAAGTGGCTTCGAAAAGTGTGTGTCAGTCCGCAGGACATCTATTTAGCAACGAAATTTTGAGAGTCCAGAACTTTTTTTAAATTTTTAAATTTTGCCTCGTTTTGGCGAGGCGCGTCACCTTCAACCTAGTCGGTTATATTAGGGCGCATGTCCAAATATAAAAGACCTTTAGGTCTGGAGAATTTGTGCCAGAACTGAATCTGAGCGGGCTTATATACCTAATCTCAGGTCTAATCTTTGTTTTCTCAGAGGTCCGCGTCCGCGTTCACTTTTCCTATTGTAACTTTCGTGGGATTTCAATGCTTTTGTGCGATTTTCCCGACAAAACCATTATTTTTTCGTCAATTACCAAAGATAATGATTTTGCACTGCCTTAGTTACAAGTAACTGTAGTTTCTGTTGAAATCCCAAAATGAATTTTTCCGTTCGGGGCATTAATCACAAAGTTATAGCAGAATTTCTGGTGTGCGATTCATAATTTATCATAAAGCCACTAGTGTACGTGACAATTCTTGCCCGTGTTTTGACAGTCATCCTCAACCTATTGTTTTCTTCTTCAATATTTCCCGTTGTCACAAAATACTCCAGCTTCCTTCTTCTCATAACGTGCCCAAATAAAGTGGATTACTTCCTTCATACATGAAGAATAAGCTTCGTCTTCGCCTTGACCTCTTTCAGCATGTCATTATTACTCTTTTTTACTGTCCATTGTATTTTTAACATTCTTTTTTAAAACCATATCTTTGTGGCTTCTGGTGCATTTTCTATTTGTTTACTAATTGTCCATGACTCACTTCCATTTGTTAAGGTTGGTTCTATAAGCACTGAAGAACTCTTTGTCTTACTTCCATTGACAAAGAATTGTTGCATTAAAAAAAACCTTTTAATTTACAATTCTTATAGCTGCTGTTTGTTGCTGGTATATGTTCTTCATTATTCTCAAATCTTTACCATCCCTTGTTTATGATTTCTAGTATTTTGATAATTCCCTCACATTTTACTTTGTCTTATGGAGTCTGGACGTAATAGCCCTTATATACGACAAGACTGACCCCGCCAACGAGTGTCGACTTTAGTATAAACAAATAACGGAGGGTATCAAATTTAGTAAGCAGTTAACCTGACTTACTTTGAAGAAATAAAAATCAGAGTCGATAGATGGAGAGTTTAAGTGGCAAGGAAGACGGGAGAGAGAGGACGATCGAATTAATTACCATATGAAAATGTCGAGCATCTTCGCCCATTAAAACTAACTGCCCTGAAATAATATCACCTTTAGGAGAAATGCAAATACTATCACCTCCATGACGAATACAAATAACATCACCTCGAGGACGAATACAAATAACATCACACGAAGGAGAAATACAAATGACATCACATCAAGGAGAAATACAAATTATGTCACCTTCAGGAGGAATACAAATACAATCATTTTTAGGACGAATACAGATAACATCACCTCCAGGAGGAATACAGATAGTTTCACCTTTAGGAGGAATACAAATAACATCACCTTTAGGAGGAGTGCAGATAACATTATTTCGAGGAGGAATGCAAATAACATCACTTCCATGAGGAATACAAATAAGCCTACCTCCAGGAGGATTACAAATAACATTACTTCCCGGAGGAATACACGTGCGCTGGAAATCGAACTTACTCCAACTTAGTAAATAATGGCGGAAACATTGAGTCCTGTGAACAGTAAATAAATTGGTAATTAAAAAAATAAAGGAAATTAACAGGTACTCGTTGGTCATAAAGGATGACACAAGACAACAGAAAAGAAAATATAAGTGATAGGCTTACCGGTAATAGAACCTAGGACCAATCAAACGGCGCCATCGCCTTGCTGTAACAGTACATCGTGAAAGGACGCTCAGCCAATTTTGCCCCCCCCCCCCCCCCCCCCCAAAGTGCATTATTGGCTGATGGCATTCTCATGACACTCACACAACTATGGTATATAGGACCCGTGGACGACCCAGACTGTTTAAAGACGCAATCACTAATATAACTTTCCTATCAGCAAGTATAGACCAAATAAAGGCCGAAATACTTGGGTCCAGTAATGTGTAGTGGAAGACGAATAACACAGAATAGACGGGTAGGTTAAAGTCCCGGGTGGGTGAACTCTTAAATAAATAATGGCGGAAACCTTGAGTCCTGTGAACAGTAAATAAATTAGTAAATAAATAAAGGTAATTAACAGGTACTCGTTGGACATAAAGGATGGCACTAGACAACAGAAAAGAAAATATAAGTGATAGGCTTACCGGGAATATAACCTAGGACCAACCAAACGGCGCCATCGCCTTGCTGTGATTTATCCAGTCTGCCAGCTTGTAGACCAGGACGGATCTACAGATTAAGATGAACGTTTATATAGTATCATTATCTTCAGTTAAGCCCCGTGTAGTTGCCGGTTGTCGCTTAAGTGACAAAGAAAGAATGTGTCTACTGCTCCATCAGGTATGTCATACAAGGTGACTAGTAGGAAGTTGTGCATGGGATTAGCAATCTCGTCATGTAAAGCAGTGTATCCCAAACTCTTTAGGGTCATCGCCCTCTTGGCTCTCAGAGAACATCCCCAGCGCCCCCTTCATTTCTTATCTTTCATATTTCGTACACGCTCCTTTTAAGTTGTCTCTCAAATCAACAACATTTTTTCCCCCTAACAGTGCTACACAATATTTGAATAGGATAATGCAGTTAATTACCGGATATCCCGAGTACGCCCTGGTATGCGTACCCCAGTTTGCTAACCTCTGCTTAAGTTGTATAAGAAACTGGGGCGAGAGATGATAGGGAGTAGCTGTGGGTTAGGGTGTTTAGGCAAACGTTCACCTTTGAAGCCCTCACACCAGGGCCTGTATAATGTTGTTGTTGTTTAACTAGGGCTGCTGAGTTTTCACTCTTTTGCAGCCAATACCAAATTGAAGGCTTCTTGGTAGTATCTACACTGTTGATCTAGGCTTTTCCTGTGGTTTTTCTGCCATTCCGAAACGTGCTGAGTTGACGTCATGAGCTCCAGTTCCTACAATAAATAATAAGAAAGTAGAAGACTAGACAACAGAAAAATAACAGAAGTGATTAGCTTACTGGGAATCGAACCCAGGATATGTGATCAACGAGCGCCAAGCCTTATCGCCCTATCTTTTCTTATATCTTTCTTATTTTATTTTCTCCCACATCGTGCTCTTTCATCGCATGTTTTGCTATTTCATCTGTAAACTGTAATCTTTATTACTCGCGACTGGTATCTAGAGAACCACATTTGTTCTTTCATCGGTGGTAAAGAAATTCGTTTAATTCAGTTCCCACCTTGTTAAACACATCTGGTTTCACAAGAAGAGCGCGGCTGACACAAAAGATTAGTCTAAGCCGTTGTTTAAACAGAACATGGTCACCGTCTCGCATAATACAATAGACCCGGCAACAATGAACTCCAGGAGTATGATATCAAAGGCCATCGACGCGGAACAACAACCTTTCCTTCCAGATGGAATACAATAAGCCCGGCACGACAAAGGGACTTGTTAGCATGCAAGCGACAATGGACCGAGGGAACAAAGGCCGCAGCGAGCAGCATAGAACAAAAGCTGACACGCGGGGCGACAGACAAACAGAAGTTGACGGAGGGCTTTGTGACAGTTGGAAAACAAGTGATTTTCTTTGCATCTGTTTGTCATACAGCACAGCATTGAAAGTTGGTAGCGAGTGGCCCACCCACATTTAGACTGACGGGGGAAAAGAGATTCTAGGTACGACAGACCAGATGGACTCTTAGCTATTGGTTGTATGGGCGGAGTTTCACGTCACAGGCAAGATTTGGGAACATGTGGACGTCTTAGGAATATATGTACCGCGCAGTTCGTTAAAGAGATGAGTCCAGTTTTTTCAACATTGTGGTGTAGAGAAACATCCATAAAGCATAGCCTGCAATTAATTCAGTGTGGATAAAATATTTCATATCTTTGGTGTATTGTGTTCTCAAAGGATTTTGCGAAGTGCAAAGAAGGTTAGTAGATCTTATACAGATTATTAATACTTTTTTCTTATTCTTTTTTCATTTTAACCTCAATGCTAAATGTACGAAAGATAGTTTTTCAATTAATTCATTTTCATAAATGATTAATAAAATCAGAAGATTTTCCTCTAAGATGACAGGCTGATAGGAAGTAATTAATAGTACGTACTTCACCTTCATCTAGCTTGTTAAATCATTATCACAGTCTTCCATGCGCACCCACTCTCATACACAATATATTTAACATCATTAGAATCGAACTCATAGAGATCAATAGTGAGTAGTAGAATAAATGTAAGTCATCCAGTGATATTAAGTGTGAAAACTTACGAAGACTTTTTGTGTCTTCAGTCCATCAGAAGTCTTAGTCTACACGCTACGTGTCTGGCGTCTAACCAGAAAAAAGTTATCAAAACGGATATTTGGCTAGCAGAATTTGCCATAGGACATCCTTTATTCCTCAAATAAAAAGGAATATTTCTCGCCCACGATTGAGACGGTGGACGCAGCATTTGTCATCACCTTATATCACGTGCGCACAAGTTCAATACATAGTTATATCAATTTCAAATCACTCGAAAGCTTACTATAGGAGTCAAGCTAAAGCTCACAGTTGATTACTCATATCAAGTTCAGCTCCATCGGAAGCTTACCATCTGAAGTCAAGCTAAAGAGCTCAAAAGTTGAATTTCATATTTATATCAAGTGCAACACACGCTTAAGCGCACTCTATGAAGCTTACTCCAAAGTATATTTAATTAACTACAATATTAATTTCTCATCTGTATGTTTTTGCGTGAATCGTCTTTTAATATCATCTCGTTCTAACCGCTACTAACCCTATATGTGTAGAGATTTAATTAATAAACCTGTCACCGTGGGGTTTGCCCAAGCATTTTTCATGCTATTGTTAAGGTTAGATAAATAGTTTGAACAGCTCACAAGAGAAAATAATGAATGAAAATAATGGTATTGCTAATTGACAACGGTTCAGAATACCGGTTCGTGTTAACTAATAGTGAGTGATTATAGTGAGTTGTAAACAGAATGTTCGAGAACAGGAAAAAAAGGCTTGACCAATAAATTTAAGTAAAAAGATTTGGGTCAGCGAATCAGAAGAGTGGCGAGAAAAACACACCACGCAAAATGACCAGAGGTCATTAGATGACAGTGAGTCCTGAGTTGTGCTTCAGGAAGAAGGTGTGATCGCTGTGCGGACATGATGAACCTTCTGTGGTTATACAGATAGAGTAGATGTACCTTCTGTGGTTATACAGATAGAGTAGATATATTTAGATGTCCAGCCATCCCTAGCAAAGTGTTATTCTATCGGGAGATAGTAGTTGATTCTGTAGTTCACAGTTAAGGTGTATTTCTGAAAGGAGATCAGCGGTTATGCTGTATTTTTTATGTAAATATTGAACTGAGTTTATAATTTGCACAGAGTAGAATTTTGTTTACAGGAGAGTCAAGTAGAAGAACGATTTGTCAATTCATTATGAGAACTGTACGACTTTGTACCAAGAAAACGGATGGTTATAACGACTAGGTGTAAAGTAAACAAGAGGCTGAAAAACATATAAAGGAGACTAGAGAGGTTATAGAGGAACCATAATGAACAATGTTTGAAGTGTCCAGAATTGTATATGATTATCAAGAAAAAGTGAGTGTATACTTTTAAAGGAGAACTTCAAATATGCTCTCTCACTTGTAAGTATCAGAAGGGTGTACATACAATTATTTATGCATGAGATGAATTTTGTTGCTAGGAGCCGTTATAGAGACCTGTCTGACCAGTTCGTCGAGGAAGATATTTAAGTAACAAATAAAGTATGGAATGCTAATAAAGAGCCTTGATGTATGAGGAAATAGGAGCAGGTTTTGGGAAAACTAAGGAAGTCTACGGAGTAAAGAATAAGTTAAAGAGGAATACGGAAGTTTACGAGACATAGAATTCATGTATGAGTTAACCTGAAGTACGAAAGACCCAGTAAAGGCTTCTATGAGAACTCTATCATTTGAATGACCCATTATACTTGCTGTTTTATTAAATTATTAAAAGTTTGTTTGAAGGAACAGAATGAATTTGATTCCATCTTTATGAGTTGCTGATCGTATGCCATGTACATTTAAACTACCACTATACGAAGTCACTATTAACATCAAAGAAGGAACTGAACGAACCTGAAGTATACAAGAAAAGGATAAGAGTATCATCCAGGAATTTACACCTCTGGCGGAGATGGCCAGTAATGATATCAACTAAATAACTTGGAAGATAAAAGAAAGAAGATAAAAAGAGAACTTGTAAACTTAAATTACGTCACTAGGCCTGCCATCTGCCACCTAGTGATATATATAGCGCTGTTACAAACCCACTAATCGTTTGATCATTATCTAGTTTGTTAATGTATCGCTCGTGCTGTCTGTGTTAAATATTTACATATAGGTAAATTTCTACACTCAGATGAGGTTGGGGGCTATTTCTGTTACGGGATCTAAGGGTAGAAGCTAAGGTCGTGGGGAAACAGAACTCTTTCCATAATCCACTAGAAAACACTGTCCAGTGGAAAGCATTCGCATTCTCTTCTTCTTGTCCTTATCTCGGATAGGTCTCTATCTTTTCTTAACGAGCCAATTTCTGGAGACCTTCTACTTAATATTTCATAGACTATTCCTGGCGAAAACTACTGTCGTAGTTGCCCCAATACTCACCACACGACAGGACCTTCCGAACGACACCACCGCCTAGCCACGAGAGCGAATCTCTGGAAGTGTGTGGGTGATTTCAAGAGTCAGTGAGAGTATAATTAGCCTCACAGACAGACGTTCACTTCCACATATGTATATTGTAGCATTGTAGACAGCTGGTGGTCATATAAAGATAACTCCTGATATGCCTCCATGCTTGGCCTGTATAATCAAGGCGCTTTTACATTAAGTGTTATATTAAGTAATATTGTTGAACTTAGCTTGACAAGTCCTCAACCACTTCCTTACTACTAAACGCTCCCCTGTGGCCCCTTTTTCTCTTATCGCCCCCTTAAGTCTTCCAAACGCCCCCAGGGGGGCGGTACCAACCATTTTGGGAACCATTGGTAAAGCAAAGTGCCACTAAAACCACCACAACAAAACCATGTGAATGTGTTTGTGTGGGCTTCCTGAAAGGGGAACTGCTACAGTAGTGGTTCCATGATCCGTAAGGAGCGCAAAGTGAAATAATAAGTGGTGATGACATTCACTTAAGAAACCACTGGTTGATGACATTCACTTAAGAAACCACTGGTTGGCGCATGACAAGGTCCTTTTATTCAGCCGCGGATCTACATTTTGGGAGCCCTGAAGCTTGAACTCTTGTAGGGGCTCTTTTAAAAAAAGAAATGTTGGGGGATGAGAAAGAAACTATTTAGGAGAAAACTGGACTTGGGGGCCCTGAAGATCAAGCTTCATTAGCTTCATAGTAGATCCGCCTCTGCCTTTATTAAAATCAATTTCCAATTTCTTGTTTCTACTACTCGTATATGACAAGGAGCGCAGATTTGCTGAGTGGTTAAAGCGTATGATTTTCTAGGCAAAGTTGTTATTGTTATTGATCTTCAGAATCGATATCACTGAACACCGGGCAAACACATCGGTGCTCAGTCTCCCTCAGCAAATTTCGAAGGGTATGAATGCTTACAGATTTGAAACCTGGTAGCGTCACGCTTCAGTTTACCCAGCTGTAAAATAGGTAGCTGACTCTACTAAGTTAGGGAAGACAATGGCAGCGGGGAAGGGAGCCGGTTATCTTGCCTCAAAAAAGCTGAAACTTAGTAAAATGAAGTCTCTAAAAATTCACTTCCGCGTGGCTGTATGTGCAAGCAATCTAAAGAATATGTGACACGTAGTATTACATGAATCTGCGTAAGTAGTCGCTACCTGAGAACATCGCAGAATAAAAGACAAAGGTAGTCCCAGCCTCATAAGCTGAGACGTAGTATTAGTAAAATTACTAACATTTCACTCCCCTGCATAAGTATCTACTATGAAACTACCTATTTGTACACATAAATCAGTTCTTGTACTGGACGGTCCACCGCCCAGTTAATTAGCTAAAACGCCCTCTTTTATTTAAGATTTGTACTTATTTCTCCGTCAAGCTCACCTCTGCGTGAAGCTATTTATATGAAGCACAATAACCTATGTAACGTTTGCACACTTCTTAGTACGCACTCAAACATGTGTTGTTGTTGTTGTTTAACTGGGACTGCTGAGCTTTTCGCTCTTTTTCAGCCAATTCCACACTGAAGACTCCTTGGTATTATCTACAATGTAGATCTATGCTTTTCCTGTGGCTGATCTGCCACTCCGTAACCTGTTGAGTTGAGGTCAAGAACTCCAGTTTCTCCAGCTTGGCTGGCATTTAAAGGATTATCACTTCTGGGCCCAAGCTAGGAGGGAAAAGCGCGTGCCATACCGTACACTCCCCACGATCCAGGGGGTGGGGGCTCTCCAAATGTGCAGAGCTAAAATACTGTGCTCTGGTTCTGGGATCTCCCAAGGAATTGTCCCGACCTACACAGAGCCACTTCTCAGCTCCCTCTGTCCATCATGGGCCTATAATGAGATCCTCCTGCATGCAGTCAACAAGGAGAAAAGCCATAGATACGCCTGAGGCTCAAGTGACTTTCATAAGCTTAGTGTGCAATGCCGGGTTCTCAACAAGTTTCACCACTGGGAAAATTCCTGGAAGTGTATGGATGATTTCAAGAGTCAATGAGGGTGTAATTTGCTTTAAAGACAGGTTCACTTCCACATTTGAATACTGTAGCATTGTGCTTTCTGGTGGTCAAATAAGGATTACTCCAGATATGCATCCATGCATACTCAAACATGAGAAATACGGGATATTGTGTGTACCATCTAAAGGTCATATGGTACACTTTTGAAATTTGTCCACACACAGTACAGTGCCATATAATACGTAACACCTGGCAACCCTAACCAACCTCTAGAATGGTGTAGGTAGTTTTCTTTATATTAGCTATTTCTCTTTCTCACTTTGTTGTCCTTGTTGTGTCTGAGTTCCAGTGACTGATAATCTACTTGTCTTCGGAAATAAGTGTTGCTACATTAAAAAAAAAATCTACAGATCGATAGAACTAGCTAGCCCTGCAAAGATCTTTTAAACTACAAGTTCTGGCCCCACACGATCACAAGCCGGTTCATAGCGTCTTTTGAAAGGGGGGTGTTATATACACTCGAAAGAGCATTCAAGCAATATATCTTAGGCGCGAGATGTTTGATTTCATCTTCTCCCGCCCTATATCGCTCTTCTCGTTTGATTACGTGTTTGAGATCAGACCACAAGACAGGACCCCATACAGCGAGGAGTGGGATCCGATTTTTGGTAGTTTTATTTTAAAAGGAGTTTTACTTCGCTTTTCTTTTCTTTTTCTTGTCTTTTTGTCCTTCTGTTTTTGACTAGGCACGACCAGTTCAGCCGTGGACAAGATCTTTGGTTATAATAAGCTGCTTGTCCAAATATAAAAGATTTTGCGGTCTGGGACTCTGTGTACTACATTTGATAACATATAGGGGAAAAGTGGGGTGGGGTGGGGGTTGTTCAGACGCGTATTGGATTTTAAATGGGACGCATCTTCTTATGTTATGTTGTGGTACATTTCAGTGATACACGGTAATTCATATCATACAAAAGGTCATGTAAGGCTTTGACACTGATGGGACTTTACTGGAATCTGACATTTTACATTTGTACACGATACTTACAAGACTTTTTTTTACATTTTAAGGCTTCTTTTCATGATGTTATAAGACATTTTTACATGATAGTTATGACATTTTGTCATGATAGCTAAACATGATGTTATAAGACATTTTTACATGATAGTTATGACATTTTGTCATGATAGCTAAACAAGATGTTATAAGACATTTTTACACGATAGTTATGACATTTTGTCATGATAGCTAAACATGATGTTATAAGACATCTTTACATGATAGTTATAAGACATTTTGTCATGACAGCTAAACATGATGTTATAAGACATCTTTACATGATAGTTATAAGACATTTTGTCATGACAGCTAAACATGATGTTATAAGACATCTTTACATGATAGTTATAAGACATTTTGTCATGACAGCTAAACATGATGTTATAAGACATCTTTACATAAACGAGTTAAGTAAAGAAAAATTGGAATAAAAAAAATAATAAAAATAAATAAAAATAAAAAATAAAAATCGCAATTCCAGGGAAAAATACATATCTCATTTACTGTGACCCTTCTACGCCATTGTAATTAAGCATGTATGCGTATATTTGTATCATTACATTTATATGCATGTTTCATAAGCTTGAGTTTGAGCAGAGGCGGATTTACATTCTGGGGACACTTTAGCATGAAATCTTTGAGGGGTTGATTTTATTTTTTTTTAAAGTGTTGATGAGTGGGAAAGAAACGTGTTATAGAGAAAACTGGACTAAGGAACCCTAAAGCTCATGCTTCATTAGTTTCATTGTTGGGCACAGAATTTCACTTGCTAGCGCGCAGTGGCTAACCTCGTTGGCCTCAGGCAGGTGCGTCAGTGTCTGTCCCTAGTCGTGTTGTGCGGCGGAAAGAACGGAATAATTTGTCTTCTCTTTGTTACTTTTACAATCGCCTCCACGGCTGGCGGAGTTGTGGATTTTAAAGTTGCTACCAAAGTGAAATGGGTTCATTTTCGATACAAGACAACAGGAGGCTGAGACACTTGGGAGTCATGATCCAAGTGGGCCCGCCCCCCTTAGAATGCAAAGGAGAGTAAAAGGTCCGAAACACTTGATCGACGAGGGGACCACTTCTGATGATCAGATTGCCCCCTGTTGTATCGCTCTGTATAGAGTCTCCTTTCATCATACGTAAGTAATGAATTGATAATAACTGTGTGGCTATCATTACAAAATGTCATAACTATCATGTAAAAATGTCCTATAACATCATGTTTAGCTATCATGACAAAATGTCATAACTATCATGTAAAAATGTCTTATAACATCATGAAAATAAGCCTTAAAATGTAAAAAAAAGTCTTGTAAGTATGGTGTACAAATGTAAAATGTCAGATTCCAGTAAAGTCCCATCAGTGTCAAAGCCTTACATGACCTTTTGTATGATATGAGTTACCGTGTATCACTGAAATGTACCATAACATAACATAAGAAGATGCGCCCCATTTAAAATCCAATACGCGTCTGAACAACCCCCACCCCACCCCACTTTTCCCCTATATGTTATCAAATGTAGTACACAGAGTCCCAGACCGCAAAATCTTTTATATTTGGACAAGCAGCTTATTATAACCAAAGATCTTGTCCACGGCTGAACTGGTCGTGCCTAGTCAAAAACAGAAGGACAAAAAGACAAGAAAAAGAAAAGAAAAGCGAAGTAAAACGCCTTTAAAAATAAAGCTACCAAAAATCGGATCTCACTCCTCGCTGTATGGGGTCCTGTCTTGTGGTCTGATCTCAAACACGTAATCAAACTAGGAGAGCGATATAGGGCGGGAGAAGATGAAATCAAACATCACTCGCCTAAGATATATTGCTTGAATGCTCTTTCGAGTGTATATAACACCCCCCTTTCAAAAGACGCTATGAACCGGCTTGTGATACGTGGGGGCCAGAACTTGTAGTTTAAAAGATCTTTGCAGGGCTAGCTAGTTCTATCGATCTGTAGATTTTTTTTTAAGGCAAACGTAAACAAATTCCACATAATCTAAACATATTATTTGTGCCTGTAGTTTCCCATCATAAGTTCATATTTGCAAGCATCATAATAACTTCATTTATTGCCATAAATGGACACTGAATATCTTATGTCCAGACATTTTAATGTGATGTTGTAAGACATAGTCGCATGATGTTACAAGATATAGTCACATGATGTTACGAAGTATAGTCACATGATGTTACAAGATATAGTCACATGATGTTACAAGATATAGTTACATGATGTTACGAAGTATAGTCACATGATGTTACAAGATATAGTCACATGATGTTACGAAGTATAGTCACATGATGTTACAAGATATAGTCACATGATGTTACAAGATATAGTCACATGATCAAAAGAATATCTCCTGCTACACACTGATCTCATATCCTAAACTACAAAAAACATTCTGACATCAGTACCACAGCAACATACAGACCTAACAAAAACAAAGATTGGCGACAGTATTTGAACATCTACCCATTTGAGTATACCCATGGCTTCAAACAGCGTGCATAGCTCTTGACACATCCCACCTCATGAAAAAGTCTGGACTTAGTATAGTAAAGTCTCTAACACTTCACTCCTCTACGGCAATCACTGCAATGGGACTACCTTTACCTTTCATACAAAGAACTGAAAAGATTTGATAGACTAAGTGCGTACATTTATACTAGAGAACTGTCAGTAAACAATAATTAGAGAGTTATATTGATTTATACAGTTCTATTCACCTGTCACAACTACAATAGAACAAAAAGAGAAATTACACAAGCAGGACAGGCTGAACCAACAGAACAAACGAACGAACGAACGAACTTTATTTTCGAAGGGTTAAGAATTGGGCACGCATCCATCTAACATTCTGCCCTTCCCCGCTCTCTCTCAGGAAGGCCCATTTAACATTCTGCCCTTCGCCGCTCTCTCTCTCTCTCTCTCTCTCTCTCTCTCTCTCTCATCAAGCATACTGTTTAATTTCCTTCCCATATGTACTTTAAGCATTATTCAGGCATTAATAATTATAAAGGTAATATAACAGTAAACATTTATAATATCCAATCATAATCAAATTTAAGTATGTTTAAAAAAAACAACAAAAGAAAGTAAAGAAAAAAACAAAACAAAAGAAAACAAACAAATAAATAAACAGAATCGAAACCCTTCAAACAGTAAATTAGATAATGATTTGAAACATAATCAGATTAAGTTGGCAAAGGGAGCCGCGCTGGTGTAATGGCTACGGCGTTGTACTGGCGACCAGGTTTTCATGGTTCAAACCCGGGCGTCAGCGTATGAAGGAATGTTTACGTCCGGAAATTTGACTGAATAACCTGAACGGCTCCTGCACATAAATCCCGTGTGGATGGGAAGGAGCGAAGCTCCTGACCGGGTTGGAAGGAAAGTCCACTGACCCCCCAGCCTTGCAGTGACATGTCATTGGGCCAAAAGAGCTGGAAAGCTCGAGTGCCGCTGGTTAGAGAAAAAAAAAGTTGGCAAATAATAAGAACTAGTAAAATATTCGAAAAGTCTGCTATTGAATGACTAGGAACTTGGCATGTTTTCTAGCGTATGCGAAAGGTTTTGCCAGAGGTGAGCGGCTTTGAGTCACAAAGCAGATACTGCCGTAGGGAGAGGATTGTTAAAGCCTTCACTATGCTAGGTCCAGCTTTATGAGGTGGGGTAACCAGTTTCCGTCCTCGCTGTATTTACCTTAACTTAAGATCAGAATCGGATAGACCAGATAGATAATTAGATCAATAGATAAATATACAAATAACCTAACACCAAGGAGAAATACAAATGACATCACCTCAAGGTGTCTGAAAAACAGACAGACAGATACGAAGGTTCTTAATTTTCCAATGGTTGAGAATCGGGCGCACAGGTGGTACGGTTGAGATTTGTAGAAAGGTGATTTGTGTAATAATAGGTTAATGTATCGTGCTGATAACCTGAAGAATGACGTGGGGGTTACAGATGAACCATTCAATTCATAAACTGATTCAGAATGCCGTGGTGGATGGGTCCACATGTAACAATGTTTAATACGACGAATATACAGTTCATTCATGGGCAAAATTCATAAAGTACATACATGTAAAATGAGCTCCTCTCTGTCTTGTCAGGTCAATACATAACTGGCCGCTGTACTGAAGGTGGCGTCCAATCCACCCAAGTAATGTGGGACAGCTTATGTAGACTTAGGAATATCAATGCAGTTTCTTCTTAAAAATAGTTACGAATCTTCTCTCATACTTCTGGATTACTTGTAATACATTGTGGCGGCCCTCGAAATACTTTAAGCCACATAAAATATATCTTTTCTCCAAAATCTCAGGAGCTATATCAAGTACGTCCTTCTTTGACAAATACAATCGACGAAAGGCCTAGAACTAACCGTTTGCATACATTAGTGCAACACAGACTACGTCATAAACTCCCGGTGACGTATCGCGTTCAATAATAAGTAAAACCCGTGCAACATCATGATTAACCACAGATAGACATATTACCGCGTAGATTAACTGCTAATAGACTAAGTGTGGTCAACATGCAAAAATACATATAAATCTTCTTTAACAACAGGCCCGTCTTGCATTCTGCCCTTCCTCTTGCTCATCTTTCATTACTGTTATCCAGACATTCTCCAGCGTACTTAAAGTATTAATATAAGGACAATGCAACATTATGTATAACAGCATACATTTACAGCATCTAATCACAATTAAGAAATAAAGTATATTGACTTGAAAAACTAGATCATCAGACCCTCCATACAGTATATTAAATAATAATTCGAAACATAATCAGTTAGGGCGGCATATAATCAGCACAGAGATTTTAACTGAGAAACACAAAAAAGTCACAGTGGAAAAATTAGGGCTACAAATTCAAAAGTGCCGTCTCAAAGACGGATCGACGTCAGAGAAATAAAGATGGGAGTTCTGGGAAAGGGGCATTTGAGACAATGCGGCGCGAAAGACCAAGATTAAAGCGTCTTGTTTTTGAAGGGAAAAAAATCTTCAGGGTTGGAATAAGTGAAGGCAGGAAATAAAAAAGGAAGAAAAATCGAAAGAAAATTAGAAAGAAATGAATAAAGAATGGAAGTAAGGGGGGAAACAAGAGAGACTTTTCTCTCACAACTTTCACAAGACAAACAATGTTACGTTGAGGATTATTCATAAGCATTGCTTAATAATATACGTATAGTTATTAGATCACTAGCGAGAATACGACACAATTCATTAAAGCTGTTTCATTATAACGTTTTGTTGTTTCATTATAGAAAGAAAAAAGGAAAGAAAGAAAGAAAAAAAAAAAGAAACGTTTTGTTTTAACAGTATGCAAAAGTCGGACATCCCACCCAAAAAAATAAAGAAGATAACTGTAGACAGAATGAAAGGGACAACCAGTTATCACAGAATCTGGTCGTTCTTTTTTCGTATTTACTCTCTCTCTCTCTCTCTCTCTCTCTCTCTCTCTCTCTCTCTCTCTCTCTCTCTCTCTCTCTCTCTCTCTCTCTCTCCCATTCTCTTTCTCATTTTCGGAGCCCAGAAATTAGTACTACGGTCACTGTTTACATTTTCACACTTCGTTTCATATCAGGTCTAGGCGTAATTGACGATCCCGCAAGATTAATTGAATCACTAAACATGATAATAACAAGATTGACTCCCGGTAAGACGAAATACGGTGTGTAGTTGCATAGCCACGTCTGTCTAGACGGGCAAACGGATTTGTATCACTCAACCGTTTAGGTAAGCGATCAGGAGTGTCTGATAAGCTATGTACTAAGACCTCCGAAATTACCTGTGATAAAAAGTACAGATAATCTGAATCTTGGGAGACATTTAAAGAAGTGAGTTAAAAGTGTGAAAACAGTGAACATGAGGGAAAATCGACGGAAATAAGAACTCCTTATATGGAAAGTGACTGTTTTAATTTCACAAACTTATGAGTCACGCAGAAAATGCAAAGAGAAAAGTTATCATAACACGCACTTTTGAATGCTATTGGCTGGTATTTGGGATGCAAAAATACATTCGTTCTGATTGGAAGTTTTGTCGGAAACGCCATGCGGAAGCTTAGGCCGAAAGCTGCGATATAACGTAGCACGTTTTAGACATACGAAACTGCATTCCATTATCGTCAAAGTAGACAGCTCGGACTAAAGCCAGGAAAAAAAAAATAGAAGTAAGGATTCTGACTTTATAGGACTGGATGTATTGGAACACCTTTGAACACAACAGCAAGGAAACTCTACATGTTAATACGGAAACCGGACTCCTACGGGACCTACTCACAAGTCACAGAGGGATTCTAAATAGAAATAATACCCCAGACACAAGTTATAGGCATCTGCATCAAGTTGCCACGACTATTCATCTGAGAAAGAAGTCTACAGTTCCCATATGTTATTGGGGTGAGTTGTAAGATATAATTTATACGTTGAATTTGACATGTTTGAATTTGCTGATGGTTATACAGGTTCTTACGAGGCGGGTAACTTCAGCATGTGAAAAAGATATATTCAGAAACGACCACAACACAGGACTGGCGATTGCTTCGTGCTAGATCTCACCGGGAAAGAAAAGCAGAGCTCCAAGTGAAGCTTGGAGCGGATGATGATGACATCACATGTATATATCTACTATAATTTGTAATAAGTTGCAGTAAACTTGAACATGTTCACCCAGGAACAAGCCATTGTACTTGCCGCTGTCGCGTCGCAATTTTTCTATTTAATTAACTAAAATAATGATGATTTTCATCACATTATTTGTTATATGCTGTACGCTCAGTGAGATTAAAAATTCAGAAATAAAATCGGTGAACGGGACAGCGGGAAAGGCGCCTGATTAGCATCAGGAAAACAAAGACTTAACAGAGGCATTTGTTCTTTTATTACCTCTAAAGACTGTGGTACGGATCGAAGAGACCATTTGAGGTACTACTCGACGATACCAGTTGTATTACTTTTCTATGGTTCAAAGCTTGCGATCGACACTTGAAACCTACGTTCCTCGGGTTGTGGAGATACGTAGTTGACCAGGAGAGAATATCTCTTGAACTAATCTGGAGACATACCCACGACACGGGGACGAATTGACGGAAACAGCAGCATCAGCACTTCAGCGTTTTGGCAGCTAAGTTACATTTCTAGCAGGCCAAATACAACAGAACTCTGTGTTTCAAAATTAAACCTCCCAAAGTCGCCATTTTTTCCATGAAGACACTTACTTTTATTTATCACCAGCTCTTATTTATTTACATTTTTTTCAAGAGTAGTCGATCATTTAATTTGTTATATGTTGTTTTACAAATTCATGTTTGATTTAATTATTGCAGAGAGAAGTACACACGCATGAATCAGTATCCTTAATATATATTTATACAGAGCTAATAAGGAGAATGTTACTGTTAATTCAGTTGGTGGCTTGTACGAGCTAATAATACATTACAGGATAATCCTTCACAAAAGACGGCGAGCAGATAAAATGTTAACATTGCTAAGACTCATTCAGCATTGTTGTTGATTTCTGAATATCTTGTGAAGACTCTCTGGAGGTAGAAGCATCATCATCCTTCTATCTGCACCTCTGCCAAGAGTAATCTTGTGCGAAGGTAGATACCTTTGAAGACCCACAATCGATACTCTTAAGTATTAGACATTGTTGGATCATCACTGCAGAGCAGGGGGAGGCAACCAGTGACAACAATACATGGAATTTGAGCGGGTGGCACGGGACAGGAAGCATGAATTTGTTGAAGGTCTGTGTTTCTTGTTGATTCTATCAAGATGCCTCGGGGGGGGGGGCGGGGGGGGGGGGGGGGGGGGGGGGGGGGGGGGGGGGCGGTTCACCTGACAGGAGGATCCTACGTCAACTCTTTTTATACGTACCTTTCTATGTATAACAACATCTTTACTCCATTTCCAAAGCTGTGAGGTTGCCTCCCAATGTGAAATACCTCAGGCCTCATCTGCGCGATCGAAGGGGTTGAGTCCAAGTGTGCATAAATTAATGGACATTATTAATGTGAATTGGCTGTACATATTGAGCGGATTGTTATTGTCAGTATAGACATTATTAATGTGAAATACCTGTACATATTGATCTGATGGTTATTGTGAGTATGGACATTATTAATGTGGAACACCTGTACATATTGAAATGATTACTTTTTCAGAATGGACATTATTGATGTGGAATACCTGTACATATTGAACTGGTTACTTTGTCAGAATGGACTATTAATATGGAATACCTGTACATATTGATCTGATGGTTATAGTCAGAATGGACATTATTAATATGGAATACCTGTACATATTGATCTGATAGTTATTGTCAGAATGAACATTATTAAAATGGAATACCTGTACATATTGATCTGATAGTTATTGTGAGAATGAACATTATTAACATGGAATACCTGTACATAAGTAACTGATTACCTTATCAGAATGGACATTATTAATGTGGAATACCTGTAAATATGGAACTGATGGTTATTGTTTGGACATTATTAATATGTAATGCCTGTACATATTGAACTGATTACTTTGTCAGAATGGACATTATTAATGTGGAATACCTGTGTCGACTCATGGATTATAGTACTCTGTCGTGGAGCGTATTATTATTATTACCATGGATCGTTATTCAAGAGTCGAGTCATTTATTAAATGTTGTGGACCCATGTCTTATCTCGCAAAGAGCTGTTGTTGTAAACGAGGTTCTCATAAGGAGACCGATTCCCTTCCCCGCTTCCTTTTCCTTTCCTACCTCAACAGTAGAATCAGATACCCATTTACAGTTCTGTAGACAGGAGCGTGACGCAATCAGGTTAAAATGTACCTGCACCTTCTTCATTCTGCTCTAGGTCTTTCAAACGCGTATGAATATTTCTTTACAAAAATAATGAACTAATCTTTCCTTTTTAATCAAACAGGAACTTTCCTTTCCTCCGTGTTTGTACTGTGGCGTCCTACCATTTTTATTTTTTTATTTTTGGAAATGTCTTTCACTTTTTTTCCCTCTGTATCTTGAACTTTAAGATCATTTGGAAGAAACATAATCTTTGCCCAATCCTTTCTATCAACCTTTACGTCTCCAGTTGTTTCCCTTCTTTTCTCTAAATACATTTTCTGTGGGACATCTTTTTTGTTCTCTCTTCTCTCTCCATTCCCCCCCTCCCCCCCCCCCTTCCCCAACCCACAGGGCTAGCTTCTCGAGACACAGTTAGCAGGTTCGAAATTTGGTAGCGCCACGCTCTCCATCAGGGTTTCTTAACCTTTTTTGTGCCATTGACCTCTTTGATTGTCCGATAAAGGCCATTTTATCAACCTTTTTCAGGGGTTTGAACATCCTGCGATGAGCAAGCAACCAGTGAGAGTAATGTGACAGTCCAGTTACCATATAGATTGTTTATTCACCAGACTAAGGTTCGTCTTTTAAATGGTTCAATTGTTTTGGTTGCAGTGGAACGAAAGGCTATACGCCTCAGATGAAAATTCTCACTACTTTGTAGAGGCGAGTGAAAACCTCAGTCACCAGGTTCTCTGACTAAGTCCGCTGTTCTTTATTGTATGTTATTGGCCATCACCACCACCACAACGTACACAATGTTATTTAAACAACACAACTTTTTATCATCACACAAAATACTGTTGAAGATATATCAACTACAGATGCAGGCGTTTTCTTATCTTTATTGAGGAAGATCCCAGAACACAGCATTTCTTCGAGATTGAACATCAAATTGCATCAAAATATTATAGCGTGTCCTTAGTCGTCTTCATAGAGGCTGGAATAAATTCTAAGTAGTCGATCGTTTATATCAAGTCTTAAATTGCCTGTTTCGTCACGTCATCAAGTACTTCTAACACCTGGTTGAGAATCCCTGATCTAAAGTCATCACATAGAAGTTCTATCTTTTTCATAGCTAGATATCTCCTGTTTGAGAATCACCGAGCTAACTTCCTGATAGTAAATATGTATTAAACGTTATTGTTCTTTTCTGCAATCATTATTATGCCACAGTGGTTCTCATCTTGTTGAACTGGCTTCTATAAGTCAAAAGTTGTAATAGCCCGTTCCCGTCTATTTCTAAAAGTTTTTAGAAACACTTTTTCTATAATGTTCTCTTGAGTAGCGAGTAGCGTTTGGCGTAGCATAACGCTGAGACTGGTTGAAACTTTATAAAGTTAATTGACGAAACGAAAGTTTACTTTCACCTATCTCGCGCTGTCACTACTGATTAGAACGTAATAGTTAGTTACCCCACTGTGCTGAAAACTCTCACCAAGGATGTTGTAGGTAGTGCTGGACGTTTCTGCTTCACACTATGATGAATTACTTTAGAAATATCTGTTAATAACTCTAAAAATTCGCTGTGAGCTATTTGTTACATCTACTAGCTATTCCTAACTCCTAATTTACCACTCCAAGTCTTACTTCTGCAGTCTACGTCTACACTGTTGTCTCCGAGCTCTCTGAAGTTGACTGTGCTAACAAACGTTTTTATTTCCTTTCATTTTGCACCTGGCTCCTGTTTTCTCTTCTGTTCTATGGGAAAGTGTCAGAAGTTCATGATTTTTGTAAACCTGACAACAGTGTAAAATGCTGATTTCAGCACGTATCTTGTCTTTCTCACGTCCTAATTAAACGACTCAATTGTACCAGCGCAGGTGTTCTTGTGGATAAATTCCCACTGTTTATGGTTACACCTACATTCCTTTTCCTATAAATGTAATACGATGTCATTCAAAAAGTACATTACGTTTTCTTTGTTTTTGGTGTTATTTTAGAGTGCTTTCTAAAAGTGGGAGAACCATCGTATAAACCTTAAAATAGCTATCACTCAAAGTTTCCAGTAGTATACAATGCACAAGTGTGCAGCACCACGTGTTTTGCACGTAAGAGCTCTTTTGATTGACAGCTCCCGACCCCAGTGTCGACTATTGTGAACCTACGTTTTAGTTTTGTAATAATTAAATGTGACAAATAATACTGCACGTTTTCGTTGTACGTTATAAGTTAGCTTTGTGATTTATTATATTAAACTATATATTATCTGAAGGCAATGCTGCAGACGGAGCGTGCATCGATGTTGAATTGTTCACTAATTCCCTATTATATATTAATTTTTATATTATAACTCAGATGTGGATATTCATCCGAGCATTGCGCGGTTACAGTTATAAGGAAAATATACGTTTACTGTGCCCTCAGAATGTCTTTTTGCCACAATATTGGCTTTTTTTTACATTGCTCATATGTCTACTTCTAATCTAACCAATTTATCTACTTCTAGTCTAACCAATTTATATACTTCTATGTAACAAATTTATCTACTTCTAATCTAACAAATTTATCTACTTCTAATCTAACCAATTTATCTACTTCTAATATAGCCAGTTTATCTACTTCTAATCTAGTAAATTAATCCACTTCTAATCTAGCCAAGTCATCTATTTTTAATGTAACCAGTTTATTTACTTCTCATCTAACCAATTGATGTACTTCTAATCTAACCAATTAATCAGCTTCTAATATAACTAGTTTATTTACTTCTGATTTAATCAGTTTATCTACTTCTAATGTAATCAGTTTATCGACTGTTAATCTAACCATTTTATCTACTTCTAATCTAATCAATTTATCTACTGTTAATCTAACCAATTTATCGACTTCTAGTCAAACAATTTATCTACTTCTAACCTAACCAATTTATCTACTTCAAATCTAACCAGTTCATCTACTTCTAACCTAACCACTTTATCAACTTCTACTCGACTTCTAATCTAACCAGTTTATCTACCTCTAATCAAACCAATTTATCGACTTCTTCTTCTTCTTCTCCAAGTACCGTGCCTAGTGGCGTAGGAGATCATGTCTCTCCACAACTTCCTGTCTCCAGTACAATTTATCAATTCTGCTGTTGACTTCTTTCCATACCACGATGTCAAACTGTCCAGTATTTGCTCTCTTTGTCTTCCCCTATCCCTTTTTCCGTCAATCTGACCTGTTGTTACGATATATTCCAGCTTTTCTCTTCACATAACATGCCCAAAAAAAAAAAGTGGATTGCTTCTTTCTAACTTGTGTCTTATCGACTTATAATCTAACCATTATATCGACTTCTAATCTAATCAATTCACCTACTTCTAATCTAACAAGTTCATCTACTTCTATTCATTACATTTCAACTTCCCGAGGAACGCATTTAAATGTTAGTAAAATAAAGTTTTAGCCTAGCGGAGAGGACATCGTCAACTTGTATGTCCTAAAGCACTAGCAGCACCATCGTTATCATCGCCACTCAGCTTCCTAAGGAGAATATGCCCTAAACCAGCAGTGGGCAAACCCAAGAGCTGTGGGTATCTACTTTAGAAAAACTGAGATCTTTAAAGATCTACTTTGATAAAATCAAACTAAATGATAACGTTGCCGAGTGTTAATTTTGTTTCCAAAAATAGATCGTGTATGTAGTTCTCGACTAACGTTAGTTTTATTAAGATAGCTCATGGCTTCTCACTGGGACCGCAGAACAAAAATATCTTTACTCTTAAAGTTACCCTCGGTTTTAAATGCCTCTGGGCGATGGTTAGTCCTGCGATTTCATAGCTTAAAAATTCTTTCCTTTTTACTTTCCTCCGTCATATAAAGATTTACCTAATCGTCCCCAAGGATCTACCGCTAGATCGGGATCGACCGGTTGCAGACCAACTGCCCTAAACGAACTCATTCCAAATCCACCTGTCATATGCCGTCAGCTCAAGGTCATTCCATGCCTTCCTTATCTCATTAACGTCTTTCTCCAGTTCTCTTTTCGTGTGTTTTTCGGGCTCCCTCTACCTATCTTACCATGTGGATTCTAGAACACGAACTGCCGTGTAGTGCAATCAACAGTTTTCCTCAGTATGTGTCCCACCCTACAGTGGCGTCACAAGGGTTGGTGTCACCCAGTGCGGTAACTTATGGTGTCCCCCCCCCCCCCCCCCCCCCCCCCCATGGACCTCCTCCCTTATCAGACCATACAGAACCCTTAGTAATGTTTTTGTTTACTAATGTTACTAGTAAATCGTAACCACGTAAATTATAACCACAAATTGTGGTTATAACTAACTACAGGGATATTGTTATACAAAATAATAAATGTCTGCTGAAACACTGCACAAAAATTTTATAGACAGTCATTTTGGTGTCACCCCTTCTGATGGTGTCACCCGGTGCGGTACACACCCCCCTAGTGACGCCACTGCCACCCTATAATAAAATAGTGTTACTATATCTATTCTGGTAAAATAAGCTAAATCTCATCGATCTACCGTCGCATATACGTACGTACATGATATCATGTATGATTAACTATGTAAGCAACGGAACAGCCGAGACTAAGTCACGTCCAGACATCCAGACGACAAGAGATTCCATTAATCTTACAGCTTACACTACCGTCTATTGCCGTTGTCTGTTACACAAAGTCATCTTGTATAGATAAAAATAAGTATTTGTAAACAAATACAGAAATAATAAAATCAACGTTTTACGTAATTTCTCGTCCTGTATAAGACTTTCATAAACTGGTGCTGGCGTAGAATAGAAGGATTAAAATGTTACGACAAGGTCAACGAACGTGGAACTGGTGGCAAGAAGCAGACAAGTATTAGTGGAACAAGAAATTAGAAGTAGACGCTAGCGACGGGTAGGACACACATTGAGTAAACCTGTTGATGGCATTACTAGACAATCCTTGGACTGGAATTTGCAAGGGATGAGAAGCAAATGCAGATCGAAACACAAACTGAGAAAAATACTGGAGTAGAAATTAAAATGATGAGGATTGGTTTAGATTGGTTTTAAGGATCATTTTCATGGCACACGGACAACTCCATCAGTGCTCCGATCTCTTCCCTTAGATCACACAAGGAGGATCTCAGCAGAGTGCACGAACTTCTCAGCACCGGCGAGGATTTCATTGTGTGTATACAGGAATCGCATATTCTATAAATATTTTTGTGGTGGGTAAGTTTTCCTAATTTTGTAAATTTTTGCAAATGATCAGGTAGTCATAAAAAGACCTTGAGCTGACGGCACGTGACAGGAAGACTTGGCATATGATTGTTGAAGGTCTAAGCTCCTCGGGGAGCTAAAGGACGAAACAGTCAAGACCACGTCACATCAGACACCCAGACGTCACATCAGACACCCAGACGTCACATCAGACACCCAGACGTCACATCAGACACCCAGACGACAAGAGATTTCATTAATCTTACAGATTACATTATCGTCTGTTACTCAAGGGGCATGAGCTTATACAGACAAAAATAAGTAATTATTAAAAAAATACAGAATCAATAACAACTATTTTTTATTTATTCTTCTCGTCTGGTATAATGAAATGTAAAAGAAATAAAGCGGAAGAATGAGGTAAAAGACAAAAAAAAAAAAAATCAATAATTAATAAATTAAATTAAATAAACCCACAGAGAAAAATTAAGCAAAGTGACAGATAACACTGACAAACAACATTTTTCTTTCTTATATAAGAATAAGTGTTCTTAGGTCAGTTTCTTGCGCTGATTTCAAATTTGAAATCCGTTTATCTCTATCACGTCGGGTTCTTAAGATATTCGTGAATAAATATATTTTGGGGAAACCGTTATTTGCTCCGTTTCATTTTTACTATATTACTTATTAAAAATTAATAAAATGCAAAATAATTCTACTTTTTATACTGCTAAAAGATGCATGACATATGTTACGCTATTTTTCAAATAGTTACTGTATTTTGAAATAATTCTGAGCGAAATATGGCTTCTAGAAGTTGTAGAAATTTGGCTGATCTGTTCTGTTACGTGTGCGGATATTTTACCGATCGTGTTCACCAGAAAAACTTTACACCATTACTAAAGAAAGCATTTGAACTTTATTTCGATTCGAAAGTTGATGATGCAAATAAATCTTGGAAGCCAAATGCAGTTTGTTCAACTTGTGCAAATACATTGGCAGGTTGGTTACGAAAATCGCCGAAGCATAAGTCGATGTTTTTTGGAGTGCCAGTAATATGGCGTGAACCGACAAATCACGCTACTGATTGTTACTTCTGCTTGACAAATATCCATGGTTTTACTTTTAAAACTAGAAAGTCTGTGGTTTATCCAAATATTGAATCGGTTTCAAAACCAGTGCCTTGTGATCCAATCACGTGTCCGATCCCAGTTCCACCAGAACAATATCCGTTGGACGTGAATGAACCATCAGAAAGTGATAGTTTACCTGCTTTAGAAACTAATTCTGACTCGGATTATATACCGATGAATGATGGTGTTCACTAAATTAACCATTCAGAACTTTCATATCTAATACGTGATCTCGCTCTTACCAAAGGACAAGCGGAATTACTCGGTTCGCGACTCAAAGAATGGAATCTTTTAGCGCCCAATACTGTGATATCTAAATTTCGTCATAGACACGGAGAACTTGTTCAATTCTTTGAGATGGATGATGACATTTGCTATTGCAAAGGTGTAAACGGTCTAACGGTGCACCTCGGTCATGAGCACATAGTCAACGAATGGTGACTTTTCATCGACTCTTCCAAGACTAGTCTAAAAGCCGTGTTATTACATAACGGAAATTTATTTTCATCAATTCCAGTCGCCTACTCGTTCATATGAAAGAAACTTATGACAATATGGCTATACTTTTGGCAAAAATAAAGTACAATGACTACCAATGGCGGATTTGTGGAGACCTAAAGGTCATTGCAGTTCTCACGGGCATGCAGACTGGGTATACTAAATTTTGTTGCTTCCTATGTGAATGGGACAGCCGCAACAGACAGGAACATTATGCAAGAAAGGTGTGGCCTATCAGAGATCGTATGCAGCTCGGGCATAGAAATGTAATACACGAGCCATTAGTTAACAAAGACAGCATCAGTTTACCACCGTTACATATAAAGTTGGGGCTCATGAAGAATTTCGTAAAAGCGTTAGATAAAACGAGCAAAGCTTTCACTTATCTTCGAGAAAAGTTTCCGCAAGTTAGCGATACGAAGATAAAGGAAGGTATCTTTGTAGGACCTCAGATTAGGAAAGTTATTGCAGACAAACAATTCGAGAACTTGTTACATGGTAGTGAACTTCTCGCATGGATGGCATTCAAATCGATCGTCGATTACTTTCTGGGAAATCACAAATCTGTTGACTATGTGCATATTGTTAAGCAGTGCATAGATGCATACAGAATTATGGGCTGTCACATGTCCCTCAAAATCCATTTGCTCGATTCGCATCTTGATTTTTTTCCCTGACAACCTTGGCGAAGTCAGCGATGAACATGGAGAACGATTCCATCAAGATATCGCCGTAATGGAGTCATGTTATCAAGGATGGTGGAGTGTGACCATGCTTGCCGATTACTGTTGGATGCTTCATCGCGATGTACCACATGCCATTCACCGACGAAAGTCGACTGCAAAGAAATTCAAGCCTACATAACTGTTATACTTCTTGTACGAATGATGTTGTAATACTGTATGCGTTGTTAAAAAACTTCAATTGCGTATTTCTAGAGATCTCGACCTGATAGAGAAAAACGGTTTGCAGATTTAAAAACAGCGCATTAAAATTGACCAGAAAAACATAGAAATGTTAGAGAAAGAAAAAAAAAATTTTTTTTGTTAGCCAGTGTAATCAATACTGTCTTTTATCTCCCAATGGAGTCATCAGTGCGACTTGTCCCCTTGCGGGAAACATGTACCAGAACATTGGTGTATTATTGTGGTTTATGTAGCAAGTTGTATTTTTTTATTTGTGTCAAGGATTACCTCCCCTTGCTTTGCAGTAGTGGTCCAACAGTGGCCAAAACTCAAGAGTATCTAATATGGGCCTTCAAAGGGTCTACCTTCGCACAAGATTACTCTTGGCAGAGCTGTAGATAGAAGAAAAATGATGCTTCTATCTCAAGGGGGTTTCATAAGATATTTCCGAAGTCAAGAACAATGCTGCATTGGCAGGGCAATTGTTAACTTTATATCGGTCCGCCGCCTTTTATGAAGAGCTAAGCAATTATTAATTTCAGATCGTCAAGCCCCCGCCCTGATTTACTCAGTGGAATTCTTATTATTAAGGTATAGCTCTGTTTAGAGTGTATTTGGTAAATTGACTGAGACAAACATGCAGTACATTTTAAATGATTAAAAGGAAGTTAAATTTGTATAATTACAAATAACAAATTTAATAATAATTTAAGTTCAACAAGGTTTTAGAAAATTTGAATAATGATTTAACAGAAAATATAAAGGAGGTCACGTGGCAGCTTTAACGTTTAACTTATCTGCCAGTGGTAGGTTCTGCTTCCGCTGATGGCTTGGTTCTTGGTAGACTGATCACGCTCGTCGCTGGTGAAGGTTGTTAGGGCGCAGTACGTTCCCAGAAATGTCAGGGAGTGTCTACAAAGTTGGTCCCTTGTCGTAAAGATCAGGCCACTGTTCCCTTCTTGTTCCAGAGATAGTATGCTTAACTGGTACCACCAACAACTATGGTAAAAGAATAGAAACGAAACGCTGTCCCGAGTATTGCGTTTCCTGACACATACTTATGTGTCACCTTCTCTCTATTCCACCATCCCATCTACCTCAGAATTTACCCTCGATGAGAATTAAGCTTAATCTTTCTAGAGAAAACTTTCTTTACACTTAAAGTGAATAGCTTTATATTGATTTTACATTTAAATGAAAAGGTTAATAGTACAGATAAATATGTTTTCATTTACATCTCCACTGACTGAAGTGTTCACAATATAAATTGAATATGTTTTCATTTATATCTACACTTGTTGAACAGTTTGAAACTTACTTACTTACTTAGTCGTTCCCCTTCTACCGTGAGGTGTAGAGGTTTGGAAGAGAGAGCGCCAGATTATCCTATCGGCTGTCTTCCTTCTGGCCTGGTTTCATTCTAGTCCTCGATCCTTCAAAGATTGTCTAATGTTGTCCTTCCAACGGAATCTGGTTCGGTCCTGGGGAGTCTGGATCCCTGGCTCTTTGTTTCCCATGCTTGTCGTGGTAGCTGATCTTCTCCCATTCTGCAGACATGGCCAAACCATCTTAGTTGGGACTGTTCTACTTGGGTCTGCAGGGGGTGGGATTTAAGGCCTTCACGTATCGTCTGGTTGCGTACCATGTTTCTTCTTGTTACTTCAACCACCTTCCTAAGATACTTAATTTCTGAGGTTTGGATCTGGCTTTTATGGGTTGTAGTCATTGCCCATGACTCGCATCCATATGTCAAGACTGGGACATAGGTGGAGCGGTATACAGTCATCTTCGTTTTCTTACCAACCTCTCTTGCTGAGAAATCCTCGATGTATGGCCTGAAAAATTCTCCCAGCTGCTGCTTTTCGAGTGGCCAACTCTTCTTTGATGCCTCCCTTTCGGTCTATAATAGCTCCGAGGTATTTAAAGTGATCGACCTGCTCCAGGACCTTTTCTCCCAGCTTAATCTGATGTCTTCTTTCTTATCGTGATATCACCATGGATTTTGTTTTAGAGCTGCTTATGACCATCCCTCTCTTCTCCAGCTCTTCCTTTCAGACTTGCAGGTTGGATTGGAGATGTGCCTCTGATTTAGCAATCATGGCAACATCATCAGCAAATGCCAGCTCTGAAATACAGACCTGTCTCATCTTCCAGTACCCCACTGAATACTTTCTTGTTCTCTCCTTACATACCTTGATGACATCGTCCATGAGGAGTATGAAAAGATAAGGTGACAGGATATCACTTTGTCTTACACCAGTGGTGGTCCTGAACTCTTCTGACTTATGGTTTTCTGTCCTCACATAATTTCTGCAAGACTTGTAGAAGCTCTGTATAGCATGAATCAGAGGTGCTGGAATGTTCTTCCTTGCCAAACAGTTCCAAAGTTTGCTCCAGGGGACCCTGTCAAATGCCTTTTCCAGATCTTTGAAACAAAGATGGATCATACTCTTATACTCAATGGCCTTTTCACTCAGCTGTCTGAGTGTGAAGACTAGGTCTTGAAACTTTCATTAATTTTAAAGTGAATATGTTTACATAGACATTTACACTGGTTTGATAATATAAATATTAGAATGTACATCATTTCTTTCATCTTTCCCTCCCTGCTCCATGTGGAGCTTGGGACTACTTATGCGTTCAGTTGTCTTTAAGAAACTAGCAATAAAGCAGTCCCCAGCCCTTGCAGTGGTGGGTTGTGAAATCATCATTCTATACGCTGAGGGTGCCAGCCTCAAATGACTTGGACATCCACTAGCAATGTTCACATATTACTATTCACATGGTAATATATACATATTAGTTCACATGTTAGTAATGAAAAATATAAAATGTAAAATGCACATCTTACGCCAATCCTGGCTCACATACTTTTTGCTCAGATGAATAAAGGCACTTGCCTTTTTACACGTGTTCTTGGGGTCGTTACTTTTATAAGATAATTCCCTCAATGACTCCGTGTGTTTCAGTTTCCTCAGATTCCGGTTCCTTATTAAAATGGTAGAGTTTTCCTGGGCTGTCTAAGTCCTTCCAAAATACTGCAATAACGGTCCGGCCTGATAAATGGAATTCTGAATCCTAAGTTCTGGCAGTCTGGTTGTATCGTCTTGGCAAGCGATGTATCACAGTGAACTAGATTTGCAAATATTGTCAGATTATATTGCAAGTCTGCCCCCGCATTTGTTTGTTACGAGGCTAATCAGAACGCCAATCGTTTTCAAACATGCCTGTCGTGGGGATAAATTCAAATATTCCGACATGGAATAATTTATGTGTATAATGCAGAGGTCACCTCTCCCATTTATGGTAATAAAACATCCGATGCCTGGCAGCAAACTCGCCAACACATCTGTAACCTCAAACGGCAATATATGTCAGATGTAACAACTTATTACTTTCGTATAAAGTAATGTCTTCGTGATAGTCGGACAGGAAACGATTATGTCATTTATGTCTGTCCATAAGGTGTCTCAGAGGCGAGTAATCTTGTTATCTCTCGCTTGAGCACGCAAAACCCGTCTCTTTACCATCTTGGCAACAGACGCACTGTTGGAAGGTTCCTGCTGCGGAGTGATGAATATAGATCTGTTGGTGTTCTTGATTGGCACTACTGGCAAGGGCGATGCCAGAAAATGTCGGGCTTAAAGTCTCTATAACCAACTTATAAATGTTCAACGCAAAATATATATATAGTAGGCCATGTAACTGTATGATCAACGTAGACAATGTCAACACGGTACAGTGACGACTGGCACGTCAATTAGATTAGAGCCAAGTATTAAAGTTGACGACATAATTTATTGTGCATGGACAGGTTCATTGACATCACAAAGTCAGACGACGTAGCATCATTATAATGGCGTGGCATAAACGTTAGGTATTCTGATCAATCATGTAGAAGTAGGCATCAACATCAATAGTATAGGTTACAGCATCGGGGCATCACAATTCATTGCATTTTGTCATGAACTTGATTGTCATTTCATAACGGCCGACCTCTCAAGGACGGCGCTGAACTTCACGGCCGGTAATTCTATCATGCCTTTCAATACGGAGCTTGCCTACAACGCCAAGGGTTTTATTGAATAACCCTCAAATATGTACGAAGAATAATCCCGATAATATTCGGTTAGGATCTGGATCCCACTAGCAACACAACATGGCGTATGTGTTGAAGTACAGCCAGATTTTAATAAAATGACGAAATTAGCATATTAAGAATATGCAACGAGCCCTGCACTGGCTAACATAGATACTCTCTACCAGGAGGTTTATAATCTCTACATGACTGCTTCCCTCAATCCGGCAAGACTTACAAATCGGCTCCGTCTAGAGACAACCGTCTCAGGCCATAGGCATTTGGCATTCCCCTTTCATAATCTCACATCCTTGGCTTTCACCCTGAGCGCACCCGTTGCGCTTCTGTGTTCAACTTCGAGTCCAATCGCGCGTAACTAATTAATAATATATATATTCTTAGCTGTGCTAAACATTTAAAATTACGCGCGCAAAAAGAACGCAACAGATACCTTCCCCCCATGAGACAAAAAAAAAGCGAAGCTTTTTTTTTGATTTAACTTATACCCACGAAATCGATTAAGTTCATTTTCACAATTAATGTAATAGCATTTAAATGTGAAGGTATGTGTGAATAATAATATGTGAGGTAAAGTTTGGAAAAAAGAAAATAGATTCAAAATTCAAAACTCAAACAAAAGAAATGACACATAATGTATCAAAATGGTATGAAACAACTAATTAAGAAGTCGCAATTGAAATGAGATACCGAAATAAAGAAGAGAAGAATGGAAAGAAATGGTTATTAATGGAGACTAATCAAATAGGATGATAAAAGAGAAATCTCAATCAGTGAACGCAATTAAATTAAGTAGTGTATGTATGCGAATATCTGTAAGAGGAAGAAATTATTAAATAAAATCAATGCGAAACACAACATACTCGAAGAAAATAACACGATCCAAATGATGTGTAGGCAAGATTAGCCACACAGCAAGTACGCCACAATGGTCACATGAATTATGTCTATGTGCCAAAAAATTATTAAGTGCGGATGATGCGCGGTTATAAAATAATTAGGGTGTTATGGAATAGCGTATTTCGAGTACTGAAATAATTAAGTGAATATGAATGTCATAGATGTCACCCAAAGTTATGGAAATTTAAAATGTTACCAAGTAATCTATAATGAAATTAACTTAAATTAATTAAAATGTCAAGAAATCATCACGTAAGCAATGAAGATTGTCTTCAGCTCGTATCGAAGTGAATTAAAATCACGAAACTCTATGAAAGTTAAATGTCATGTAATCATTTATGTATCTAATAAGTTCGATTTATGTCAATTTATGTTTCCAGTGGAATAGAAGTAAACTTACACCACAGTTAGTTTTGCACCAACACAATTACTACTAGTTATTTGAAATGGAAAAGCACCAAAATAATGTATTAAAAAATGGTGCGAAGAATGTAATGATATATTCAAAGGTTAGGTTATTAATGGAAAACCCATAGTAGTACGTGTCGGCATAGTTCGTAAGCAATCATTCATAGTGCTGACTTGGTCACGTAGTGGCGTCACAACTTGAGGGGAGCAGAGGCTCGGTAGAGTCAAGGTGGTTTCGAGAGACAAAATTCATCAATTGAGGTGTCAGTATTGCGGATAGCTTGAGTAGCGAAAATCAAATTACTGACGATGATAGAGACTCGTGCAAGAATGAAATTCGTGAGGTATGCACACGTAAGTCCATTAATCGTCCGCAGTAGTGACGAAATGACCCAAAAAAAGTCTCAGCAGTAAGCGTAACGACCAAATAAGGGTTAACAATGTGATGTTTACCATAGCCTTGAGTCGTGTAGTTTCAATCCATTGACGATAAAAGTTATGCACATGCACAACTCCGAGTCCCTTCATAAATACGTTCCTGTGAATAAAGAAACGAAACGTTCTTTTTTGTAAAAGTATGATATTTTTAACGCAAGAATTTTAATAAATCTTACCGCATGTGGTCTGGTACTTCCTTGACCACTGTTCCATGACCGTTGATCCTCTCTTTAGGAGACAAGAAAAGGTAGTAGTGACAGCAGTCAAAACAGTAATGAATGTATTACCGATATAGGAAGAACAAAAATACCAGCGTGAAATGGAAGTCGCGCTGTGAATAATGTGCTGCAGAAAAAAATTGGTCCAAGATAAAACAAGAGCAAACCTGAGTGTACGCAATGATGTAAAGAGTAGACATAAATATAAAAAATGATATCGAAGCCAATAGGAAAAATAAAAATAAGTGTGTAATGACAACTGGATATCACAGACATCACGTATTACAAAGACAAGACTGAGTTAACCGGCCCATTAAATAAAAGAAAGTAAATAAATATAGATACTACAAGTGAAGAAATGCGAAACAGCCAAGACATAATAAAACTAAAGAACTGTCAATATGCAAGAGGAAATCAAGTAAACAGGAAGAATTAGCGATTAGCAATAACGGAAGAGACAAGTTCCAAAAATATACCAGAAAGTAGGAAGAAGCACGCACACACAAAACAACTATTAAGTGCGTGGTGCAGAATTGTGCACAAGTTGTACATCTAGAAGATGGTGCGCAAAAATCGAACCATGTTTGAAATGCACATCTCTGTGAGCGTCATGAAAGTTTTCAAAACGAACAAAAGCTAGCTGATTAAAAGATTTTTGTAGTTCGAACATGCGAACAAATTTAACATTACCGACTCTCTGAAAAAATTTTCGGAGTGCATACCAGGTGGTATGAGACGGAATGTTGCGCACCAGAACAGTGCGATTCAATGTAATATGATCTCGGCCAGATCGCAACTGAGCCCGAGTATCATTTAAATTATTATGTTTAGCGCGTAGTGAGCGCGAAGAGGAATTTGTACGGACATGTAGATTCTTGCATGTCGTAATAGTTGGAAAATCACTGTTGTACTTGTGATTATCATGATGAGTATTAATATCATGAACGCGCCGAATAATGTCACGACTCTTACAAGTGAATTTTGTGTCACCTTTGACAACATCATTCAAACTATTGGGAGTATAAGTCCCCTGAGCATGCTGTATATAACGATTCTCATCGAAATAAATAGAACCAGTGTGAACGATATCGGTCACACTATCCTCAAATGGAACAAACTTGTCTGTCCCTGTACGTCTCAGATTCCGCAAATTTGGAATGTTCTTAACATACTTTTTAGGCTTCTCATGTAACGAAGTGACATAATTTTGTTGATTATGGGAAACAATTTTATTTGGGGGCTTAGGATGATACGATAAACTGTTTGTCACCCCGTTTTTACTGTTATCGACATGTCGCCATGACGAACTCCCAGAGGAAGCAGTACAGTTATGACCAGATACACTGGCATCAGGGCGATGTCGAGGAAAGTTGTACCTACCTCTGTATGATATCTTTACTTTGACAGGTTGTACAGGCCTGTTTGTATCACACTTGGGACTACCGGCATGTTGTACAGTAGTATTTCCATTATTAAGATTTGACAATATATTTTTATGTAACACCACATCGAGTAAATCATCAACCCTAGTTCTCAATTTTATAATTTCCAAATCTTTGAGTGAAATATCTTCACTTGGGAGCCGCGCTAGCGTAGTGGTTACAACACCGCTCTGGCGACCGGGTGATACAGCATCAAACCCGGGCGACGGCATTTGAGGATTTTTCGTCGACCGGGATTTGGACTGGATTAACTCGAGACCTGGCGAGGACATTTGAAAGAGTGTCGTCGACCAGGGACTGGCGGCTCCTGAGCCGACCCAGCTGCAATGGGTACCTCCGAAATCGGCGAGTATTTGCCTGAATGGCGAGGGACACTGTCTCTGTACAAGAAATAAAGGGATACTCACGTAAAATCAATGTCAGGTTAGACATAAAATAATAACCTGAGATTTCGCCTCGAGTATTAGCGGGCGAACGCAAAAAAAAAAAAAAAAAAAAAAAACTCTATCAGGTTAACAACTTTACTTCTATCATCAAGTAATGACTTAGTGTGAGCCAACGTATCGAGGGTAAAATTTTCTTGTCGACCCTTAAGTTCTGGAATTTCGAGTTCAAGTGCTGCCACTTTACTCTCCAGCTTTTCCGCCTGAAGCAGGGGGGCATGAGATCGAATTTCCTGTGGTTTCCTTTTCTCCAATTCTATCTGCCTCATGGCTTTTATTTTTCTTGCCATTTTCATAAATCTCTTTTTATGGGCTTCCACCGTATGTGGCTGTAGTAGGGCAACTTGAACATTAAGACCCAGAATTTGGGCAGCCTGTGCCTGAATGTTATCTTGTAGTTCCTGAACTTCCTGCGTGAGATTTTTCACCTCGACATGCCTATCTTCCATCTGAGCTTCCAACTCTTTAATCTTACACAATGCTGAATTCAATGCAGCTTGCGCACCAGTAAGTTCCAAGTTCGATTTATGTAGATCACCTGTAAGTTTGGACACTGTCTCATGTAGTCCGCTCTCCTCAGCAATATCCTCCAACAACTGTATCTTTTCATGACGATACCTTTTTTCGTGAGTTATTTGTTCCTCATGAAAATTGTCTTTGCGTATAGCGCGGAATATATTTTTCGTTACATTACCATGTGGTTCGTGGGTGTAATTCACTAAAAACAAACGCAGATCCCTACGCAGTAGTTGTGCCAAGTCCGTGGCAATATTTATATGTGGAATAGAACGAAAATGCCAACTCGCAAAGTCCTCATAATCTGATGCTGCCTGGCCTAAAAAACAATCCATCACATATTCTTCAAGTTCTGGGCCTTGAAATCTCTGATCCCTACCCTTCTGGAGCAGCATCTCCAATACAGGTATCATGTCCTCCGTAGATATTTTTGTCTAATTTATATGAGGTCCACTTACCTAATCAAATATCACTTACTGAGGGTAAAAATGTATCCTGTAATTAGCATGTGACAAGTTCCTGTCCAGAGAACTCGTACACTAATTATCATCAATGTCAGAAATATGTTATATTATTACCTAGCCATTAATTATTCATTCATTAAAATCATATAAGTAAAAAATACAAGATGTAGACAATGAGAACAATAGTTACAAAGACAAGATACTAAGGAACAAATGAAAACATTCGCAGAATCAACTGAACAATAAAGTAGAACTAAAAAGTGAATTTTGCAAAGCATGCAATGAAAACTGCGAGGGAAAAATAACAAGACAAGTAACATCACAGTGTATAAATACAAAGGTGTAAAAAACTAAGCGGAAGCAAGATGGAGATGGACGACCGTTACAAACAAAATACATCATAAAAATAAGATACAGATAAAAAATTACTACGAAAACAACAGTATAATACCTGACGAAACAGCTAAACAGTTACTATTATAAGAAACAAGTAGCGATCAGAACTTCAGCAAGGTTTTTAGCCTTGAACTGGAATTACCGCTCAATTGAAACTTACAAACTAAATCCTATAGAACGTCTGACAAGAGCCCGAATTAGCTTCGAGATAAACCTCGTTTGTCAGATCGGCCTCCCTACCACCCACGTGAAACATTAAACGTAGAACATGCAATACAAATAATATTAGAATGGACATATTAAGAAAGGCTCATCAATAACATGCAACAGTGGTACAGAGTACAAACAATCAGTGACCACTTATCTTTTTAAGAAGAAAAAATTCCCGGCCCTCGCAAAGCTAGCGATGATGGTTCTCGGGTGTTGCATGTAGGTGCTTGAATATAGGACGTGATGCAGTCCAAAGTTGATCTTTGCTATAGTCTTTGAACACCGGATCATCAAAGGTCAAGGAGGTTGAACGTTAAGAGACAAGTCGTGTCCTTGAAGTTATAAATTTGCTGCATCAGTTCTCGAAGCATGAGTTCTTGATTACAGAAACAATTCTTATCCCCTTTGACTTGGCCACCAGATGTTGGAAGGTTCCTGTTGCGGAGTGATGAATATAGATCTGTTGGTGTTCTTGATTGGCACTACTGGCAAGGACGATGCCAGAAAATGTCGGGCTTAAAGTCTCTATAACCAACTTATAAATGTTCAACGCAAAATATATATAGTGGGCCATGTAACTGTATGATCAACGTAGACAATGTCAACACGGTACAGTGACGACTGGCACGTCAATTAGATTGGAGCCAATATTAAAGTTGACGACATAATTTATTGTGCACTGACAGGTTCATTGACATCACAAAGTCAGACGACGTAGCATCATTATAATGGCGTGGCATAAACGTTAGGTATTCTGATCAATCATGTAGAAGTAGGCATCAACATCAATAGTATAGGTTACAGCATCGGGGCATCACAATTCATTGCATTTTGTCATGAACTTGATTGTCATTTCATAACGGCCGACCTCTCAAGGACGGCGCTGAACTTCACGGCCGGTAATTCTATCACGCCTTTCAATACGGAGCTTGCCTACAACGCCAAGTGTTTTATTGAATAACCCTCAAATATGTACGAAGAATAATCCCGATAATATTCGGTTAGGATCTGGATCCAACTAGCAACACAACATGGCGTATGTGTTGAAGTACAGCCAGATTTTAATAAAAATGACGAAATTAGCATATTAAGAATATGCAACGAGCCCTGCACTGGCTAACATAGATACTCCCTACCAGGAGGTTTATAATCTCTACATGACTGCTTCCCTCAATCCGGCAAGACTTACAAATCGGCTCCGTCTAGAGACAACCGTCTCAGGCCATAGGCATTTGGCATTCTCCTTTCATAATCTCACATCCTTGGCTTTCACCCTGAGTGCACCCGTTGCGCTTCTGTGTTCAACTTCGAGTCCAATCGCGCGTAACTAATTAATAATATATATATATATATATATATATATATATATATATATATATATATATATATATATATATATATATATATATATATATATATATATATATATATATATATATATATATATATATATATATATATTCTTAGCTGTGCTAAACATTTAAAATTACGCGCGCAAAAAGAACGCAACTCGCACCCTTGCCTTATCAACGATTAAACAAATACGCTGGGGCGATTTTAGTGTTAATCAGTCGCGGCCATGGTTTGGTACACGAGAATTTACCAACATGACTGCTGTTTCAATATTTCATCACCTGTCTACTATCTAAGCAGGGATGGGCAGGTAAACAAACAAGACGAATTATTACTTAAAAGAGTGCAAGAATGAAAGTACAAAATATCTGCTAAATAGCAGAGAAAGAAAAAAGTGCTGACCATGGAAAAGCGCGTAAGCAGTCAGTACAACAATTTAAAATGAGTACTGCCAGAGTGAAAGAGAGATCTAGAAGGGGTCGCCCCAAGTCCATCTCGTGACAATTTGGTGAGGTTGCCAGGCTTATGCACAACCTCATATTGGTCGTGGCTTACGACATGCTTAAGAGGGCAGAAGACCTATTATCTCTTCGTCCCCTCAGAGACCCACCCCCTTCCCAGCATTAACAACAAGAAGTAAATACAGAAATAATACACTTTTTTTGGGTTAAGAGATGCATTCATATGAGAAGGCTTACCTGCCCTAGCATACACAGCAACTGATTCTATTGTTAAAAAGTAATAAAAGTCTGATGTAGACAGGATAATCTGAGTTGATATGTATCCGTTAATTTTACTTACAAAACAAAAACAAAAACAAAAAGTAAATGAGTAAGTTGCCACCAGTTGTCATCATCATCATCATCATCATCATCATCATCATTACCCCCCATCATCCTCCTTCAACTCTCGAAGTAGCAAATGCTTATGCTAAGTCTTCCTGTTCCGTGCTCTTGTCTATACTGTGTTGTTGAAGTTTTTTTTGCGGCTTGACTTTTCTACAGGATAAGGATTGCCGGTCCCGTGCCCAACCCCCCTTGTCGCCTCTTACGACATGCATCGTAGGTTGCAGTGTTAGTATTCTTTGCAACCTTTCGTGCCCCAGTAACACGCAAAACTGAACTGCGGTCATTTAAGTAATCGCGACGTTGCACCGACAAGATGCGACAATACATATCATATAGGTAATCCATTTTTTTAAAGTGCTGGAGAAGATGGTGAAGGCAATCAATAAAAATTCGTAATCCCTGAAAAGTAAACACTTGAATCTCATAAACATTTTAAAAAAAAACTTTGTTGCTAAATACAAAGTATTTATCTATGTGGAGTTTCTTCTTTTCTCACAAATATCTGAACAACACTCAAATATGTCACATTATGTTTAGTATCCAACAAAGTTATCTTTCGAGAGATAACAGTTTTATTGCTTACGTGATGAGATTCATGCCAACAAATGTCCTTGACGCATTATGTGCTGTTTTAAAACGAAGTTATTTTCTACAGGGATGTCAGTGCTACATCGGCCATTGTCACAGATAAAAGCCGCGGATAATCACTTTAGATTTATCTCTGAAGAAGATAAACTTTAGTTTATCAGCTGTACAAGACCATTTTTTTTTTTTTTTGCTTTTCATTTTTTTTTCCCCTCAGAGAGGATTACTACTTCTCTTTCGTCTTTCTAGCCTTTTTTATTTTATTTCTTTCATCTCGTTTTTTTTTTCTTCGTTATTTTTAAGACTTTAAAACTATTTGCAGGAACCATAATCTGTTTCCAATCCTATCTGTCAACCTCTACGTCTCCAGCTGTCAATCTTCCATCCTGTAAATAATCTTAAATTTAGTTTATCTTTATTCATTTTTTTTATTTTTCCGAAGTTTTTAATGTTAATTTTCACGAACACAGATTTTATCTGCCCTAATCTACATAAAGACGTGCCCCGTGTAATTCCCTGGGAGGGGGGAGAGAAGGGGGGTCGGGAGGGGATCTTATAAGACAAAGATTAGGCCAACAACCCCCCCCCCCCCCCAGGCATCGTCGTACGAAGCGACTAACATGAGGTTGTGAATGAGGCTGGCAAGCTCATCATATAAAACAAATTGCCATGGAAACCACTGCTGCAAGAGCATGTGACTGCTTGGTGCGGCTTCAAGTAAAGGGACCAGCGGCAGTGGCTGCTCTTTGCTCCGCAAAGAGCGTAACGTAAATTAATGATGATGATGATTCTGCGTCCGGTTTTTTAGTCATGCTAAATCTGCAGGTCTGTCGCCAGGATGAAGACACGGTCTTTCCCAGGTCCATGCGGTAGACCCCATAGATTCCGACGAAGCTAAATTAAGTGAGCTGTACGCAGGAGAAACCCATAGTTATCAGACAAGCAATATTCGGCAATGAGCACTAATACTTGAGTATGGAGTTAGATACTTCAAGAACATTAGAAGAGGTAAGGCAACTTTCACCGGACATAGGACGAGAACAGGAACACTAAAAAACGGATAGTTTGTATATACAAACTATACTGTTCAAAAAAAGAAACGCAACATTTTTGGTGTTACTTTTATAAAAAATATTCGCTGATTGAACATCAGTCAACCTATCGACTGTGTCCATCTGGTCATTAACTTCTCGTGGTTAACTGAATTGTACTCACCTCATGATTCGTGAGGTCATGAATGAGGTCAAGGTCAAAACAACATTTTTGACAATAACTCCTGACCGTTTGATCTAAAAGTCGACGAGCTGCTGACATTGACTGGACTGTGGAGGACGCAGATGCAAGTCGATTCCTGAGGTGACGCTGCCGTATGAAGCGGTATTCGGCAGGAGTTGTGACTCTGGGTCTTCCACTGCACGGCCGGTCTGCCACTGAGCCAGTTTCTTGAAATCGCCTCCAAAGGCAACTAATGGTGCTTCTAACCACTTTTAATTGTCTGGCCACTACACTATGTGACTGTCCAGCCTGTAAACGTCCAATGATGATGAGTCGTTGTTCTGTAGTGAGATGAGCCATACTTGCGCATTGAATTTTCAACTGAATTTATTCGAGGAGCGTCAATCTTTTATAGGCATTCATTAATATGGTCAGAGAGTTTTGTGTTCAGTAAGTTTCACGGGATTCTCATTAACCTGTCACGAGTTATTGCCAAAAATATTGTTTTGACCTTGACCTCTTTCATGACCTCACGAATCATGAGGTGAGTACAATTCAGGTAACCACGAGAAGTTAATGACCAGGTGGACACAGTCGATAGGTTGACTGATGTCCAATCAGCGAATATCTTTTATAAAAGTAACACCAAAAATGTTGTGTTTCTTTTTTTGAACAGTATACATTAACGTTTTAAGATGTAGTTCCCACGGATTTCTGAAGAGATGAAGTAAGAATATGACTTCTGCATCCTTAGGCATGTCGATAAGACAACTAAAACGAGGTTTTACATAGGGGCTGGCAACCTCATCATGTAAAATAATTGCCACTGAAGTCACCACTGCAGGATAATATGAATATTTGGTGTAGTCTTCTTGTAACGGAGCCAGCTACAGTGGTGGCTCCAAGTTCCATAAGGTCGTCAAAGGAAAATGATGATGATGATGATGATTCAGGAGACCACGTGTGAAAAGTATTTCCATCTGGTGAACAGTAGGTGCAACAGACATTCAAAAGTATTTCTATCTGGTGAACAGTAGGTGCAACAGACATTCAAAAGTATTTCTATCTGGTGAACAGTAGGTGCAACAGACATTCAAAAGTATTTCTATCTGGTGAACAGTAGGTGCAACAGACATTCAAAAGTATTTCTATCTGGTGAACAGTAGGTGCAACAGACATTCAAAAATATTTCTATCTGATGAACAGTAGGTGCAACAGACATTCAAAAGTATTTCTATCTGGTGAGCAGTAGGTGCAACAGACATTCAAAAGTATTTCTATCTGGTGAACAGTAGGTGCAACAGACATTCAAAAGTATTTATATCTGGTGAACAGTAGGTGCAACAGACATTCAAAAGTATTTCTATCTGGTGAACAGTAGGTGCAACAGACATTCAAAAGTATTTCTATCTGGTGAACAGTACATGCAACAGACATTCAAAAGTATTTCTATCTGGTGAACAGCAGGTGCAACAGACATTCAAAAGTATTTATATCTGGTGAACAGTGGGTGCAACAGACATTCAAAAGTATTTATATCTGGTGAACAGTAGGTGCAACAGACATTCAAAAGTATTTATATCTGGTGAGCAGTAGGTGCAACAGCCATTCAAAAGTATTTCTATCTGGTGAACAGTAGGTGCAACAGACATTCAAAAGTATTTCTATCTGGTGAACAGTAGGTGCAACAGACATTCAAAAATATTTCTATCTGGTGAACAGTAGGTGCAACAGACATTCAAAAGTATTTCCATCTGGTGAACAGTACGTGTAACAGACATTCAAAAGTATTTCCATCTGGTGAACAGTAGGTGCAACAGACATTCAAAAGTATTTCCATCTGGTGAACAGTACGTGCAACAGACATTCAAAAGTATTTCTATCTGGTGAACAGTAGGTGCAACAGACATTCAAAAGTATATCTATCTGGTGAACAGTAGGTGCAACAGACAAACTGTGATGGGGAATGGAAATACAGCCTACTGGATCCGACCTGTATCTGACAGCCTTCGTGACCTCGGCGTAGTTCTAAATTCGCTAGCTAGGCAAACATTTGACAGACTGCATTACTCATATTTAATCCACGCCTCTTCTTGAGATGTAAACAAACAGACATATTACAAACTTCCGTGACCTGCCAGCATAACAGGCAGCGAGCCATGATTTGTTTACCTAGTTTCTCACGCGAGTTGATCTGCCAATCACCGGACATCGGACAGATCGCGTGCGATAAACACTTAACCCTTTGATCTTCAGATACAGGGGAACTCTGACACCGTTTTTGTATTTCATCTCGAGAACGCGAGCGATTTCGAAAGAAACCCCGTTATCGAGACGAGGTCTTTGATGTAGGGCAAAGCAGCGTTCGACGAGGAAATCGGTGGCCGTCAGAGAACTTTTCATCTGGTCCACAGTTTCCCAATCCTATGGTTCGCATGTTAATGCGAAATTAACACCATTAGGGATCTGAGAGCAAATGAATAGATATAAGCAGTAGTCCGTTAAACTCACTGATCAGTGTCGCTCAGAATTTTTGATAATCTAAACGCGTTATTCTAGAACCATTATGGGAATGTGTTAATAACATTTCGTGGGGATTGTTTCATTTCTGATCTGTGGTAATAGAAATTAGCATTTACGTGATTGAATAGTGTTAAGTTTACCATTATAATTCACAGTGATTTCTAGCATTAAAACTAGTGAAATAAATAACTATTTTTCTTTGGCAGGTTAGAATGATAATTTTATCACCCGCTTCTCACACCAGAAGATACGGTTTAGTGACTGATTAAGTGTAAGCGCGACTGTAGAGACCGAATAGGATTCACGTTTATTTCATTTTTGTGTTTTATAGTAAGTGACTATTGTTACACCTTATGACTAAACTAACAGGCGCCGACAATAAAATAACTATTAACGACAGACTATATTTGTAAGTGCGCGTAGGGATAATTAAACAATAGTTGACAGCGTGAGCTGATTGCTAATGCGCGCGCAGAGGAGCGGGAAGGTACATACCTTGGTCCGAATCTGAAAGCGCAGCGCGGGCGGAAAAAAAACTGACCGTATAGTTGTAAATAAAGTCACAGTGTGCCTTTTAACTTTAAGCAGGACTGCCGGAGTGGGAGAGAGATCGTCGCGTCCCCGTCCGTGTATTTACAGAATAGCTGCTTTTCTTTTCATAATGTCTTGTTTATTTCTCGCAGACCTGACAGAGCGGCCAGCGGTTTTTTTTCATGATTATAGTCTCCACTACTGAAGAGATTTATGCTGTCTTCTTCGTGACTTTCTAGTCCATAAGTCCATGTTATGAACAGGACTGGCTAAAAGACACATAAACAATTAATTATTAAGATTAACTGGACTATCAATTCCCAGATATTTTTTCCAATTTATCAGCCCACGGGAGTGGTTTATATATATATATATATATATATATATATATATATATATATATATATATATATATATATATATATATATATATATATATATATATATATATATAGTAATAGTAATAGTAATAGCCCCTTCAGTCATAACTGACTATGGGAATGCGCCCCTGAGGTGACAGCCCTCAGGTGCTTATTTTCCTGGTGCTCCTTTCGACGTTTTCTCCTCACCTCTGCTTCTTGTGTGAGCCTCTCTTCGCCCAATCTGAGGTGGCGCCGTAAATAGCATCGCCACTTAGTGCGATCGGCAGCTTCATCCTCCCATGTTGCTGGATCCATGTCCAGTGCCCTCATATCTCTCTTGCACACATCTTTGAACCTCAGCTGTGGTCGCCCAACTGTTCTCTTGCCATCTGCTAATTGTCCGTAGAAGATATCTTTTGGGATGCGACCATCTTCCATGCGGCGAACATGGCCAAGCCAGCGAAGTCTGCGCTGTCTAAGAAGCGTATACATACTTTGAAGGCCAGCACGTGACAACACCTCGACATTTGTCACTTTATCTTTCCACGAGATGCCGAGGATGCGGCGTAGACACCGCAAATGGAAGGTATTGAGCCTTCTTTCTTGCTTAGCATAGGTCGTCCAGGTCTCGCTGCCATATAGGAGTGTGCTGGTGACGCAGGCATTATATACCGCAGCTTTGGTCTTCATTGTGAGTTTAGAGTTTCCCCAAACACGCGATGTGAGGCGGGCAAAGGTAGCTGCAGCTTTGCCAATGCGGCTGTCGATTTCTGTATCCAGTGAGAGTTTGTCATTGATGGTAGACCCTAGGTATATGAAGTGGTGCACCACTGCCAATTCATAGTTATCGATAGTGATAACTGGTGCAGCACCCACATCCTGACTCAGCACATTCGTTTTCTTTAGACTTATTGTGAGGCCAAAGTCCTTGCATGCTTTAGTGAAGCGATTCATCAAGCTCTGAAGCTCCTGTTGGCTTTGAGTGACGACTGCAGCATCATCAGCGAACAACAAGTCTCTTATAGTGACCCTTCTGATTTTTGTTTTTGCCTTCAGCCTTGAAAGATTAAACAGACGGCCATCTGACCTAGTGTGAAGGCATATTCCTTCAGTTGCATCTCTGAATGCATGATTCAAGAGTAAGGCAAAGAAGATTCCGAAGAGGGTCGGAGCCAGAACACAGCCTTGTTTAACGCCACTTCGTATATCAAAGGGCTGTGACGTGCTTCCAGCATATTGGACTGTTCCCTTCATGCCGTCATGGAATGACTTTATCATTTCCAGCATTTTAGAAGGGCAGCCTATTTTCAGGAGGATTTTAAAGAGTCCATCCCTACTAACCAGGTCGAATGCTTTTGTGAGGTCTATAAAGGCGATATATAATGGTCTTTTCTGCTCTCTTGATTTTTCCTGAAGCTGGCGGAGAGAGAAGATCATGTCTGTTGTTGATCTTCCAGCTCGGAATCCACACTGTGACTCTGGATATATGCGCTCAGCTAACTTGTGTAGTCGCATTAAGATGACTTTGGCAAAAACCTTACCAACAATACTAAGAAGAGAGATGCCTCTGTAGTTATTGCAATCACTTCTTGTCATATGTCTATATATATATATATAATAATAATAATAATAATAATAATAATAATAATAATAATAATATCAACATCTAACCTTTGACAGACGCAGCACTGGATTCATTCAGAAAGTTGTGCAGTTTCAAAATCGGCACTCACCATAGAGCCAGCCGATAGGATTTATCACATTCATCATTTTTACATGCTGTAACATTTGTCTTAGCAACCAGATGCTTCGCAATACTGAAATTATTTTTCTCCGTGAACGTCCAGAGCACGTCTTTCTTCAGTAACTATTTGCGGTGACACATTGGTTTCATCCAGCGAAAATTAAACCACCAAATGTGGCGTCCACTTTGTAATTATTATTCGATATATAGGCTGGACTGGGGCCATATTTGGGCAACCCACCAGACAGTATATGTTCAGGAACTGTTGTAATTTTTCTCAAGGGATGTCAACACCACGAGTGGGTAAGCGATGCTGTTTGTGGCCACGTACGACAGAGAGAGAGAGAGAGAGAGAGAGAGAGAGAGAGAGAGAGTGAGTGAATATTTTCCTTTGCTACAATCATTGTACTAACTTTCTTTTATTATTTCACTAAACCTGTGTACTTTACTGAGTAGTAATTTAGTGGGAACTTGTTCTTCACAGTCTATCCTGTAACATAGTGTTAATCTTTGACCTTTGAGTTATTAACTTCTTTTTGGGATCCTTTCTCAACAAGGGGGGAGGGCACTATTCGGTTATTTTCATATGTCTGTAAACATGATTTTACTGATTTCTCTATATGTTTTGATGTTGTAAAAGTTTAAATGATAATAAACAACCATAAGAACTTACCTGTGTGTGTTGGTCAGACCCATACCCAATTAACCATAGTTTTTTCACGTTTGTGTGTATTGTTGTCACATAATTGTGTGTGTGGGTGTGTTTAGTGTAACTTATATTTTATATAGGGAGAGAAAGGTTGTCTTATACTAAAATATAGTCGTGTAGATAGGCTGGACTAGAGAAACTACTCATTCCAGAGACAGATCGTCCTCTTACACTACTCCCTCGTGAAAATCTATTTCTTGCCCCTTTATTCTCACATATTTACCACTATCACCTCTGCTCAGACGGGACCATAAATATCTTCTAACCTATCTAAAAAGGTTACGACACATTCAAAAGTATTTCTGTCTGGTGAACAGCAAGTGCAACAGACATTCAAAAGTATTTCTATCTGCGAGCAGTAGGCACGACAGACATTCAAAACGCGGTAAGGACAAAATTAAACATAATTCGTACGTGCCTACAAGATGTGAGGCTTTCAACAAAGTCATGCCGATCAAACCTTTCCGCCCTGCGCCAAACTTTTCAAGATCTTTCCATGTCTTAATTATCCATTTCATGTGTGCCTCCGGTTCACTTCTCCGTGTGTGTGTGTGTGTTTTTTTGTGTGTGCTCCATCTCTACCTCTTTTACTTGGTGGATTCCAGACAAAGGACTTTATCGTAATGCTATGAACAGGTTTCCTCACTGTGTGTTCTATTCAAAGGCAGTGTCTTCTTCTTACCAATGGCTGCAACAGTCTTTGACGCGGAGACGGTGCTACTGTAATACGACACCAATTGTATATTCAGGGCATTGTACTCTGGGATTTACAAGAGTGATGTCAGGGGTTTTCACTTACGCTCGTTTTGTCTCTTGTACTGTTTAAATTGCAGTTACATTATGTGACAGATGAAAATTGAGCACCCTACGATCGAATGCATTTTAATCTCACCTGCACCCCTCTTTCTTTGTCAATCTAAATTGCTCAACGTGTTTCCCACGTGTTTCTTTTATTAGCACGCTCAAAGTTATCGCGCAAACAGTCATGCCTTTCGCTAATCTGCCTTGTTTCTAGTTAGCCACGCCTACCTGGGTTTTTCACGCGATATACAAGCAGATATTGTGATTCATAAACTGTCATTTCTTCATAAGGGGGCGGGCTAGGGCGTATGCTGGCTGTCAGATTACTCACGTCCGGCATGTTCGCCGAAGATCTGAACACCTTTTGTTGTAGATTAGCACCAAGTAACTGAGCAGACAAAGACCCGTACACGGGAAAGAAATCTTCAGTGAACCGAGATCAAAAGACGACTGGCCACGAGCAAAAGTCTCCCTGGTCGGGGATAGTGCGAAGAAATCCTTTCATTCAGAAAAATCGACCGCAGTTTCCCCAATAAACGGACAGACACGTGAAAAATCACACTAGCTAACGATTTCTTTCTCATTAAATTTATATATTCATCTCTCCAAATTCAGTTTGTCAGTTTGCTATCAGGATTCTTGAATGGTCTAGCGCGCATTTTTGGAGTCTTATTTATCTGGATTTCCTATAGAAATACGTGGAGATTTATTTCAGTTCTTGATTTGCGGTAATAATAGTTATTGCCACTAAGTGTTTTTATGTGTCAAAGTTCATTATATTTCACTGGGATTTTTGTGTTAATTTAAACGGATTAAATAAACATATAGCTAATTTTGCCGGCTATAAACGTAAAAATTAATCACTCGCGATTTCCCAAGTAAGAGATACGTTAAATTAATTAATAGCCGCTAGGCGATTGATAACTGATGTAACACAATTTAATTCTATTCATAAGTGTGTAATTTTCGAAACTACTAGTATACATATCTCAGGTAAAACCGGTAAGATAAACTAGGCAATCGCGGGTTTTTTAAAAATATATATAATTAAATATCGGAGTGGTTAAAATAGTCTTACCTAAAAATTAACGCGTGTCAGGATATGATTTATATTTTGATTTCATGTTTATCTATATTTTACATATAGGCTGGTCATACCTGCGTTCTAGCATTTCTTATGGTCTTACTAACTTTGGTTCTTACACCATCCAGCAATTATTGTGACTAAATCTTCGTGTTGTGAACCCTATGTGGTCCCCTCTCCATCCATGAGAGGAGTAAAACCAAGAACTTTAACCATAAGCCATTTTACAGTATATCTGGAGAAGAACAATTGCCAGAAGCCATTCCATAAATATTACTAATCTGCTGTGGCAGAATTTATATCATACATTTTTACACATGACAGTAAACGTTTTTTCCTACCGGATTAACCACCTAAAGAAAAACTCACTGGTCTTACTCTGCCATCACTCATAGAACAGCCTAGGAATATCAATTTCCTAAAGTTCTTTTGTTCATCACGCCATAGTGTCTAAGCCACCTGCGGCGAGGCCCACCGGACCAATATATCTATATATTAACTCCTGAGGACAGTGCCACCCCATAGAACCCTTATTCCAAACACTGACTGCAGTGAAAAGAGGAATATCCTGGGGGAAAAAACGCCTCGATTTCAGCGACTACGGAAAAATAGCCGACATATATATATATATGTTATACGTAGTTTGTATTCACGTTTGTGCATTTGTAGCACCAAATTGGTGTGTGTACATGAGTGTAGGGTAAATTGCAAAAATTGTTTAGCATACAGTAAGTGCGTCTGCAGTTAAATTAACGTCGTATGATAGGCTGGATTAGAGCAACTACTCGATTCAGAGACTGTCCTTCCTCTTACCTTATCACCCTCGTGAAACCGCAATCTATTTCTTACCCCTTATTCTCACAGAGTTATCACTATCACCTCTGCTCGGACGGGACCATAAATTTCTAAGACCTATCACATCAAAAATTACGACATATTAGATATTACTTTCTTTTCTCTGATGTTTAATTGCGTTTAACCCCGTCGAAGACATTGGGTTCGCAACGAGCGTCACTCCTTTGTTCTGTGTTCCCGTACAATCCCTATTTCCCGTTCACGGCACTGATTAATACGTACATACGGTAAGGTAAGTTTGTACTACATGTGAAGGAAGGAAGGAAGGATCCCGTTATACGCCTATTGAGGCATATTGGGTATATGGTGTTAGGCCCATATTTTCTCGACCATCGGCACACTAGGGGTGATGAGGTGAGCATAACGCCGGCCGCCTTAACCTCCCCAGAGTTGCTCAGTACTATAGTAGATGTAATACTATAACAGATACTGCAATAGGGGAGTGAAGTGTTAGAGACTTCTCTATATTAGTTCTAACTTCTTGAAGTTGGGTGACTGTTACACATAAGAATTATGCAACGTTAACAGTGTACGCTAATTTTTCCTTATGCAAGGGATAGAACTCGGGAAATGAACTCACTGTTTTACTTTGTGTAGTTATCTTTTCTGGTGACCGAAGGTCGCCGGTATAATGTCATACCGATCTCGGTTCATGTCCTTTTAAGGAGCGTACAGGTCTACTTTTCTTAGAAATGGTTGGCAACCTGCAATGTTGCTATTTCGTTCCTTATAAGGCTCGATTTTATATGTCGTTGTCAGTATAGGATCATAGCTACGTACTTTTCTGAATTGAACTCACGGGAATGGTTCTCTGCGCATGTCTGTCTTTTGGTTGTAGATTGAACAAGCTTCCGCCCAGTTAGTTTGTGGCAGAACTCGGTCGAGATGTGATCTGTGTCGGGGCAAGATATGCTCTTGTGTCCCCGAGTATTCTTTCATCATGGGAAAGGACCTTCTGTGATTTTGATCGCAAGTTTATTCATATTAATCCCATGTGTGTAATTCTAACGTCTGGAGACGGTTGGAATTGTGGTGTTTTTCGAACATAAAGGTAAAACTGCTCTTCCTATTTTGTCCTGTAGTCCGTGAGGTTAGACATTATTGTTCGACTCGTTTCGCACTGTCAGGCGGGGAGAGACTTTATTACTAGAAGCACACCAGATATCTCGATGCCTAATATATCTATGGTTCAGGCTACTTATGCCCACAGAACAATTTATATTATGTTCCTCGGACTTCGTTATGCCAGCGAAGAGCCTTTACGAAGGTTAGACTTATAAAATATGTCCACAGAAGGTCAACGTGAACTGAGTTCATAGTCCGCCATGCTCGTGCGGCTGGTATTTAAACATGCCTACATATCTGATCTACTTGTATCAGGAAAGAGTTGATTAACTCGCATATTTTTGATGAATAAGTTGAATCTGCTGAAGCTATCATATCCATGAGATCAGCTTATTTGAATGCTCATTTATTGAGGGAACCTTACCTTATACTGATTGATATGATTTACATTGCTTGTGATTGATCGTCAATGTCATCGTAACTATTGTGGCGTCTCAATAAATGTTTGGAAACGTAACCAGCTGTTACCAGATTAATTGACTTCCACGTCGTGTGTTTACGTGACGTCCGGTGTGGACTGTCCTGCTAACTGTTCAGCTACACACTTACAACATGTATACACAAACCAGACCAAAGACACCATATTTCTATGCCTCCATCATCTCTGGTGTCTGAGGGTGATACTCTACACTTCAAGTGCCAGTATTTGAATACCTCTACATCATCAACATTTATCACCTTCAACATTTGGTGACCAATCATTTGGTTATCAACAGTGACCAGTTCACGTTCTCTCTGTTTTGATATCTCTAACTCAAGAGGAAGGTCATGTAATCATTTACATCTGGGTAGACTGGAGCGTACAGCAACCAGGGTTTGAACCCAGAACCTAGTAAATTTCCCGCCTAACAACTCTACCAGTGGGATGCTTAAAAATTACATAAGTACAAATACTAAAAAGTCTGTATTGTCTTTCTTGATTTCTTGTCAGGCACGCTTCTTACTTAAGGTAGAAAATCAAAGATCTTGGGTCGGTGTTGTCGTACCAGGCAATTGAGATCTCAGTCATTTCCCCTTCAGTCTTCTCTGGTCTGGTTAATTACTGGATTGGCTAAATTGAATGGGATATTATTGATTCAACTCAGGACTCGTGGCAATGTTTATTTTCACGAGTCATGTCTGATCAACACTAAGATTCATTGAGAAAGTGACAAGACGTTTTAAAACACACGATGGAGAAAAAACTCCATCAGGAGAGTAACGAGATGTGATTATTTCAATCAATGCTGGATTACTTTAGGGATATTAAGTCAACTTCATACATATCCCAACTGGCGCCTGCTCGCATTCCCAACTCGTATATAGTTATGCCACAGAATGCATAATGTTAACTTATCGGATTAAAAATAAATGTTTTCCCGCCTATTTGAAGAGTCTAAACGAAATGGCGATTTGTTTTAACGAGATTTAATTACACTGCCATCTCGATTCCCCCGAGTAAATCTGACATTTATGACTGTAACGGCTATAATCGTGATACGGCTGTTGTTGTTACAGTAGTGCTGGTGTTCATGCAGTTAGTTTCCTATATGTGGTAAAAGTCCCGTCTAATTCCCGAGGTTCTATGAGCAGACGGAGAAAGAATATGGCCACTGCTCCCTCAGACATGTTATAGGAAGCGATTAATATGAGGTTGTTCATGTGGCTGGCAACCGCGTCATGTAAAAAAAACTTGATACAGAAATAACTGTTGTAAAAGCATTTGAATGATGTGGTACAGCCTTCCTGTAAGGGGATAAGCTGTATTGATGGCTCTATGCTCTTTAGGGAGTGTCAAAGAAATTTCTATCCTTTGTTTTTCACTCATTCTATCTTGGCTCTGTTTTCTAGTTTCTTCTGTAATTTTCTTCCTTTTTTCGGTCAATCGGTGCAAAGCTTTCAACTGGTCAATTAAAGCTGGTGTTTTTTGTACCCATTTTACGGCACGGACATTTGACGGTCAGCTCAGTTCAGGTATGTATGTTCGCGTTAGACACTTGAACGTAAAACATGAATTTACGGTCCAGCAGAGATACTGTTACGCTGTATTATTTGCGGAATGGGGTTTTCGCGAGACAACCATTATTCAGAGGACCTACAGTGATTCCCTGCCAGACTTTATATATACAGGGTGTCCATAAAAGATTGTACCCTTTTCAAAAAATTTATTCTCGGCCCCATGACGTGGTATCAGGATGCTTTCTATCACAAAAGTAAGATAATCTCTGCAAGTTTTAAAGCATACCTTACATAGACTAAAAAAAGTGCGAATGCGCGCAGCTGGTATTTCAAGTGAAACTTTCGCAGTTGAGTTGCGACCGGTAATTGTTACATGTCTTTCAACACACTGGTCAAGTAGGTGGAAAAAAAAGAAGTAGGTACATTCTTTTTGAGTCTTAAATCCTCGCATTGACTTAGAACCGAGCGAGCGCAGTTTGCCATTTAGGATGCAACGTCGTCAATTCCCATGATTTTAGCCTTTGCAATAACGATCAATAAGGCGCAAGGATAATCTTTTGATCACGTAGGAGTTTTCATTCCTGAACCTGTTTTCGGACATGGCCAGCTCTATGTCGCCCTCACCCGATGAACAAATCATGAAAACTTGAAAGTTTTTGTTAAAAACACTTTTTATCAGGGAATATTCTTTGAAACAGATCCACGCAATTTCACAAAAAATGTTGTCATCAAATAACTTTTATATTGAATTAAAAAATATTTTAAAAGTAAATTCGTTTTTTTATTTACTTACGTCATTATTGACGGGTTATTGCTAGTGTGTATATATATATATATATTACACATTAAAAGAAATGCTTAGGAATATTTTAAAGTATTCCAGTTTCGGATTGTGTTATCCTGGATTAACTGCTTGCAATGAGTTATCTCCCAATATTTGTTTAATTTCAGTATTGCTTCCAAAGGATTAGTGTGGCGGTACGGAAGGATTTGCGTTTTCAGCATGATTACAACTGTATTTTACTTGATTTCATTTTTTGTCCCTAGCATATTCATTATATTCTTCTTCTTCTTCCATCCTTAGCCATCGACCGTCAAAGCAGACAATGGCCAATCACGCCTAGTGGCGTCTGAAGGGCAACAACAAATTTGATTTTATTTGCCGTTGTTTCCCATCACGCCTAGTGGCGTCTTTAGGGCAACCACAAATTAATCTTTATTTGTTGTTGTTTCCGTAATCAAAGTGACTGGCAAACAGGTGATCAGCCCATTGTGCATTCATTATATATAATCTGTATAATATTATTTACGCTTTCTATATGACTTGCTTACTATAGTTTATTCCTGTGTAAAAGTGCTTGGTTAGCTTAGTAAGGTGACCATATTATTATTTTTTAAAGGAGGACATTTTCTGATTTTTTGACTTAAAATGAGGACAAAGTAGGACATTTTTAAAGACAAGGAGGGCACAAAGGAGGACACATTAATTTACCTAATTTAATACATTTATGTCAAGAGTCGTGATAAACTATATAGAACTACTTCAACAAAAATTTTAAAATCTTCATAAAATGTACATTTTAATAATTTTTCCATCAAGCATTATTTTTTTCATGACAGGAAAAACAAGAAAGCAGATTTAAACAGAAGCAAAACCAGAAGCTCCAAAGCCAAGGCTCATGAAGTGTACATAGAAGCAAACAAAGAAGTAAGAAGAAACATCGAAAGAGACAAAAGGAAGTATATTGAAGAGTTGGCAAGGGAAGAAGAGGAAGGTGCAATCAAAGGAAATATGAAGGACTTGTACAACAACACAAAGAAGCTAACAGGGAAATATAAGCAAGCAAATGGCCTCATAAAAGATATGAATGGACAATTGCTTAGTAATATACAAGAACAAATGAAGAGATGGACAGAACATTTTGAGGAACTTCTCAATAGACCATCTCCAACTAATCCCCCAGACATCCAGCCAGCAGAAGAGGAGCTACAAATCAGCTGTGAACGACCAAGTAGAGAAGAAATAAAGAAAGCCATAAAGCTTCTGAAAGATGGAAAAGCAACTGGTCTAGATGGCATTCCAGCAGAGGCCATCAAAACAGATATTGATACCTATACAGAGATATTATACAAACTGCTTGGCAAAGTCTGGAAGAGAGAGGAAATACCAGCAGAATGGAAGGAAGGTTATCTGGTCAAGTTGCCTAAGAAGGGAAATTTACAAGAGTGCACAAATTATAGAGGAATAATGTTACTATCAGTGCCAGGAAAAGTATTAAACAGAATCATCCTTGAGAGATTAAAAGAGTCCATAGACAAGTAACTGAGAGATGAACAAGCAGGTTTTCGGCAAAACAGATCCTGTACAGACCAGATAGCCACATTGAGAATAATAGTTGAACAAAGTCTGGGATGGAATTCACCGCTTTAAATCGGATTCGTGGACTTCGAAAAGCCATTTGACAGTGTAGACAGAGAATCATTTTGGAAACTGATGAGGCATTATGGAGTTCCCATGAAGATAATTAACTTAATAAGAAATACCTATGAAGACATGATATGCAGAGTTCTTCCTGAAGGACAACTTACAGAACCGTTTAGGATAAGAACGGGAGTGAGACAGGGATGCCTCTTGTCTCCATTTCTTTTCTTACTAGCAATAGATTGGGTTATGAAAACATCGACATCATACAACAGAAATGGAATCCAGGGGAATCTGACTAAACAGCTTGATGATCTGGATTCTGCAGATGACTTGGCTCTTTTGTCCCATAACCATAATCAGATACAAGAGAAAATGAAAATTCTCGATGAGAGGTCACAACAAGTGGGCCTGAAAATACACAGGGAAAAGACAAAGATTATGAGAATAAATGCAAGAAATGATAACAAGATTGAACATAAATAACACATAAGGAAGGGAAACCCGAGGCCTGTAAACAGTAAATTAATATTAGTAAATTAATATTAGACAAACATAAAGGTATGTTTTCAGGCACTCGTAAGAAATAAAGAAGTAGAACACTTGGACAACAGAAAAACAACAGACGTGAGTGGCTTACCCAGGGTTCGAACCCCGTACCTTCCGTACGACAACTCCGCCTAACTATCAAGCGAATCACACTGACCCCACGGCCAGCTAGGCATCCCCAAAAAAAGATGCTTTACTGGCTATTTATCAGTAAGAAACACAAGATAACACCGGAAGTATACAGCCCCTTAATGACGCAATCACTTCTGTTGTTCTCCTATTAACAGTATGTGTCAGTCCAAACAAGACAAAGACCTTGATACTGGGTCCAGTAAATAGTAGAAGACTAAAGGACAATAGTATAGAACAGTGGGTAGGTTTCTGGTATTGTATGAACATAAATAACACATAAGGAAGGGAAACCCGAGGCCTGTAAACAGTAAATTAATATTAGTAAATTAATATTAGACAAACATAAAGGTATGTTTTCAGTTCAGTGTGATTCGCTTGATAGCTAGGCGGAGTTGTCGTACGGAAGGTACGGGGTTCGAACGTCTGTTGTTTTTCTGTTGTCCAAGTGTTCTACTTCTTTATTTCTTACGAGTGCCTGAAAACATACCTTTATGTTTGTCTAATATTAATTTACTAATATTAATTTACTGTTTACAGGCCTCGGGTTTCCCTTCCTTATGTGTTATTTATGTTCATACAATACCAGAAACCTACCCACTGTTCTATACTATTGTCCTTTAGTCTTCTACTATTTACTGGACCCAGTATCAAGGTCTTTGTCTTGTTTGGACTGACACATACTGTTAATAGGAGAACAACAGAGTGATTGCGTCATTAAGGGGCTGTATACTTCCGGTGTTATCTTGTGTTTCTTACTGATAAATAGCCAGTAAAGCATCTTTTTTTGGGGATGCCTAGCTGGCCGTGGGGTCAGTGTGATTCGCTTGATAGCTAGGCGGAGTTGTCGTACGGAAGGTACGGGGTTCGAACCCTGGGTAAGCCACTCACGTCTGTTGTTTTTCTGTTGTCCAAGTGTTCTACTTCTTTATTTCTTACGAGTGCCTGAAAACATACCTTTATGTTTGTCTAATATTAATTTACTAATATTAATTAACAAGATTGAACTTGAAGAAACACCACTAAAGGATGTAGAATAGCACACATATCTTGGTAGTAATATAAACAAAGTTGGAGGGACAGACTATGATATCAAAATAAGAATATAAAAAGCAAGAGGCGCTTTCATTGCTTTGGGAAACAAATGGAGGTCAAAAGAAATCAAGTCCAACACGAAAATAAGAATCTTCAACTCTGTCGTATATTTTTAGATAGGTTAGAAGATATTTATGGTCCCGTCTGAGCAGAGGTGATAGTGGTAAATAGGTGAGAATAAATGTGTTGACATAGATTTCACGAGTGAATAGTTAAGGAGAAACAGTTGTCTCTGGACTGAATAGTTTCTCTAGTCCAGCCTATCTATACCACTATATGGTAGTGTAAGACACTCTTCCAACCCCTTCTCTATAAAGATAAGTTTAACTAAACACATCCACACACAATTATGTGACAACAAGACACATAAGACGTGAAAAACTATGGTTAATTGGGTATGGGTCTGACCAGCACACACATGTAAGTTCTTTTTGTTGTTTATTATCATTAAATTTTTACGACATCAAACATATAGAGAAATCAATAAAAATCATGTTTACAGATACATGAAAATAATCGAATAAGTACCCTCCCCTTGTTGAGAAAAGATCCCAAAAGAAGTTAATAACCCAAAGGTAAAAAAAAAACACTAGATTACAGAATAGACTGTGAAGAACAAGTTCCCACTAAATTACTACTCAGTAAAGTACTCAGTGTAGCGAAATTTTAAAAAAGTAGTTAGTACAATGATTGTAACAAAGGAAAATATTTACTCTCTCTCTGTCTCTCACTCTGTCATCTATGGCCACAAATACTCTTGCTTACCTAATAACGGTGTAGGTATCCCTTAAAAAATTACAATAATCTGAACCTATATTGTCAGGTGGGTTGCCCAAATCTGGCCCCAGTCCAGCCTGTGTATCGAATAATAATTACAAGGTGGACGCCAAATTTGGTGGTTTAATTTTTCCTGGATGAATCATGAGTCACCGCAAATAGTTACTGAAGCAAGACTTTCTCGGACGTTCACAGTTACTTGGCGGGGTCTCGTGAGACACGTTACTGGTGGGAGAGAAGGGGCAAGAGAGCTATGGTGTTTTTCATGCCGAGTGGACATATTGTGTTTGAGCTCCTGAGATATTTATGATTGTGTGCTTGATTCATATATGATAACAATTTCTGTACTTCAAGATTCTTTTTTACTTTTTTACTGCTTGTCGCGTACAGAGGACATCAAGGCCAACACAGAATAACTGCTCTAGATACACAGAATGAATGAAGAATGCGTTCCTTTGCAATTTTACGTCTTTAGTTACTTTATTATCTTGCTTACTGTCCTCTTGATTCTGTGATTGTCCATTTTGAGCGATGTATGTTGGTTGTGGAACAAAGTAGCGTAGGAGAACAACTTGTCTGGTATTTTTACATGGTAATTTACCCTTGATTCCAGACAGTTAAAATCTTGGTTTCTCAACTAATAACACGTTATCGCAGAATTGCAAAGGAACGTATTCTTCATTCATAAAACCATCATTCTATATGCTGAGGTTGCCGGCCTCATATGACTTGGACATCCGCTAGCAATTTTCACATGTTAATATTGCAAAATAAAGAATGATAAAATGTACAACTTACCCAAAATAACTTTGGGCAATATATAGACTTCTGGCTCAGAGAAATAGTTTCGGCAACTTAGTTAAGATGCCTCTTACACGTGGTCTGGGGTGTTACTTTATAACAGAATCCCACTATGACTTCGCGTTGTGGTTCCTTGGATGCCTGGCTATCCGTTTTAGTAAATAAAGAGTTTTCTTACTGTGTAATTCCAGAAGATGCTCAAATACGTTTTCCAGTCCTTTAAAATAATTCCTCATTCTATTCCTTATTCTGGCTTGTCTGACTGTCTTCTTGACGAGTTGAATTAGTGTGTCACAAAGATAACATTTGTCAAAAGTCACTCCTATATAAGCTATTGTCTCTTCCGTTGACATTGATCATGTTACACTGACCACTTCATAGATCTAACACTGATAATATCTTTCCAGATTGAGAACTTATCGTAACTATTGCCTACAACAAATCTGCCCTGAAACAATTACATCACTTCGTGCGTGTCTTTAATCTGTCACCAAATGGATATTTACCGACATGTTCCTGAGCAAACGCACAAGTCTCAAGCAACAACCTGGGTTCTTGTTTCCTACTAGACAGAAAATATTATTAATGATAAGACAACTGACTGTGGCCATCTCTGTTTTGTTAACGTATTAATTTGGGCTCTCCCATTCACTTTCGTTATCTTCCTATTAACATCTGGTATCACCACACGAAATTTGACCATCATGGCTTAAGTCCAATATTGCCCCATTTGTGTCTAATCTCACAAGGGATGGCCAATTAAACCCAGACATGACGTAAATTAAAGAAAGAGAGTGTAAACAATGAATCGATCATTACAACTACTGTCAGAGGAGGGAAAAAAGGAAGGAAGAGCACAGAATGAATTAACGGATGGCACAGGAAAATGTAACGAATGAGTTGATTTCATCACTTACGGGTCTTTATATGATTATTATAGTCCGAGTAGACGTCTTGCTACTCTGGCCAATATTACCTAGAGGTAGAAATGGTAGACCCCGAACACAGCTATCCAATTCCAAATACTCAACATCACCACCAAGGCCGATGGGACAGTCAAACAATGTTTATTGTACAAAACACAGCTCCACAGTTATCAACGTGACAGCCATTACAGCGCATGGCATAAAAATGTATCGTCATATAAAGATCTGTAGCGTCAGTCACTAGTAACACTGTCCCCGACAGTTTTCCACATATTTATTTACTCAGTTCGAAGAAATATATACTTTCTTGCACATGCAGATATCTAGTACCCCTCACAAAGAATCTTGAAGTACAGAAATTGGTATCATATATGAATCAAGCACACAATCATAAATATCTCAGGAGCTCAAACACAATACGTCCACTCGGCATGAAAAACACCATAGCTCTCTTGCCCCTTCTCTCCCACCAGTAACCTGTCTCACGAGACCCCGCCAAGCATGACGGCTTAATGAAGCTCACCCGTCTTTTTCAGTGACCCGTGTAAGAATAAACAAACACAGAGCCACGCTGAGCTAAGCTATCAAATACACACCTGTTATGAATTTTAATCATAACAATCACATTCCTTTAAAAAGCGCAGAGGACAATAATAATAATTATGACGATGATCATAAATGAATGAAATTCTCCGCACACAGAAATAACAAAACCCCTTCCTTATTTTCCAGACGTCACTGAGGTAAGCAGTTGTTTTTATATTCTCTTCTTACCTTTTGTTTTTTTTCCCGCAGATCTACTTTTTCATGAATGCAGTTACTTTATTAAACAGCTAAAGAAGGTTGGTCTTGTTATTTAGAAAAAAGTGTATTAAGTAAGTTTAACGTTTAAGATATGTCTCGGACATATATACCAGTTTAATAAGGACGTGGCTGTCAGTTCAATATGAAAGCGGGTTTTTCCCACTTAATAAGCTCATTGTTCAGGTCTCAGTGATGACACTAAATGAACATGAGCTGCTAGAACAAAAAAAGAGCCCCATATACCTTGGGATTGCGCTGTACAGCAGATATTAACATTTATTTACCAATTTCTTCTTAACCCCCGCCCCTCTCCACGCTCTCTTTCTGTCCAAGGTCTTTATGCGACTTCTGTATACCTTCACGACAATGCCTAATTATCATCTCCAAGTAAAATCAAATTGATAAATACCAGTTAAAAATTTAGACGAGTAACCAAGATTAAATAACCAGCAGGAACGGCTTGGGGCAAGAGCATCAAATACTAAAGCTGTTGTATTCCGTAAATGTCGGACCGGATCTGGAATATGAAACTATAATGACGATGAGGGAATGCTAAGAAGACCGTCAATTATTATATTTAGAGAAATAGATGAGGTTATACACGAATGGACGACGAAAAAGTAGTTCAAACTTCATGTACAGGAGACAACATATTACACATGGACAGTCTTCTTCTTCGTCTTCCTCGTTCGCCCTCAGACTTTCACATTAATGACTCTAATAAAGGTAGTAGCCAGCTCAGGGTCCCTGACATCTCGTTCGCCCTTAGACTTTCACATTAATGACTCTAATAAAGGTAATAGTCAGCTCTCAATGTAACTGACGTCTCATTCGCCCTCAGACTTCTACATTAATGACTCTAATAAAAGTAGTAGTCAGCTCATGGTTCCTGACATCTCGTTCGCACTCAGACGTCTATATTAATGACTCTAATAAAGATAGTAGTCAGCTCAAGGTCCATGACATCTGTCGTATGGTGTATAAAGGTGTAGCTACAACAATAGTTGTCACTGGGGATGGCCAATGAAATATGATGAAGAAGGTCTCCAGAAATTGACTCGTTAAGAAAGAAAGAGACCTATTCGAGATAAGGACAAGAAGAAGAGAATGCTAATGCTTTCTACTGGATAGAGATTTCTAATAAATTATGGAAAGTTTTCTATCTCCCCACGACCTTAGCTTATGTCCTCAGATCCCGTAAAAGAAAGAGCCCCCAATCTCATTTATTGTATAATTTTACCTATATGTAAATATTTAACACCGACAGCCCGAGTGATACATTAACGAACTAGATAATTAAAAAACGGTTATTGGGTTTATTAATTAAATATCTACACATATTGGGTTAGTAGTAATTACAAGGTGATGATAGTGAAAGACACTTCACACAAAAAACACACAGATGAGAAATAAATAATGTAGTTAATTTAATAGGAGAATGAACCCATGTGAAGCGAAATGATGATGTGATACGATATTTGTTACCAAACTGATGTCTAATCTACTCTGTCCATGTGTCTCTAAATGCTTCTCCCGTGTATGATGATACACGTGTATGCGTAGACTGTCCCAGGTAGGTTATGTTATGTTGTGCGGGTTATCTCCAAGACGAAGAAGTACTGATGGAAACTTGTGTTGTAATGAGAACTTTGGCGATATAAATCCTTCAATGTTTGACACTATCTCTGTAGCGTTGACAAATCGTTGACTGTTGTCTTAAGAAAATGTCTGCTGCTTAATCTCTAAAAGGCACTGGCTAGACTGGCGCTCTTCATGAAATGATCTCGGTATATCGACTCAACAACTTGAGTAGGTACTCTTGATTCATAAAATATGCTTGGGAGTAAGCTGAGCTTGCTAGCTTATATGCGAATCAGCTTGTAAATATGGAATCTTGCTTCACAAAATATGCGTTTGAGTAAGCTGAGCTTGCTAGCTGTATATGCTAATCAACTTGTAAATATGGAATCTTGATTCTCAAAATGCGCTCTTGTGAGTGAGTTGAACTTGATATTTGAATATGTAATCAACTTGTGAGCACTTGATAAAAGGTAAAAAAAAATGCTGCGTACACCGTCTTAATCGTGGGCGAGAAAGCTTCCTTTTTAACTTACGAAGTGAAGAATGTCCTAAATGCCGAATTCTTCTATCCAGACTTACACTGTCCTAGCTTCTTTCTGGTTAGACTTCAAACACGTAAGGTGTAGACTCAAACTTCTGTTGGACTGAAGACACACAAAAGTCTTCGCAAGTTTTCACACTTAATATCAACGGTTGACTTTCTTGTATACTACTCCTCACAAACGATGATTTCAATTCTCTAGTAATTATGTATGACATGAGATGCACCTGATAAGTGTTAAATATATTGCGAATGGGAGGGTGTGCACATGCACATCTGTACGGATAATCTAACAATGTAGAAGAAGATGAAGTATGAACTATCAATTACCTCCTATCATATTAGAGGAAAATCTTTTGATTTAATTAATCATTTATGAGAGGGATCAATTAAAAAACTGTCTTCTGCACATTTAGCTATGATGCTAAGTGCAAAAATGATCTTAACTAAAGACTAAGAAAACATATTAATAGTTTTTAAAAAGATTAATGAACCTCCTTTCCCGTTTGCAAACTCCTTTAAGAACACAATACACCACAAATATGAATTATTTTATCCACACTTAATTAATTGCAGGCTATGCTCTGGGATATTCTCTACACCATGTTGTTGAAAAATTCGTACTCATCTTCAGAGAACATTACATACGTTATATTTCTAAAACTTCCCAGGTGGGTCTATTGGGCTGGTTACGTATAACTCCACCCATAAACCAATTGCCAAGAGCCCGTCTGGTCGCCCAAGCCTTGGATATCTCTTGTCCCCTGTCAGCGCTGTCAGTGGCTAAAGTGGGATGGGCTATTCGCCACAAACTCTCAATGCAGTGCTGCATGACTGTGACGTGGAAATGTAAATATATCCTCAGAAATCCGACCACCTGGCTTCCTCAATTAGTGTTTTTACGTTGCTACGAAAAAAAACCACGCAATTTCGTTGTTGGTCTGACTCATAATTTGTAGCCACGCCTATTTTTCCTGTCTTTCTTGCGCTAACGAGTTGGTTACCTGCTTTCACAACATGCCAGGTAACAGGGGAGCGAATCACGTTTGCTTACCCGAGTTCTTACGCTAGCTGATTTGCCAATTACACTGACTAACAAAAAAAACTTTTTTTTTCTTTCTCTAACATTTCTATGTTTTTCTGGTCAATTTTAATGCGCTGTTTTTAAATCTGCAAACCGTTTTTCTTTATCAGGTCGGGATCTCTAGAAATACGCAATTGAAGTTTTTTAACAACGCATACAGTATTACAACATCATTCGTACAAGAAGTATAACAGTTATGTAGGCTTGAATTTCTTTGAAGTCGACTTTCGTCGGTGAATGGCATGTGGTACATCGCGATGAAGCATCCAACAATAATCGGCAAGCATGGTCACACTCCACCATCCTTGATAACGTGACTCCATTACGGCGATATCTTGATGGAATCATTCTCCATGTTCATCGCTGAATTCGCCAAGGTTGTCAGGGAAAAAGTCAAGATGCGAATCGAGCAAATGGATTTTGAGGAACATGATACAGCCCATAATTCTGTATGCATCTATGCACTGCTTAACAATATGCAACATAGTCGACAGATTTGTGATTTTCCAGAAAGTTATCGATGATCGATTTGAATGCCATCCATGCGCGAAGTTCACTACCATGTAACAAGTTCTCGAATTGTTTGTCTGCAATAACTTTCCTAATCTGAGGTCCTACAAAGATACCTTCCTTTATCTTTGCATCGCTAACTTGCGGAAACTTTTCTCGAAGATAAGTGAAAGCTTTGCTCGTTTTATCTAACGCTTTTACAAAATTCTTCATGAGCCCCAACTTTATATGTAACAGTGGTAAAATGAAGCTGTCTTTGTTAACTAATGGCTTGCGTATTACATTTTTTATGCCCGAGCTGCATACGATCCCGGATAGGCCACACCTTTCTTGCATAATGTTCCTGTCTGTTGCGGCTGTCCCATTCACATCGGAAGCAACAAAATTTAGTATACCCAGTCTGCATGCCCGTGAGAATTGCAATGACCTTTAGGTATCCACAAATCCGCCATTGGTAGTCATTGTACTTTATTTTTTCCAAACGTATAGCCATATTGTCATAAGTTTCTTTCATATGAACAGAGTAGGCGACTGGAATTGATGAGAAAAAAAATTATGTTATGCAATAACACGGCTTTTAGACTAGTCTTGGAAGAATCGATGAAAAATCACTAATCGTTGACTATGTGCTCATGACCGTTTACATCTTTGCAATAGCAAATGTCATCACCTATCTCAAAGTATTGAACAAGTTCTCTGTGTCTATGACGAAATTTAGATATCGGAGTATTGGGCGCTAAAAGATTTCATTCTTTGAGTCGCGAACCGAGTAATTCCGCTTGTCCTTTGGTAAGAGCGAGATCACGTATTAGATCTGAAAGTTCTGAATGGTTAATTAAGTAAACACCATCATTCACCGGTATGTAATCTGAGTCAGAATTAGTTTCTAAAGCAGGTAAACTATCACTTTCTGATGGTTCATTTACGTCCAACGGATATTGTTCTGGTGGTATTTGGATCGGACACGTGATTGGATCATGAGGCACTGGTTTCGAAACCGATTCAATATTTGGATAAACCACAGACTTTCTAGTTTTAAAAGTGAAACCATGGATATTTGTCAAGCAGAAGTAACAATCAGTAGTGTGATTTGTATGTTCACGCCATATTACTGGCACTCCAAAAGGCATCGACTTATGCTTCGGCGATTTTCGTAACCAACCTGCCAATGTATCGAACAAACTGCATTTGGCTTCCAAGATTTATTTGCATCATCAACTTTCGAATGGAAATAAAGTTCATATGCTTTCTTTAGTAATGGTGTAAAGTTTTTCTGGTCAACACGATCGGTAAAATATCCGCACACGTAACAGAACAGATCAGCCGAATTTCTACAACTTCTAGAAGCCATATTTTGCTCAGAATTATTTCAAAATACAGTAACTATTTGAAAAATCGCGTAACATATGTCATGCATCTTTTAGCAGTATAAAAAGTAGAATTATGTTGCTTTTTATTAATTTTTAATAAGCTATATAGTAAAAATGAAACGGAGCAAATAATGGTTTCCCAAAAATATATTTATTCACAAATATCTTAAGAACCCGACGTGATAGAGATAAACGGATTTCAGATTTGAAATCAGCGCAAGAAACTGACCTAAGAACACTTATTCTTATATAAGAAAGAAAAATGTTGTTTGTCAGTGTTATCGGCTATTAGACAGACGCTCGTAGAAATATACGGTTTGTTTGTTTGAAGAATCAAGGGCGATAATATTATTCCCGTACCTTTGATGTTTACATTTTCAGGGGGACTTAAGTATTTGATCTACGGCAGGGGGGGGGGGGGACAATTTAGACGGCCCGTTCGTACGGCTCACGTCGTATGATGTTCGTCGGCAAACGCCAGTAGAGCGAATAGCAAAACCTTTCTTCTCGGGAAACTTAGATTTCTGAATTCCCCAAAACCCAGAAGGTGTGAAGTATCGCATCCTTTAGAGATAATTACACAAAATCTGTATATATTCTGCCTTCTCTTCTAGTCAGTTATCAGTCTCTCAGAAATTTTGGATAAATCTAATCACGCCAGACTAGGAACCATTTTATTCGCTAAATGTGTTAAATTGTCCGGTGGGGATTTACATTTCTGATTGTGGTAATAATTTAAGTTGTGCTTAAGTATTAAATGTGTTAAAAGTTTCACCATTTTATTCACTGCTATTCCCGAGCGTTAAGACTAGCGAAATAGCAAACGCGCAGATATTCTCTTACACGTGGTTCAGTAATGTAAAATCCATCAACCATTTTTTTTAGCTGACTTAAGTATAATGTTAAGAGTGACGGATAAAGTGACAGAGTAGTATGCGCATTATATTTCTTTGTGTGTAAATTTGTTAAATGATTAGTGTTTATATCATGTGTTAAAAACGATAGACGCCAACCATCAACTAGCTGGTAATGACAGGCGATATTTGCTAAGGGCGTAGTCATAATTAAATTATAACTGATGTCGTGCGTTGAGTGTTCATCTAATTGGGGGGGAGGGGGGCGGCTGCATGCATAAAACCCAAATCCGTACTTGCTAAGCGAAGCGCGAAAGGATAAGCTTAAAATACCGTGTGCCTTTTAATTTAATTAGAGGACGGAGAGGATAAGAGATCACACTTTACGCGTGATTGCACAGGATTGTCATTTTGGTTAAATGTTTTGTTTTCTTCCCAATATAGGTGTTACGTGCAGTCTTTGATATCTTGCAATATTATACATTTGTATGCTTGTTATGTTCGCAAATATTTTGTAAACAAAATAGATACTCTTTAGTGCTTAAGGAAAAGTCATTATTGAGTTACTTCCCTTGAAAGGAGTTTCAGATTGAACTCCGCGGATGAATCCAGTTTTACTGCGATTTATTCTTTGTTTGGGTAGAAATAGATTGTTCTTGCTTCAGTATATCTATGGCCTGAATTTATGTGTAGTGTTTGTCTAGGTAGGACGAGTCTGTCTTATATCTGTATATCTTTACATATCTAAGTCGAACTATATGTTCTTTGTAGCTAGAAAGGTCAAAGGCTGTCCAGCGGATGTGTCGGGCGAGTTGACCTGTGTTTGTCTTCACTGTGACAGCACCCCTTTGAACACGATTGTAACCATACAACCAACAGATTACCACTGGCCCGTATATTTAACACTGGTGAGCCAGCTTTCTGGGTTTGACCTCGCAGAAGTTGAGAAGTCAACAGACTACCGATACCAGACCGTTTCCTGTGGCTGATACGACACACTTGCAGTATTAGTTTGCTCGTTGTCAACACTTTGTCACGTGACCTATCAAGTGAATGCAGTATCTAGGTCAGCGTTGTTGACATTTTTACGCTTAGACATTACAGAGTTTCACAGTACAGAGATGATACTTTGAAGGCCATAAACTGTTCTATTGTTGCAGTATTCTTGAACATAAGTGCGTAAATTTCATCGTTGGACCTTCTGATACTCATATTGTTGAACATTGTAATAGATTAAATCAAAAATCTAGTATTGATTAAAGTGGCAGTCTACTTTGTTTATTCAGAAACTGTGCCATTATATTTATGAACTGAAACTCTTTCCAACACATTTCATTATTTAATGTATAACTGAGCATCCTATCTGCAACAAAGTGCTTTATATATTAATAATAATAATAAATTCTTTAAGCGCCAAACACGGCGCATAAGGCAGAAACCAGTGCTCTCCAGGTTGTTCGTTGTGACGCCACTCCTCTTAGCTCTTGCACATTATTTAGGCCCAACGTTCTTCCTTCTCTTATTATTGTTCTTCTGAGTGTTTTCTTTTGGTCTTCCTTTTTTCCGCTTACCCTCAGGAACCCAAGTGAGCGCCTGTAGTGGTATTCTGTTGTTTTGCATTCGTAGGACATGACCGATATATGACCATCGTCTTTTCCTTATATAGTCGGAGACATATTTCTGCCTAGAGTCTTCTCTTATTTGTCGATTAGTCTTGAATTCTTTCCAACTGATGTTCATGAGTTTTCTAAGACATTTGTTCTCGAATGTATTCAGCTTGTTCTCCAATGATTTTGTTATTTTCCAACTCTCACAGCCGTATGTTAACACTGAGATAACATTTGAATTAAACAGACGAAGCTTGGTATGTATATTCAATGATCGTAATTTCCAAATGTTAGATAATCTATTGAAGGCGCTAGCTGCCAAAGCAATTCTAGTATGGATTTCTCTTGTTGTGTCACCATCCTGAGTCATTTTACTGCCTAAATAATTGAAACTTTCAACTTTCTGTAGTTTTTCCCCGTTCAAGATGATATCAAAGGTCTCGTTAGAAAAGTTCATAGCTTTATATATTACACACATGATATATGCATTTATGATTATATGTTATATGTTATTTGTTTGTATAGTATATTAGTTTATATGTCAGCGGGTTGTGTTTAGGTTGGGCGGTGTCCTCACAACAGAATATCCCACGTCATAGAGGGTCCGTTGTGGGCGTTTTCTTTAGGTGCAATTCCCTTAATTGGAAATTTGCTTGCAACAACTAGTTGCTATTTGTGTTAGCTGTGAAGACTGTAATTATTGTTATTTTTGTAATATTTCTTTGTTCTTTAGTTTTGTTTTGATTTGTTTGTAATTTGTTGGTCTACCCTTTTCTATCTTTCAGTTCTATTCACAATTTATATTCATATACTGTGACGTCATTTGTGTTGTTATTCCTTGCAGACTCAGTGATTATTTTCATTGATTTCCCTATTTGATTTATTTGATTTCTGCAAACGTTTTCGTATTGTCAGTCTTATTTGTACTTTATATATGCTGTTGGTTGACATATGATTTATATAGGTATATTTCATAAGACACTATTGCTTGTGCACTGCACTTGGATTATGGTATAAACCAGTACTTTATTATTATTACTGGTATACAAGAAATTATACAAGACCTTATTAAGGCTTGTGACCCACTGAGATTGAGATAGTGTACTGATTAATCAAGTCATTAAGAACTTGTGGGATTATTATTGTTTCAAGTAATTAGTATTATTGTTAGACATCATGTCTACATTAGAATACTTCATTGCACAAGGGAAATCCCTTGATAAGACTGGTCAACAATTAGAAGAATGGGCAGTTGCTCAATATGACAAGACATTAGCAGCTGAAGAGAGAAGATTAGCAGCTGAAGAGAAAAGACTAGACAGAGAAGCTACTGCTGCTGCTGAACAAAAGAAATTGCAGATGCAGGTGGAGGAAAGGAGATTTGAAGCTGAACAAAAAAAATTAGACAGAGAAGCTGCTGCTGAACAAAAAAGATTAGACAGTGAAGCTGAACAAAAAAAATTAGACAGAGAAGCTGCTGCTGAACAAAAAAGATTAGACAGAGAAGCTGAAGAAAAAAAAGCAATAAGAGAACATGAATTTGAGTTAGAGAAATTAAGATTGACAAGTATGAGTAATGTTAATCAGGCATCTAGTGGTAATGGTAAACCTTCTACTTACAAGGTTAAGGTTCCACCGTTCAATCAGTCCAGTGACGATATTACATTCTGGCTGGATAGATTTGAACGTTCTTGTCGTACTCATAATGTGGATAAATCACAATATGCTAACCAATTAGCAGAAAACTTGAAAGGTGAATCTCTGACTAGGTTATGCCTTGTAGGAGAAGCAGATAAGGATAATTATGATGTCATTAGGGCGGCTTTGATAAAAAAAAATACCAGCTAAGTGAGGAAGGCTATCGCCTTTTGTTTAAGACGATGGTGCCTGAGACAGGTGTAGAATTCTCAGAATTCATTGCAAAGGCACGTCTCACAGTTGATCGTTGGATTGAGCTTTCCAAAACAGAAAAAACGTATGAAGGACTTATGGATTTGTTGCTCAGAGATACGATTATGTCATGTGTTAACAAACCATTCCTTGAATTTATACATGAGCGTAAACCCAAATCACTAAAGGAAATGGAAGAATATTGTTCCCAATATGTCACTGCACACCCCGACGTGACTTTTGGCAACGCTAAGATTAAGGAGAGTATGCCAGTTGCTTCAGCAACACCATACAATCCCAATTATTCACACAGATTTCAGGGACCCCAAAACAGATTTGAAAAAAAAGGTAACCATAATAGTTATCAAAACCAAGGTAACCAATCATTTCAGGGTTCTTCTTCAAAGAACTGGAGACGAGCTGATAGCTCTCGACACAGGGGTGGTCATAATTATAGGAATTTCCGTAGAGGAAGCAATTATAGAAACTATCAGAGTTATCCGTCTTGGAGTCAACAAGATCACAATTACAGAGATACTCATTATAATGAATATGATAATGGTAACCAAGAGAACTGTGACTCAAACCCAAATAGGGGTTACAATAGAGGTAACAATAACTACAGAGGTAATAATAACCGAGGTAGATCTCAAAACAGAAGACATAAACCACATTTTCAGGCAAACTCTGCACAGCAAGAGTCTCATGAAGCCTATAAACAGAGTAAAGATAATAATGACGCTAGTAATATGGCATGTTCCGCTTTTGATTTTGGGAGAGCATCTCAGTGCCCCCAATGCAAAACATTATTTGAGCCATCCTCTTCCTGCTCTTCCTGCATCAGTCGCGCATGATGGAAGAGGTTCTCTTGTCCTACATAAGGGTTTAGTACATAACAATCCAGTCTCCGTTCTATTTGATTCTGGATGCACCACAATTGGTGTTAGGCAGTCACTCGTAGATCCTTCCCGTGCCACTGGACAAGTAGTCAAATGTGTAACATTTGGCGGCACATTAGAGAAATACTCTACTGCTATCATTAGGATTGCTACTCCTTTCTTTACAGGAGATGTACACGCATGTCTTCTTCCAAATCCGATCGCTGACCTTATCATCGGTCGCATTCATGGAGTCAAAGAATGCACTCCGCAACAAATTTCCGCGTGGGAAAAGCAAAACATGCAGATTGCTAACGCTGTAGTCACTAGAGCTCAAGCTCTTAATATGCCTCAAACTTCATCTACTGAAGATAATGAAGTGCATAACCAAGATGATCCCTTGGTAATTTCTCGTGACTCGTTTATAAAACAGCAAGAAGATGATCCCACTCTGAAGAAATTCTTCATTCTTGCAACTAAAGGTGATCCGAATAAAGACACAAGTCGTAAATCTTGGATTACAAAGAAGAATGGCGTACTTGTACGTATGGTTCAAGACTCCATTACGTCAAGTCATTCTCAAATCCTGGTTCCCAAGAATTTGAGAGTTAAAATTTTGCAGCACGCTCACGACTCTCAGTGTGCTGGACACATGGGTTTTTTTCCCGTACTAAGTCAAGAATTCTTGCGGCTTTCTTTTGGCCATTGGTAAACAAGGACATACGGATTTATTGTCGATCTTGTAAAGTATGTCAGGAAGTTAAATCCAAAGGTCCACGCCATGCTGCACCCATTCAGGCGGCAGACATTCCTATTCGGCCGTTTCAAAAAATGGCCATAGACATTATTGGTCCATTTAAGATCAAGTCTGCCAGAGGACATCAGTTTATCTTGACGTGTGTTGATATGTGCACACGTTGGCCAGAGGCTATTCCTCTGAAGAGCATTACTACTGCTGATATTGCAGATGCTCTTTGGCTTATATTCTCTCGTCTGGGTTTCCCCGGAGAGATATTATCAGACCATGGCACCCAACTAATATCAGATACCATGTCTCAAGTAATGTCTACTCTGCAGATAGATAGATCTTTAAGTAGTATCTACCATCCAATGTCTAATGGGATGGTCGAACGCCTTAATAGAACACTTAAAAACTTACTAGGGAAGATAACTGAGGATCATCCTCAAGACTGGGACAGAGTTTTACCTGCGGCCCTCTTCGCTTACAGAGAGGTCCCCAATGAACATACAGGATTTTCTTCCTTTGAACGTGTCTTTGGCCCCTCGTCCGCGCGGCCCTATGTCGTTGCTTCATGATCTCATAACAGCTGACAATATTGACGATGACACAAAGTCATCTTACGAATATGTCATCGCGTTGAGACAAAAGATTATCGAAGCATGCAAATTAGCAACTTCTTCTTCCGAATTTGCGAAACAGAAGGCAAGGCAATTTGCCAATAAGAAGAGATGCTTACGACAACTTTGTCCTGGTGACAAAGCATTTGTATTACTACCTTGTAGGGAAAACAGACTACTTATTTCTTGGAAAGGTCCGTACGATATAATATCGAAAATTTCCGATGTCGACTATATTGTCGATATTGATGGGAAGCATAAAACCTTCCACATCAATATGCTTACTGAATTCCATGAACGTCCGGATTATTTACAACCCATTTTCCAAGCAACGGACGATTCTCCAGTACAACATGGTCATTACTCATCACTGTCCGTGATACAGGATGAGGAAACGAGTTTTTCAGATGTAAATCTTCCTCTTCCAATGATCCCACTTCATTCTAGTGAATCATGGAAGAACGTTACTGTCTCTCCTGATTTGTCTCTAGGAGAACAGCGACAAGTTTCAACTATGTTGCAAACATTTCAGGATGTACTCACTGACATCCCTGGACAAACTCATGTCATTGAACATGACATTGTTCTAACTGACCATACTCCTATTAGGGTTAGACCTTATCCTATCCCTATACATTTTCAAGCACAGGTCGAGAAAGAGTTGGATGAGATGATAGATTTGAAAATAATCGAACCATCCACCTCTGCATATTCTTCGCCGATGGTTATTGTTCGGAAAAAAAGACAATAACATACGTCTTTGCGTTGACTATCGCAAATTGAATCAAGTAACGAAGTTCGATGCCGAACCTATGCCTTTACTGGAAGAGCTACTTACTCGACTTTCCAAATCTCATTTTTTCACTAAACTTGACTTGTCTAAAGGATATTGGCAAGTACCTTTATCTGAACGCGCCAAACCTCTCACGGCTTTTTCAACACCTAGAGGTTTGTTCCAATGGAATTTTATGCCTTTCGGTCTTATGAACGCACCAGCTACATTTGTACGCATGATGCGGCGAATCCTATCTTATCGGTCAGATGTCATTGCATATCTAGACGACATCTGTCTTTTCAGCGATACTTGGGAAGATCACTATTCAGGGTTAGATGAATTGCTGTCTACTTTGCGCGAGCACAACCTGACAGCGAAACCCTCTAAAGCCTATATTGGTTTTAGCGAAATTTCTTTCCTAGGCCACCGAGTTGGTCATGGTTTCCTAAAGACAGAGGACCATAATACTAGTAAGATACTTAACATCTCTATCCCTAAGACTAAAAAACAGGTGAGAAGTCTGTTAGGTCTTATTCAATTTTATGGCAGATTCATTCAGAATCTATCCTCTATCATGGCACCTCTTTCTACACTTTTAAAGAAAGGTTCGCCTAATATGGTCCACTGGTCTCAGGAATGCCAATGCTCTTTGGATAAGATTAAAACATTGTTTTCAACACCACCTATTTTAGTGTTACCTACTAAAGATAAGACATTTGTTCTTCGTAGTGATGCTTCATCCACTGGGATTGGAGCGGCACTAATGCAAGAGTACTCTGGAACTCTGCATCCTGTAATGTATATTTCCAGAAAACTTAATGCGGCAGAAAGGAATTATTCGGTTTTAGACCGTGAGCTATTAGCTATGGTTTGGTCAATTCTCAAACTACAAAGATTCCTTCTAGGCGCACATTTCATAGTAGAAACCGACCAAAAAGCTCTTACTGCTATACAGAGTAAGAATTTGAAGAGCTCGAGGTCTACTCGATATGCAATTGCTCTTCAACCTTTTCATTTCTCTGTGCGAGCTATTCGTGGATCAGATAATGTGATGGCAGACATTCTGTCAAGATGCCCACATGATTCCACATAACTATTAGGTCTTAGACGTCTTAATATGTCTAGGTCTATAGTAGTTCCTTTCTATATCAAGATAGATACACATTTGTAATTTAATAATATAATGATTGTATCACTACTTAGCGGTTCATTGATATTTATTCACCGCTGTTCTTTAATGATTTTTCTTTATAAATCATAAATTTAAGATATCTAATACGAAATTATGGTATGAATTTTTGTATGCATTATGTAATGGCCAGAATTGTATTATACGGTGACACCTTCCTGGAAAAATTTACTTGTAGAGAAATAATTTCTCTCAGATTATGAGATACATTCTCACCAGTCGCTTCATAAGTCGACTTAGCCTCATATTAGGCGTTATAATTATTCCTGATATTTTCATCTGCGCATTACCCATGCGTTGTGAGCCTATTGTACGTTGCTCCTAGATGTATTTCAAAAAAAAATGTTTCATTTTTTTTCCCGGGAGGTGTGGTAAGACTGTTACGTGCAGTCTTTGATATCTTGCAATATTATACATTTGTATGCTTGTTATGTTCGCAAATATTTTGTAAACAAAATAGATACTCTTTAGTGCTTAAGGAAAAGTCATTATTGAGTTACTTCCCTTGAAAGGAGTTTCAGATTGAACTCCGCGGATGAATCCAGTTTTACTGCGATTTATTCTTTGTTTGGGTAGAAATAGATTGTTCTTGCTTCAGTATATCTATGGCCTGAATTTATGTGTAGTGTTTGTCTAGGTAGGACGAGTCTGTATTATATCTGTATATCTTTACATATCTAAGTCGAACTATATGTTCTTTGTAGCTAGAAAGGTCAAAGGCTGTCCAGCGGATGTGTCGCTAGTGAGTGGTGATTTGGCTTCGCCCTGATGGGGGCTGTCGTGTTTTTCTGTATCGGCTTGTCGCCGGGAAAAGTGATCTCAAGATTGATGGGGAAAGTGATAGACGTTTAGACCTATCCTGTATGCTTTACCCCAGTGTTTATTCTTATTGCCAAGGAATGGCAGAATCATATTTCTGACACCAAGGTAACAAAAGCACTTCTTATGAACTCTCGTACGAAGCCATCGATTTCGATAAGCAGACGCACGATTTGTACGTCTGAGAGAATATTTAACTAGATGAAGAAGACATTCATTTCTAGCAGCACTATATCTTGTATGGTGAAGTCAATTGTATCATGATAGAATCTACAGAGCCATGAGAACATTTAATGAATGACTAACTTTAATACAGATTCATTGTCTGTATCCAAACGTGAGTGACAGCTCACCAGAAGCCATTTTGTATCCAAATATTTTGTGACTTTCAAGAAGAGAAAAGGGATGCCCCGTATTATCGCTTGATGAGTCCAGAGATCACTGCTACAGATGAGAACCCATTACTAGCGGTTCAATATGATTATATGAAAAATATGTGCTGAACATTATTTAAAGGAATCTTCGCTAGACGAGGTTAGGTCTAGAAGCCATCTTGAATATTGTTTATAAACTGACGTGCTTTGTCAGTAAACTCAGATGATATATATATGGGCAATACTGAGTGCTTGTCTACTGACATTCCATTGTGCTATTATGCAACGAGTGCCCATGTATCATTGCAAGACCATTTATCAATTGTACCATGATGTATTATGCCAACCTGTGATTTGTCACTGTATACGTGCTGTCGAATGTGTACGTCCAATTAAACTGTAACAAAAAAGTACACAGCAGTTGGCGTCGATGACTTCCAGCCATACATGAGTGAGAAAAAGAACAGCTATCAACTCTTCGAACTCTTTCATCATTCGCGTATTATACTCTCACTCTATGTCTACACACCACTGCGTAGGTGGAGTTGATATTCCTATTCCTAACAACCACTCTGACGAGCAACGCTGGGGCCAACAACAAGGCTTTAACATTGGAGCTTCCACAGACCACCATACCTCTTAACACTGTGGTCCTGTAAATAGTTGATGTCAGTGTGAACAAGGAACAATACAATTTCATATCTATACACCATTCAACAGTATATATAAAAACAGCATTTAACTCTGGTGGAATTCAAAAAAGAAGGATATTTAACAATAGGCTTGGTCAAAACCAGCGGCCAGCGTGTTTTCTCTAATTGTGGGCCCTTTTCTCAGTTACTGAAGGCATATTAACTGTAACTTGAGCTAACTGGACTTACAAATATCCAGATTGTTTTATTCAATTTATCAGCCCGCTGCGGCAATAAACATAACATTTTCCCCTACTATTGACAGTCGTTTCCCCAAGTGAATTTTATCCAGGAGATAACGCTGTTTCATAATCGGCACTCATCCTAGAGAAAGTCGAGAGGATTTATCATCATCAGTTTTATAACGTAACAGTCGTAGCACCTAGAGGCTAGACAATACAGGAACTATTTTTTTCTCTTTGTATAACTGTGGACGTCACGAGAACGTCTTGCATCAATAACTATATGCGGTGATACAGGACTCATCCGGGAAAAATTAACTCACCAATTTTGGCGACAACCTTGAAATTATTATCAAATACCAAGGCTGGTCTAGGGCCATATTTGGGCAACCCACCTGACACTATAGGTTCATACTATTGTTATTGTTTTTCCAAGGGAACCTACACTAAGTATTGGGTAAACATGTGTGTTTGTGGACACAGAATGACAGAGTGAAAGACAGAGAGAGAAATATTTTCCTTTGTTATAATCATTGTACCCACTTCTTTTTTTTTAGTTCGCTAACCTGATTATTTTTACTGGATAGCTTAAGTAGAAACTTTGTTCTTTACTATACAGTCTATTCTATACCCTAGTGTTAATCTTTGACCTTTTGGGTTATTAACTTCTTGTGGGATCTTTTCTCAACAGAGGGGAGGACACTTATGGGGTTATTTTTCTATGTCTGTAAACAAGAATATATTGATTTGTAGATGTTTTGATGTTGTAAAGTTTAAGTGATAATAAACTAAACAAAAACTTAATTTAGCGTGTTGGTCAGACCCATATCCATTTACCAGTTTTTCACGTTTTGTGTGTCTTGTTGTCACATAACTGTGTGTGTGTGTGTGTGTGTGTGTGTGTGTGTGTGTGTGTGTGTGTGTGTGTGTGTGTGTGTGTGTGTGCGCGTGTGTGCGTGTGTGCGTGTGTGGATAAATTATAATTAACATTATAGAGAAGTGTGACAGATCGTCTTCTTCTAAAGATAGTCGTATAGATAGGCTGGACTAGAGAAACCACTCATTCCAGAGACGGATCTTCACCTTAATCTATTTCACTCGTGGAATCTATTCTAACACCTTTCTTTCTCATATACTTCACTTCTGCTCTACTCAGACGGGACCAAATAAATCTCTATACCTATTTTAAAAAATGTACAACAATGACAAACATGGAGTTTGATGATTGGCCGGCTAATGCAACAAATCATCCGCCTTTTAACTGTCACAAACCTTTCTGTCTGTTTATCGCTTTGAGTGTCAATTTTGTTTCATTATCTTGCCTGCGGCTTCCTTTCTCCTTGTTTCATATCTATGATTCCTATCCTTCTACCGTCGGCTACCATCTTGAAACAAAGGTTATCCGTGTCACGGGCTTTTGATTTCCTACGCCCGGAGTCCATTGTTTACGTGCGTCCATTGTATCCCCATGTGGTGACGTGTCGTCTGAGCAGCGATGAAAGAGCAAAATGTGGTTGAAACTGCAATGAATGAAGATGATGGAAAAGAGATCGATAAGACTTGGCGCTCGTTTATCACAATATCTCAAAATAGCTTTGTTCGTGAAGAAGAGTGGGTTGTTGCCATATGTAACTCCGTTCACTGCTGTATGTTGGGCAGAACTACAGCAGCAGTTCTTCGGCTATCATGGGGCTGATGCCACAATGTGGACAGTCAAAGAGTTACAGTAATATAGCAGAGAAGTATACTCTGCTTCCACATCAACGCAAAACTGTTAAGAAAATCCTTGCTGTTTCAGATCCAATTTTGATGAAAGTAGCTACTGTTATGATTACTTATCATCCCAACCCTACATACCAATTGTCTTACCGAAACTTCTGTAACCAAACATGAAAAAATTCCGTCAGCTTCTCGGGAATCTACGGAACAGGCGCGCATTGCACAGTGAAAATGAATTGAACACTTACTAAAAAATGGGCGTGCCTTGCAATCATTCCAAAGTGCATTTTGGGAAAAAATACGGAGACGGCACACAATGCATAATGAAAGCTAAATTGAATGCCCATTAAAAGTGCACTCAGGCCTGTCAATATTTTCATGGTGCATTCACCGTATGTCATGATAAGTGTGAATGCAAAGATCAAATGAAGTTGAAATGAAATGGAAAAGAATGAACTGACCCCAGTAGAATTAATGCCGTCGTCAGGACATGCAGCAGCAATAGCGGAACATAGTTATTTCCCCGCCCTGTTTTGACGAGCTTCTTACTCGTATAATGGCGATGAGAGAAACTCCAGCCAGATCGTCAATTTTATGAGAGAAAAAGATGTGGTTATATGACAGCGAACGACAAAAAAAAAGTCGTTCGATATTCATATACAGGCCATCACGTCTGGACAGTCTAAGGCGTGCAGAAATTAGTAGAGAACTATGCACAGCTTCCAAATCAACGTAAAACTTGAGTAAAACCTTGCCTATGCATACCACTACTTTTATTACTACTTATTACCACCGCATTTAATAAAGGACTCAGAAACCGAGGCAAGATTTCAGCTTTAGATAATAAAACGCCACCAAATTGCACCAGAAGCTTCGTTTCGAATTCTGCGGTCATCATGTATGCACAAACCTACACATTTTGTCCACATGAATCAATTGTTATCTATAAAAGTATTGATAATTTCAAAGGTGACAACAGCTTTAGAACATAATTTTATTCCCTTATAAAACAAAAGTTCTTCAAGAACCTGTCACCAGCACATTGTGGAACATATTAAATAAGCGTCGTTCTTACTGTCGTTTGCTTTGCAACGAGTACAAGGCACAATACGAGGGTGATCTCCCTATTCCCTCCGTCTGTTTATGTACGGGAGTACCCGATAACTTTTGAATAAAATGTCTAACTTACAAGTCAGTGGGGAAAGGGGAGGTGTAAGCTCCTACGTCTTGCCCAACTTTTACGTCATAAAGATTTATAGGTGCTTTTTAAAGATAACTGCCCCCCACCCCCTCCTCCATTCCTCGACAACTATCCCACCTCATCCTCAGTGACAACCATCAGATTTGGTCTACGGCTGTGTCAACAAGGCGTTGCTGTTGTGTAAGGTTGATGAGTTTATAACACCTGTGCTCAACAGGGAGCTTCATTGTTGTGGTGTTTACAGACGTGAGAGAGTCTGATGGGATGTGAAGTGTGATTGCAATGACTGGTTTGATTGTTGCAGCTGGCTAGTAGGTGTATGGTTAATGCGCAGTGATAGAAACAGTGATTGGATGTGCAAATGGCGCGTAACTTTTGCGCTTGTGATGTCATTGGGTTTTGAAGAAAGAGTACAGTGAGTTGCGATGTCAGAAGAGAGGGAAGCTACATTATTGACTTGAATTGTGAGTCGGTAGTCTGTAACTTTTCAGCGGCCAAACGAATGCCCAGTTCATACACGAATATCGTAATATTAAATCGTTTGAAGACCTATGGGACTACTGTGTTGGTGAAGGCATCGAAGGTGTGGTTAGATATCCCAAGACACCGAGCAGGTTGTGGTCACTACGTCTGTCAGGCCGACAGTATTCGTAGTATATATATATCTAGAGTAGTATCTTTATATCTAAAGTCCGTTCAACCATCCGCCATCCAGTTTACAAGCCTCATGACAGGCTAATCCTTCAGCAGGACAACATGAAAGAGTGAAGGATACAGAAATAGAGGATGGCACAGAGAAAAGATACTGGACAGTTTGACATCATGGCATGGACAGTTTGACATCATGACATGGACAGTTTGACATCATGGCATGGACAGTTTGACATCATGGCATGGACAGTTTGACATCATGGCATGGACAGTTTGACATCATGGCATGGACAGTTTGACATCATGGCATGCACAGTTTGACATCATGGCATGGACAGAAACCAACAACAGAATAGATAAAAAGAAACGATGACATGAGGTGTTCATTCATCATTCATAACCCTCCACTCCCAAAAGGAGCATAGGCCTTCAACAAACACATGCAATGTCCTCCTGTCACGTGCCATCATCTCAAGTTCTTTCCACGTTCTCCTCATCATTTTCACCTCTGTTTCCAGCTCTCTTCTCCGTGTGCTTCTTGGTCTGCTTCTCTTGCCCTGGGGGTTCCAGAACAAGGACTACCTTGTAATGCTATCAACGGGTTTCCTCAGTGTGTGTCCTATCCATCGCCATCGTCTTCTTCTCACCTCTTGTTCCACTGCAACTTGTCTAGTTCTTGTCCTCAGTTCCACGTTGGTAACCTTGTCATACCATGTTAATCCCTCGATTCTACGCAAGCAGCCATTTATGAAAGTCTGTAGCTTTTTGGTTGTTGTTTTTGTTGTTCTCCATGTCTCAGGGCCATACAATAGGACTGACTTCACATTTGAGTTGAAGATTCTTATTTTCGTGATGGATCCAATTTCTCTTGATCTTCATATATTTCCCAATGCAATGAAAGATCCTCTTGCTTTTTGCATTCTTAGTTTGATATCACTGTCTGTCCCTCCAACTTTGTCTATATTGCTGCCAAGATATGTGTACGATTCTACATCTTGTATTGGTGTTTCTTCAAGTTCAACCATGTTATCGTTACCTGCATTTATTCTCATTATTTTTGTTTTTTTCCTGTGTATTTTCAGACCCAATTGCAGTGACCTCTCATCGAGTGTTTTCAATTTGTCCTACATCTTGTTTAATACTTTTCCTGGCACTGATAGTAACATTATTCCTCTATAATTTGTGCACTCTTGTAAATTTCCCTTCTTAGGCAACTTAACCAGATATCCTTCCTTCCATTCTGCTGGTATCTCTTCCTTTTCCCAGACTTTACCAAGTAATTTATATAACATCTCTTTAGCCGTGGCGATATCTGCTTTGATGGCCTCTGCTGGAATGCCATCAGGTCCAGACGTTTTTCCATTTCTTAGAAGCTTTATGGCTTTCTTTATTTCTTCCTTCGTTGGTCTTTCACCGTTAATTTGTAGCTCTTCTTCTGCTGGCTGGATGTCAGGCGGGTTTTGTGGAGCTGGTCTATTGAGAAGGTCCTCAAAATATTCTGTCCACCTCTTCATTTGCTCTTGTATATTGCTGAGCAGTTTTCCATTCTTGTCTTTTATGAGGCAACTTGTTTGCTTGTATTTCCTTGTTAGCTTGTTTGTGCTGTTATACAGTTCTCTTATATTTTATTTGGCTGCAGCATCTTCTGCCTCTCTTGCCAACTCCTCAATATACTTCCTCTTGTCTCTTTTGATACTTCTTTTTACTTCTTTGTTTGCTTCTGTGTACACTTCTTGAGCCTTGGCTTTGGAACTTCTGGTTTTGCTAGTGTTTAAATCTGCTTTCTTGTTTTTCCTGTCCTTTATCTTATTAATGGTTTCTGTTGTTATCCATGCTTTTTGTTGTCGTTCCCTTTTCCCCAGTATTTCTTCACATGTCTCATTCCATACAGTTTTGATTTGCTGCCAATAGTCTTCTGTATTCTCTACATCTTAAAGCTGTTGGAGCACTTGGAATTTGTTGGATATTGTGACCGCAAATTTGTCTCTTGTTTCTTGATTTCTTAGATGTCCTACATTAAATTGTTGTCTATAATTTTGCATTGTTGCATATCTCTTGAGTTTCATTTTTACTTTGGCTATCAGAAGGTGGTGATCTGTCTCCACATCTCCTCCTCTATATACCTTTACATCCTGCAATGATGATCTAAACTTCTTGTTTATGCATATATGATCAATCTGATTTTCTGTTCTATGGTCTGGTGATATCCATGTTGCCTTGTGTATAAGAGATTATGTGGAAACATGCTTCCTCCTATAGCAGTTGATTTGAAGCACAAAAGTTTGAGAATAGTTCCCCATTTTCATTCATTTTTCCTAGCTCATGTTTTCCCGTGACTTCTTCAAAGCCGGTGTTGACTGTACCTATCTTTGCATTCATGTCACCCATCAAAATTGTGATGTCTCTTCTTTTTTCTTTTTCCATAATTTCCTGTAGTCTAGTATAAAATGCTTCTTTCACAGACTCTTCTTTGTCATTAGTTGGTCCATAACATTGGATGACATTTACATTTATGTTTTTTTAGCTGTTTTAAAAGTAGCCGTTATTATTCTGGATACAACGGCTTCCCATTCAATGAGTGCTTTCTGTGCTTCTTTAGATAACATAAGAGCTACCCCTTCATCGTGGTGTGAACTTTCGTCTTCCTGTCCTGAGGACAGCACCAATTCACCTGTGATGAGTTTCTTCTTGTCTACCCCCTTCCACGTTGTTTCACACATTCCAGAACTTCGATTTTATATTCCCTCATTTCTGCTGCTACTTGTCCCACTTTCCCTTGTTCGTTTAATGTCCGAACATTCCAGGTGCCAAATCTGGAAGTTCTCCTAGAAGAAAGAAGGTTAGTCAGTAACACAGACTCCTTTCGACTTTCTCTGTGTTGCATCATACGCCTCCCTGCGAGAGGACCTTCCCATGTCTTGGATGGCTGTTTTATTTTCCTTAATTGACTTGTCCTTGTTTGTTGAAGTTTTTTGTGGTTTAAATTTTCTTCACAGGATAGGGTAACCAGACCCATGCCCAACCCTCCTTAGTCACTTTCTACGACATGCATGGCAGGGAACAGTGTTACTATTCTTTGATCCCCTTTCGGGCCCCGGTAACACATGGGTGGACATGTGGTTTTGGAGATATATAATCACCTGAACCACTAGGCATGGGTCTTGAAGAAGTTGCTTCGTCAAGGTAAATGGTGAAATATCTAGCTTGCATTTTTTTTTTAAATCAGCTGCTCATTCATATTTTATTATATATCATCAATTCGAAGACTGCTGGTATTATTGAACAAAGGAACAGTCTTAAGTTGCTTGACAGTAGACTCTCTAATTATAACCGTGTGATGGCAGTCCTATTCATTCGTTCAATTTTTTCTGTCCATCCTATGCTTCACTCCCTTATATCAGTAACTGCCGATAATACTTTTCGCAGGAGGTACTTTTTAGATAAACACCAGCGTAAACAACTCCAAGCATTTTCATCTTTTTAATCGTAGAAAGAACGCTTGGCCAGGGGTTGAACAATAAGGTCAGGGATTAAAACCAACATTGTCAGACTTTTGTTCGCCGACAACTTGTTTACTCCGACGTTAGACAGTGTGTATTGTTATAGGCAGTTAGATCGTCTGACCCAGATATTCGAAACATATTAGTTTCCGATCAGCTTGGTTGTTGAAAACCGTTGAAAAATAACGAATTATCTTGACGGAGTGACCTGCAAAATTGACAACATAGTCTGTTTCTATTTTTACACTATTGGGACGAGACAATCTTCGATCGTCACATTTTCCTGTGCCATCCTTTTAACCGTTTTCTATGCCCTTCCTTTTCTTTTTCTCACGTGCACCTTGACGTAGTTTTCGCGTTCATAGTTCAAGGTTTTCTTATCACATCTTGTTCTAGTTTGTCATTCCCTTAATTTTCAAAATTCAAGGTTTTCTTATCACATCTTGTTCTAATTTGTCATTCCCTTAATTTTACCTGACCGCTCGACCTATTTTTGAAACAGCATTGACTTCTGTTTTTGCAAACTTACCACACTGACTTTTCGCTTATCGACAGCTCCAGACGGAGTAAGAGTCTACACTGAGCGATATTCCTATTGTTCACTCGGACGTTTTGTCTGGGAAGATAGGCATACCATGTTGTTAACATATTCCAATATGAATGGACAGATGGTATCGGGAGATAAGTTGTCAGTTTGCACATGACGTATTGGAAGATGTCAATCTGGTTAAAGATTAAGACACGGACAGTAAGATAACAAATGTGATTTTTGGAGACCTTGTTGTAATAAACAGTTGCAAAGAAGAAATAATATCTGGGAGGAGATTATAATGTTACATCTGTGAAGCATTGAGTGTGTAAACATGACAGGCGAAACAGAATAAGCGTGATCGTATATGGCCTTGGAAGACAGCCAAATGAATTGGTAAATGACACGTAAAGAAAATATCTTTACCCTAGTCCGTGGTTGGTTTAGCATGAAAATACTAACATAAACTATCTCTGATTGGAGTTTTTCCAATGAACTCACATGGGCGGGTGTGTGAAAATGTCGTTTATAATTTGCAATACTTTGGGACTGCTTCACTGCATTTCCATCTCGTCAAGAAGACATTTCAGATGCCAGGATAATGAATACAAACAGGATTCCAGCATTAGGACAGGACCAAGTATTAGAGGATCTTCTGATATTAGAAAGAAAACTCGTCTTCAGCCCTGGCATCCACAAGTCATATGATCCTACATACAGAATAACTGTGGGATTATAATTAAAGTAATACCTCGACCACCTGTAAGACGGCATCTTAAAACTAGTGATCCCATACTATTTGGAAGTTTTCCTTGAGCAAAGAGTCTGTAAATTCACTCCCGGTAATGGGGGTAAGTTGTAATATGTACATTTTATCAGTTTATATTTTTGAATTTAACATGTATAAATTGCTTTTGGATGTACAGGTTCATACGAGGCTGGCAACCTCAGCATACGAAATGATTGCTTTCATGAATCATTAATTGCTTCGTGATTGCTTCGTGTGGGTCTCCTCACAAATGATCCCAAAAGCAAAGGTAGCACCAGGCTCCAAGTGGAGCAGCAAGTGGATGATGATGACACACTGGTCTACGTATTTATTGTATTAAAATTTTAATAAGTTTATGTGTATAATCAAACATGGTTAAATAATGCAATTGTCGTTGTCAAAACGCACTTTCATCCGACTCACTGGGTTTAACATTAATGCCCAGGGAGGGTAAAGTTTCTGAAAAAGATGAAGTGGTGAAATGGAAGCTGGGGCGCCTGATTATCATGTCAGGTGACCCTATACTTAGAAAAGGCATTTGTTTTCACTCAGTTTGTGGTACAAGTCTGTGGTTCAAGTTGCCAGCAGTACGCGCTAGACGCCTACATCAGACGGGTCTTGAAGAAGCTTGCCTTGAGAACTGGAGTGGTTACGACCAGTATTACCGCCAGGGAGTGCTACCACCACTGAATTCGATGATTGACGGAACAGTCAACAACACCCTTGGGAACCAACAGTGACGGAACAGTCAACAACACCCTTGGGAACCAACAGTGACGGAACACAATAAATACAAATTGATAGTCGATTTAATCATTATTGAGTAAATTGCACCGGCGTGATTTAGTTAATTGAAATACATAACCATACAAAGCTATTAAAATAATATCCTACTGAATAATTTCAGGAAAAAAAAAATGAGAACATTTCTTTTTCCGCAAAGAAGGGGCGGGAAGATAAAAAGTTCATGACAGCTTAGATGATCTCAGTTTTTATGCTTGATTTCTTAAAATTCTTGTGAGATTCATTGAAGTAGAAACATCATTATTTTATTTATATCTCTGCCACGAGTAATCTTGAGTGAAGGTTGATACCTTTGAATACCATCATCATTATACTCTTTGACCATTGTTTGACCACTACTGCAGAGCACGGAAGACAAACACACGACAAATATGGAGGAGTTAGGGCAAGGCATATGACATAATTATTTCTGGTGCTTTTAACAATAATTAGTTAAACTATCATATACTACTGGACAAAAGTTAACGGCCGCCATTCAGTTTAGACAAGGTTTATATAATTCTTCGTGAGCAGGGTCGATTTTCCAAATGTCCGGTAGCTTGAAATCTCTCAAGAAGTCTCTGAATGGTAGTAGAGTGGGACACTGCTAAACGTGTACGCCCGCTAATACTCGAGGCGAAATCTCAGGTTATTATTTATGTCTAACCTGACATTGATTTTACGTGAGTATCCCTTTATTTCTTGTACAGAGACAGGTGTCCCTCGCCATTCAGGCAAATACTCGCCGATTTCGGAGGTACCCATTGCAGCTGGGTAGGCTCAGGAGCCGCCAGTCCCTGGTCGACGACACTCCTTCAGCCAGGTTGTTAATCCAGTCCAAATCCCTGAAAAAATCCATCGCCAGAGCGGTGTTGTAACCACTACGCTAGCGCGGCTCCCTTCTTGCAACATGACGAACAGATTGACCATCCTGAATCCATGCCATGGCTCGACCACGGTCTACAGTGCTGAGACTTCTCCTTGGTGGCATGGCTAATGCAGCGATCATTTCGACCACTTGTCATACTGATTTATTGCATACCAACGGTGAACACTCTTTACCGATGATCATTTTCCACGTGCATTCAAATTCAACTCACTTTTTCACCTTTTGAACTAGTGGGGCGTGTTGCAAAACCCACGAGTTTTTGCAGCAAAAATGGCAATTTTCACGTGCGGGTTAAAGTGACCCAGTTTTTGGACATTTAAAAAAAATTAACCTAGTGCACACAGAAATGTATACACATTTCTCTGAGCTCAGTTTTAATGACATTTTCACTTGTCTTTACAGTTTGCCAATCAATTATATAAACCTTGTCTAAACTGAATGGTGGCCCTTAACTTTTGTCCAGTAGTATATATGGCAACGTGAATAATTATACGATGACTAGATGAAAATATACTAAACTAACATGCCATACAATTTGATTGTCTTTAAATTGAAAAAGAATAAACTAGCATGAATTGTGGTTTTTTTAAACGAGAATTAAACTAGTGAACTTTAATTTCGTATGGGCAAAGTTTTAGCTATAACACCTGAGTGTTTGAAGATTCACAACTGGATTTACAATTCTCATCAGAGAGACAAGACGTCAGGAAGAGATAGCAGCAACAACAACAACAAAATTCAAAATAAGATGTGCCAAAGTTATTAAGAAGTAACTTGTAAAATTAAAAGTATAAAACTTCTTTTATAATATTTAGAGTCAAAAGTTCGAGGAAATCCTCCTCATGTGTTAAAGTTAAGAGTTGTGAATTTACAATTACCATTAACTCATATGAGATGACTGCACCTTTACGGCTGCAGTGAAGTGCTATCAGCTAATCTATACAAAACGTCTCCAATTCATATTGAAAGAGTAAGTCTTAAAATGCGTATTTTCTAATTGTATATGCACCTTTTACATGTCTGAAATGCTTATTACTGTAAAGTTGTGTTTGAGGCTGGCAGCCTCATCATGTAAAATAAATTGTCACAAAACCACCACTGCAAGTGGTTTCGTCGCTCCATATGGAGCCGAAAGAGGATGATGATGATGATGATATTATAATATATATTTCAGACGTCAACGCTCTATTTCAGATTGATAAGTATGTGTAACTATGATTTACTAGCAACAACCCGCCAAAATTGGCAGGTTTTTAATTATAGTGTGTTGTTCCTGTTACACGTATTACATTGCTGCTTCTTCTATAGTCTCGCGTGCATGCTGTGAATGACGCGATCTTCTCTTCCTTTTAGCCATCTTATCATTTTAATCCATAATAATAAGTCTGCAATATTTTAAATTAAAATTTTGTCTTGAAGAAACAATCCAAAAATTTACATTTTTAAGAAAAATGTTGAGTTAAATCCGTTTCCCGAATGAAACTGGAGAAAAGAGTATCTTGATTGTCTGTTGATTTAATCTGCATCTCCGCACCTTCCTGTACCCAGTTCATGTTGTTGGCTTCTTTCCATAATCAAACTGTTTGCTCGCTGTGAATGACGCGATCGTCTCTTCCTTTTTAGCCATTTTATCTTTTTGATAGTACCTCACGGTGAGAGACAGCCATGTCCTTTTTAGGATAGTCAAGATCCTATTTGGTTCTCCTCTCTTTATCTAGCTCATGTATGGCTCCACGAATACCGCTTGTGTACGGCGGTGGCCACATCCCGAGCAACAGTCTTGGCTGACTGGCTAAACTACTTGAGTGGAGTAGAAGTAATCTTACTCAAGGGAATGTCCATCCCTAGCACACAAAGACTGAGATGGTGAGTGAGGCGGAGGAATCTAAGAAGATCAACGGCTCGCAAAGCGGAACAGCAAAGTGTGTGGCGCACTAGAGGGGTGTCAGACATAGAAAAAGACAACGGCTAGCCACCGTGGAAGAGATTGGGGCCTTACCACGTACATCCTACAGAATGTAATGAGATCACAAGATAACTAAAATACTTTGACCACATAAAAAGGCATAACACCCTGCAGAAGACCATAATAGAAGGGAGAGGTGAAGGCAAACGTGCAAGGGGAAGACAGCGCTATAAGTGGGAAGATAACATCAAGAGATGGACAGGAAAGAGTCTTTCAGAGTGCACCACCAAGACAAGAGACAGACGTTGGAGATCCTTTACAGCCAACCTTCGTTGTGGAGATGGCAGCTAATGATGATGATCATTTTGAGCATAATAAAAAGTCTGCAATACTTAAAATTAAAATTTTGTCTTGAAGAAACAATCATAAATTTACATTTTAAGATTATTTTTAAGAAAAATGATGAGTTAAATCCGTTTCCCGAATAAAACTGGACAGCAGAGTATCTTGATTGTCTGTTCATTAAATGCACAGCGTTACACTTTGCTATTTTCGCGAGAGTACATATAAGGGGAAACAATACAATTATAGTCTAACTGTCAACCACAGTTGCACCCCCTTAGCTGTGGTTGAAAGTTAATGCACTCTCTCGAAAATAGAAAAAAGTGCGCTAATGACGGTGTGCAAAGTGTGACATACCAACCGACCGACCGAAGTACCTTACGGCGGGAATTATGGTATTGGATTTGCACCTTTTCGTTCTCCTAACACAATTTCATCTTCCTTGATGGTCTGAGATTTTAGGCTTATGTGCATCGGAAAATGCAGAGAAAGATTAAATGGTGGCGGAAAGCGAAGTCTCTTGATGCTTACATCAGGAGACAGAAGATTTACTGGATATTCGATTTTATATTTCTCTCAGTTTCGGGCACAGGTTACTATTACTCAGCGATGGACCGCTTATAAGAGACGTGTCTAGAGGACACTTGAACCGGCGAAATTTGTGGCTGTTACTCTACCAAAGCAACGAATGTGATCCGAAAAGTCATTCATCTCCTAAACAGAAAATGAACAGCCAAGAATTCACTGTAAACCAGCATCAGCTACAAGAGACTAACTACATCGACAACCCTTCGCCGTAGCTGGCCGATTAAATTGACCCAATCGACATAGATACTATACTCTCAAACGTTATTCCACCAAATTTCAATTCATCCAAAGATGACAAGAACATTTTTCTAAAAGAAGATAACACCATATTTGTTTTCTAAAGTAACCATTTTCTTTCTGTACCCTTTTTTCAGCAATACTTCACAAATAAATATCCTGTTTCTACATATGTAAATATAAACCCTGCGATGGAGTTGATAACTCGGTTGGTTGAAATTGATGGTTGCACCCTCACGACTCATTTTTTTCAGAATACATATATACTGGGCTAATTTATAATGCTTTGCTTAATTATCTTCAGCTGGGGAAGGGGGGAGGTTCTAAATAAATACGAGTCAAATATCTTTCTAATAGAAGTGGGTGGGGGATACAAAGTTTACAACAAACTTAGTAAACGCAGTTGCACTTGCCATCTACAAAATAATCCTGGAGTTTCCCTGAAATAAGAGCATCATCCTCCTATTTACATCCATGCCAAGAGTTATCTTGAGCGAAGGTTACTACCTTTGATATCCACATCATTTTACTCCACTGTCGGGCCATTTGTGAACCACTCCGAGAGATAAAGGGAAACAATCTGCGAGAAACTATATCTATCATAGTCATAATCATCATTATTTTCTATTTCGCTCCCTATGGAGCTCAGAGCCACCATTGCAGCTGGGTTTCTAGCAGGACTTACAAATGACCGTCTCTGTTCGATTTCAGGGTAAGAAAACCCAAAGCCCGCAGACAAATTACCCATTGTTTCGTGGTAACACTGTGCACAAAGTACTGAGCTAAAAGTAAGGAATTACTACCGATGTATGAATACAGGGAGCCGCGATAGCGCAGTGGTTAGTGCACTGGCTTCCTGGCTCGGTGGTCCATGGTTCGATCCCCAGTTGAGGTGGGATTTTTTAGACTGCAAACGGCTCCGGAGTAGCCTCATTAATTGGGTACCAGAAAAACTCTGGGAAGGTTAAGGCGGTCGGCGTGATGCTGATCACATCACCCCTAGTGTGCCGATGGTCAAGAAAATACGGGCCTAACACCGTATTTCCTATATGCCTCAATGGGCGTGTAACGGGATCCTTTACCTACGTTTTATATGAATACAGAATGCCAGAATTTTTTTATGTTCTTATAAATGTATAAATGAAACTGTAATGCTTAAATTCTGTGTCTGATAAGTGTCTTTTTGAGGTACTGTAATTTGGTAGAATGTAACTAAGTCATATTTAGTCACTTAATCGTAACTACAAGCCTTTTTCAAAGTTATCATGTTGACAAACAACAGATTTTCATTGATAGAACCTATAAACACCATTTCTATAAATTTATCATTATTTTTAATTCACTTCTTTGTCTTCTGTATGTGGCTTTATGCGAATGTCTATTAGTCTAGCTATTCGTTATGCACGCAACTGTCCAACATAATGATAACAGGAGCTAGAATAACATAAACTGATGCCACTCACACTAGTCTGCGACTTTCGTGTCACAGCCCATGTAAACCAGATTACAGTGGCGGTGCTGGGATGAAAGTGTTGCCTACAATCTAATTACCCGGGACATTTTGATTTACGTTCCTTAGAACAACGTTCCATCAATATAAAACAGTGATTGAAATCCTTAAGCAAAGACCGGTGAATGTTTGCACGTGTTATATCTGGTTCAATAAGACAAAATAGACACATTTCCCCTGGCTACGAAAGTGGACACGATTCTTTATCTTATTTTCCTGCAAAGCGTTAATCATCTTGAATCTAGGGGCATGTGAGAAAATCTTGGCGGAAGGGAAGATTAAGAATAAGAGAAAGAGAAAAAGTAGGAAAATAAGAGAATTGTCTTATCTTCTGTTGCCGCAGGTGGACTCTAGCACCGTTGTGATACATGCTTGGTCCACTTATGTTGGAAAGCGGCGTCGGGAGCTGAGGTTTCTGTTCTTGAGTCAAGCGTGTGACATTGACTGTCAGGAGTCAGTGTTGTTTTAAGAGTTTTTAATATTGAAAAAAGAATTGGCCTCGTCTAGTTCCCGAGGGTGTCTGAAGAAACAAAGAAAGAAGTAGGCAACTGCACCCTCATGCATGTCGTACAAATCTACTAATATGAAATTGTGAGTATTGTCACGCGTGGTTTTCACGTATCTGCCTAGACAAGACAAAAGTCTGTGTGAAGTCTGAGACAAGACAAAAAAATCTGAGTGAAGTCTGAGAAGATAGATGAGTTATGGTGTTGAATGTGGATAGAGTGACTCATAGTTATCAGGAGTAAAGAACATATACTGAATCTCCCTCCTGCCACGTATGACTATGTTTTAACTACTGTCACACTGCCTCTCTCTCTCTCTTCTTGGAGATAAGGTTTAGTACACATTAGTGACTCCACAAACAACTAAGTTTAAGACAGAATAGAAAGAAGATCTAATCCGCTAATAAATTGTCTATTTTTATTTCACAACAACCAAAAAAAAAAAAAGACTCTCGTGTAAAGAACGAGAAATATCAAATTACAAGCAATTACACCCAAACACATGCATTACAAAATAATTAATCAAGTGACCACAATGCAAACAACCATAATATTAGGCTTAATCCACTCTGATTTAACCCCAGTTGTTATTGGGAGGAAGTTTAATATCATTCAGCAGGACCCCTGAAACAAACAAGTTCCTGCAGTACGTTAAGGACTACCCCGATGTAAAGGGGTTGCTGGTTTATCCGGCCTTATAGGAAGGCAGGAAGGTAATTCCAAGCTGATGACTCAGAACTCTGTCGGAGGTGACCAGGTGTTGGGAGATCAGTGCAGATAATCCCCACTCTAATAGACTGGCAAGCTAACACTAGGTCTCTACCTTCTCACGACAGGAAATTTTAGGACTGAGCAATTTAGAAGCAGAAGAGAATCAGTTATATAGTAGGAATAGGCCCCAGGTGTTCGAACACCATGGTTAACATCTACGAAGATAATGTCGAAAACAGTCGTAAGAATTACGCAGAGAATTCTCCTGGTGACAGGCTACAAACAAATTAGCGTATAAGAGTAAAGCTTGTTACGCGTAAAGAGTCCCAGAATTTCCCTGACATCAAAGCACAGAGAAGTCTAGGTGACCGTCATCTCAACAGCGCAGGTGTCTTCGGACACGTCGCTCCTTCGCCCGGGCTGCCACGTAACATGACGGAACTCCAAGAACAGTTTCCCGTGTTTACGTGCAAAAAAGAAAGAAACCACCAATATATGTCGTAATAGGTTCTAACCGCCAACACACGAAGGCAAGAGCGTTCCCTGGTGACAAAGACTCGGGAACTTTCTGCCGCTCCCTCTCAAACTGCGGGTCGGGATTCTGACTCGTGGTCAAAAAAGCTCTTAAGAATGATGCCTCTGTGGATGCGTCAATTATCTCCTACCAATCTTACAGACTAAGGAGAGAGAACCTATCGGATTCAAGAATGACAAGTCAATTACCACGCTTATATCTACCGAAGAACGAAAAGAAGAAAAATGGGCGTGCCAAAAATCAGAAAGGAATAGAAGGGATGGTAGCTCCATCCAAGTGCCCACAATTTATAACCCATTTCGTCAAACATATGGCTGGCAACCTCATCATGTAAAACAAATTTCTAAAGAAAGCAACGCTGCAGGAGCATGTGAATGCTTGAGGCAGGCTTCCTTCAAGGTGACCAGCTATAATGGTGTCTCCATGCTCCGTACGGAATATGATGATGGTGGTGGTGATGATCATGAAGGTATTGATGAAGATTTAAGGCAGTGCGAAAATTCTTCTCCGACCACTTTATTGCAACCAATTTATCATGATGATAATGATGATGATGTTAATGATGAAGATGATAATTAGAGAATTTACATATTTAAAATAGGTAGATTTCTCTTTTTGCTTTAACCTGGGGGACTTAAAGCAACTATATAGCGAACAGTACAGTCAGCTGGACAAGCAAGTTAAACGCCAAACCCGAGCCAACAAAAGGAATTTCCTAGATGATCTTGCAAGACAGGCAGAAGAGGCAGCACTGAGAAATGAACAAAGCACAGTATACAAAATAACTAAATTCATCACCGGAAAACGAGGTGCAAACAATATTACATTAGTAAGAGATAAGCAAGGAAAGCTCATCACGACAGCAAAGGGACAGGAAACAAGATGGGCAGAGCACTTCAGAGAAACTCTGAACAAGGAACCACCAGAGACACAATTGAATGTTCCTGAGGCTGAAAACGATCTAGATGTAAATACAGACATTCCACGAAAAGAAGAAATCATCACAGAAATCAAAGGGTTAAAGAACGGAAAAGCTCCTGGCCTTGATAACTTAAATGCAGAGCTATTTAAGACAGACCCTGAGCTAGCAGCAGAACTATTAGAACCACTATTTGCACAAGTCTGGAAAACAGGGACAACACCAACAGAGTGGAAAAAAGGAATAATTGTCAAATTGCCCAAGAAGGGAGATCTTGCAGACTGCAATAATTGGAGAGGAATAACTCTTCTCTCAGTTCCCAGCAAAATACTAGGCAGGATAATTATACAGAGAATTTCAAAAGCAGTAGACCACAAACTGAGGAAAGAACAAGCACGATTTAGAAAGAACAGAAGATGTGTAGATCATATATTCACTCTCAGGAATATTATAGAGCAGTGCTCAGAATGGCAAAGACAGCTGTACATTAATTTCCTTGATTTTGAAAAGGCTTTTGACAGCATACATAGGGACAGTTTATGGAAAATACTGAGGGCTTATGGAATTCCAAGCTGCATAGTGTCAGTCATAAAAAGCCTCTATGCCAACTTTACGTGTAGTGTTGGGCAGAGCAGCCTAACCTTTGAGGTGAAGAAAGGAGTACGACAGGGATGCCCCTTATCAACCACTCTATTTTTAACAGTCATAGCCAGACAACTGAGGGCAGTCCAAGAGGAATAAGATGGACTACATTTTCTACATTGGAAGATCTGGAATATGCAGATGACATTGCACTACTAACTCATTCACATCAACACATCCAGGACAAACGGATAAACTTAATAAGTATAGCCAGCAGGTGGGCTTGAACATCAATTTAAAGAAGTCAGAGGTCATGACACTCAATGTGAGCAACCCTGAGCCCATATCAGTAAGGAATCAGCAACTGGTACAGACAGACACCTTCACATACCTAGGATGCATAGTAACACCAGGCGGTGGGGCAGGCAAAGACATCAACATAAGAATGAATAAAGCAAGAACTGTCTTTTTTAGCCTAAACAACATCTGGAAGTCCTCTCAGTACAGCACAAACACAAAATTAAGATTATATCAGAGCTGTGTGCTTTCTGTGCTTCTCTATGGTCCGAATGCTGGAGACTTACAGAGAAGGAAATGTCGAAATTGTCCTCTCTTCACACAACATGCCTAGGAAAAATTCACCGAATCTTTTGGCCGAATACCATCACCAACCAAGATCTGCTTACTCGGAGCAAGCAAGAGGACATGCACACCATCATAGCTGGCAGACGCTGGGGCTGGGTTGGCCATGTCCTGAGAAGAGACCCCGATGCCATCACAAGAACAGCTATGCTTTGGACCCCTGAAGGAAAACGAAAGAGAGGCCGACCAAAAACAACTAGGCGGAGGACTGTGGAGGCTGAGATGCAAAGAATGAACCAGAGTTGGGGTACTTTACGAAGGATGGCCACCGATCGAGCAAAGTGGAATCAATTTGTTGTTGCCCTACAAGACACCATTAGGCGTGATGGCCACTGACTGCTTTGACGGTCGGTGGCTAAGGATCAAAGAAGAAGAAGATTTTTCTAGAAGAACTCAAAAGTAGATCATAATGGAAATCATATATCTTCAATCACCCGGAAGGAAATGACAAATGAAAATCATGACAAAGGTGATGGTGATAATGGTAACGAAAAATGAGACACCGAGTGGTTACATAAACTTATACTCACGAAAAAAAGAAAAGACAATAGTAATAGCAGACAAGATATTTCCAAAATATGGACACAGAGTTCTACCATAGTCAACTCAGCGAGGTCATACTTTCTTTAATTCACGACAAATAGTAAATATTTTTTCCTAGCACGCGCTTACATTGTGGAGATATATGGACTAGCTTATAGAAGGTAAAGGTAGTTTCCACGGCGGATGCTGCGGTAGGGGAGTAGGGAAGTGTTAAAGACTTCATGAGGCAGGTTGACCAGTTCCCTTCGTCCCTGCCCTTGCCTTCAATAAACTCAAGAGTAGAGTTTTTATGCAGCTGGGTAAACTGGAGCGTGACGCGACCTCGTCACGAACCACTTCCATTTGCACCGAGAAGCAAGGGTTTTAATCACTCTGCCCCTCGGACGTGCAGACAATATAGGCATCACCATCTTACATTGCGCTCCATAAGGAGCATGGAACCACCACTGCAGCTGGTCCAACAGGAAGCCTGCACAGAGCAATCACGTGCTCTTGTAGGCGTGGTTTATGTAGCAAGTACTTTTACATAATGAAGTTGCCAGTACCATGCACAACCTGATATTAGTCGACCGTTGTCTCTTCAGAAACTCCAGGGAACTACAAAGGGATCTCTGAGAAGAGAAAGAAATAATAAGCCTAGTGTTTCCTCAGACATTTCATAATAGGGGACTAATATGAGAATGTGCACAGGTTTGACAAGCTCATTGTGTGAAATAGATTGCTACAGAAACAACCGTTGCTAGAGCACACCAGGGCTTTGGCACAGGCATCCTGAGCTCCAGGCTCCACAAGGAGCGAATATTAGCCAATTGGAACTTTAAAAAAGATGACAGTGTTAGCAGTGGCGTATTCTCTATGTGTGCTATGCGTGCTGCGCACACCTATGCCCGAAGGAAAATAAAAATTTAATTTATTATTCTATAAAATATTTCTCTTCTAAAGTTCTGCTTTCGGACCGCACGCATTAGGATAACGGATTTTCCCGCATAGAATCTACGAGTATATCTAGTTTCAGTTTCCTAGACGCGTTTTATAGTGCAGTTTTTATTGGTTGGTTACAATCGCCCGAAGTTTCTCGGGTAATTCCATCACAATGCGTGCTGTCTTTTTCGGATTTACGTTTGAAGACTGGTTTGTGTGGATCCGGGTCATGGCCAGATACGCCAATACAATACGAACATGCGTGCGGTGGTCTTGCAGCTCTCCGAGTTGTAAAAATCGGCTGTGTCCGTCCAGTGTTTTTTGTGATTAATTTTTGTTAGTTGCCGGGAATGCAGATTATTACAGTGACAGTGAGTTTCAAGTTGTAAGTTAATTAGTATTTCGGAGATAATTGACATATACCCCTAATAACTATCGTTGCGTAATTGAATATAGTTGGTTTTTAAATTAAGAGGGGAAGAAGTTAAATAGGCGTACATATTCATTTTAAGTAGCAGCACGCCTAGCTCGCATTACCAGGATACGCCACTGAGTGTTAGCAGCCACAAGTGAGAAAAGAAATAAGAAAGGGTTGATGATGTGTGTAAGTAAAAGGGGTGATATAAAGGTCGGTCCTTGTAGGAGACAGTAGACTGGAGGCCGCCATGTTGGGCAAACAATGCAGCGTTTCGTGAAAAGCTTCACATTGGAATGTTGCGTGTGTGCGTGTTTTTCTTCATATTTTTAAACGGCCTCAGTGTTTGTCAGGCGTTATTCATTTTAATATAGCTCCAAATAGGGTTGGTGTTAGGTTAAGCCTAGCTTGGCAGTGCAAGGGTTAGACCCTGTCTCGTGTTGGGAGGAGGCATTTAGTAGGAAAGAGATATTTGTAAAGGCCGGAACAATTAAGCATTATTTCTTTTTAAAATAACGGGGTGGGATAAGAGATTTGTGATGTCACGCAAAGGAGGGGTAGGGGTCTGAGTTTTTGTGACGAAGTGTCTCAAAGTGGGAGTGCGGGTTGAAAAAGGCAAAACTTGCGTGACGTCATATGTGAACGACTCTTATCTGGAGACAGTAATAATTTCGGATAGAAAATGTAAATTAGAATTAATGAACAGAAAAGCTGAAACTAATAAAAATAAAAGCGTTCAAGAACATAAAAAAAGAAATATCTATCCTAAATCTATTCTTATTCCTGCCCCTTCTTTCCCTCCTCAATGTGTATAGAACGGCAATACCAGGCGGCGCTCCTTCAGGTAGCCTGCTTCAAACCACTTGGTGTGCTTTTGCAGAACTGATTCCTGTAGCAATTTATTTTATATGATGAGGTTGCTAGCAATCCTGGCTAATCGTCTTTTACACCACATATGGTCGGGAGCAGTTGTTTTGTTATATGCTTCCCAAAATAGACCGCGGGACCCAGATGGGCAAATTAATGCACCCTCCCCCCTTTTTTTCCTTACTAACAGTGTACGATTAGCATGAGCAAACAAAATCGCTGAAGTTTTGAGTTCACTTTTTCTGCTCCAAGCAGATTTTGATGGAAATCAACTTTTTTCAACAGGTGAATTAAAAAAAATTTTTTTTTTTTAAGCAGCAATTGTGTATGTTTATGGCAAAAATATTGTACATAAATGGTTGTAAACTGGTTGTAGAATATTTTGAAGTAATATAAGCCTTACATACTGTGACGGTATTGCCTCCCCTGCTTTTCAGTAGTGGTCCAACAGTGGCCAAAACTCAAGTGTATCTAATATAGGCTTCAAATGTATCTACCTTCGCACAAGATTACTCTTGGCAAAGATGTAGATAGAAGGGCGCTGACACATCTATTACAAAGGGAGTCTTCACAAGATATTCAGAATAAGCGAGAACAATACTGCTTTGGCTGAGTATGTTAACTCTATAATTCTGCCGACGCTTTTGTGAAGGATTTAAGCACTTATTATTTTCAGCTCGTTTAAGCCCCCACCCCTGATTTACTCAGTGGAATTCTATTATTCTAGTATAGCTCTGTTTAGAGTGTGTGTAGTAATTTGACTGAAACAAACATGCAGTAACTTTAAAATGATTAAATCGAAGTTAAATTTGTAACATTACAAATAACAAAATTTAGTAATCACTTTAGGTTTTAACAGTTGGAAATAATTTGAATAGTTATGGATCAAGAAAAGTTATTCTCACAGTCTTTAGGGAATGTGAGATATTACAAGAAATTCAAGTGGCAGCATATATTTGAACTTAGCTGCCAATGACGGTTCTGCTCCTTCTTATGGGTTGGTTCTTTTCACTTTGCTCATGCTCGTCTCTTATCAAGGTTGTCGGGGGTAGCTCGTTTCCCAGAAACGTCAAGGAGAGTCTACCACGTGGGTCCTTCGTCTTAAAGTTTAGGCCACGGTTCCCTTCTTGTTCCAGAGATAGTACTTTCTGCTGGTACCACCAATAACTATGGTAAAAGAATAGAACGAAACGCTCTTCTGAGTATGGCGTTTTCCACCTCATAGTTATGGGTTCCTATCTTCCCATACCATCATCCCAATTGCTCAGACTTTACCCTCGATGAGAATTAAATTTAATCCCTCGGGATAAAACTTTCTTTACATTTAAATAGAATAGCTTTCATAGTTACTTTATATTCAAATGAAAAGTTTAATAATACAGATAGAGTCTGTTTACATATACATCTCCACTGATTGAAAAGTGTTCACAGTACAAATTGAATATGTCTTCATTTATGTTTTACACTGATTGAAAAGTTTGAAACGTCCATTACTTTAAAATGAATGTTTTCATATAGACATTTACACTGGTTTAAAGCTTGAAAACTTACATTAATTTTAAAGTGACTATGTTTGTAGGGACATTTACACTGCTTTGAAAATGTAAGTACGAGGTATTATATTTAGAATGTACATAATTTCTTTCATCTTTCCCTCCCTGCTCAATAGGGAACCTGGAACTACTTTATGCTTTTTAGTTCTCTTTACGAAATTAGCAATAAAGCAGTCACCAGCCCGTGCAGTGGTGGTTCATGAATCATCATTCTATACGCTGAGGTTGCCAGCCTCAAATGACTTTGACATCCAATAACGAGTTTCACCCATATAAATATTCACATGGTAATGCATACATATTAGTTCACATGTTAGTAAATGAAACATATATAGAATAAAAAATGCACTACTTACTCCAATCTTGGCTACAGACTTGTTGCTCAGATGAATAAAAGAGACGAGTCGGTCTCTTACACGCGTCTGGGGTGTCTTTGATTTGACAATAGATTCCCTCTCTGACTCCGTGTGTTTCAGTTGTCCTTAGTCCTGGTTTTCCTTGTTACAATGCTAGAGATTTCCTGGGCTGTTTTTTTTGTAAGTCCTTTTGGAATACTCTAATAAAAGGTCCAGTCCGATAAAAGGAATTCTTGAATTCTAACTTGTCAAGTCTGGGTTCTTCTGGCGAGCGTGTCTCATAGCAGTTTTTGAACAGTGAAGTTGGTTTGAACAAACGCCAGGTTATATTCCCCCTCAATGTTGTTATGAAACACATCAGAAAGATCCAATCATTTCAAATCATGCCGGGCGGGTGTGATATTTTCAAAATAGTCCCACGTGAAATAAGGTGCGTGCCTGCAATGGTCACGTATTACCATATATGGACATCTGATGCCTTGCATACACTCTCACAGGCAGATCGGTAGACACACATGACAACATGGGTAAGCTGTAATACTTATTACTTTATTAGAAAGTAATGTTGCCATAACAAGTCGGCCCGGAAGCGATTATGTCACACTTGTCTTCCCACATGTGTTACACAGACAGTAATCTCGTTATCTGTCGTATGAGTACGCAACTGCTTCAGCTCATCAAGGAAAAACGCTGCCTGAGTATTGGTACAATAAAACATTGTACATACTGTACTATTAAAAAGAAGGTGTATAAAATACATTGATGACATGCACAGTATAATAAATAAGCTGTTTTTTACAAGAAGGTATGACGGTATTGCCTCCCCTGCTTTGCAGTAGTGGTCCTACAGTGGCCAAAACTCAAGAGTATCTACTATGAGCTTCACAGGTATCTACCTTCGCACAAGATTACTCTTGGCAGAGAATGGTAATGAAACTTCTATTACAAAGGGAGTCTTCACAAGATATTCAGATAAGCGAAAACAATGCTGCTTTGGCTAAGCACGTTAATTCTAGAATCTGCCAACAACTTTTGTGAAGGAATTAAGCACTTATTAATATCAGCTCGTTCATGCCCCCACCCCTGATTTACTCAGTGGAATTCTTATTATTCTGGTATTGCTCTGTGTAGAATGTGTGTAGTAAATTGACTGAGACAAACATGCAGTAACTTTAAAATGGTTAAATCTAAGTTAAATTGGAAACATTACAAATAACAAAATGCAATAATCATTTTAGGTTTTAACAAGTTTTAAAATAAATTGAATAGTTCAGAAGAAAGGTTTCATCATTGATTTATAGTAGAGATGATGTGGAAAAATTCACTTTGGAAGCTTATATATTTTCACTTAGCTGCCAATAGAAGTTTCTGCTCCCGCTGATGGGTTCTGTTTACACTGCTCTCACTCGTCGCTGGTCAAAGTTAAAGGCGCCGCACGTTCCCTAGAACGTCAAGGAGTAACGGCCAAGCTGGTCCTGCGTCTGTCTATAAGACCCTCTTATGATGGCGTCTCGCACAACGTCAGTCCACTTAAACTTTCACTTGGTTCCAGAGATAGTACTTTCTGCTGGTACCACCAACAACTATGTTAAAGAGGGAGCCGCGCTGGTGTAATGGCTACGGCGTTGTACTGGCGACCAGGTTTTCATTGTTCAAACCCGGCAGTCAGCGTTTGAAGGAATGTTTACGACCGGAAATTTGACTGAATAACCTGAACGGCTCCTGCACATAAATCCCGTGTGGATGGGAAGGAGCGAAGCTCCTGACCGGGTTGGAAGGAAAGTCCACTGACCCCCCAGCCTCGCAATGACATGTCATTGGGCCAAAAGAGCTGGAAAGCTCGAGTGCCGCTGGTTAGAGGAGAGGGGAAAAAAAACTATGTTAAAGAATAGAAACGAAACGCTCTTCTGAGTATTGCGTTTTCCAACCCATGATTATGGGTCCCTATCTTCCCATTCCATCATCCCATTTATCTCAGAATTTACTCTCGATGAGAATTAAATTTAATCGCACGGGATAAACTTTCTTTACATTTAAGTAGAATAGCTTTAGCTTTACATTACATTTAAATGAAAAGATTAATAATACAGATAGAGTTTGTTTACAGTTACATCTCCACTGATTGAAAAGTATTCACAAAATAAATTGAATATGTTTTCATTTATGGTTACACTGATTTGAAAAGTTTGAAACTTCCAGTAATTTTAAAATGAATATTTTCACATAGACATTTACACTAGGTTAAAGCTTGAAAACTTACATTAATTTTAAAGTGAATATGTCTATATGAACTGTTTTGAAACAGTAAGTATTTATACTTAAAATGTTCATCATTTCTGTCATGTTTTCCTCCCTGCTCCGCATGAACCTGAGACTACATTATGCTTTTAGTTCTCTTTAAGAAACTTGCACTAAAGCAAATACCAGCCCGCGCAGTGGTGGTTCGTGAATCTTCATTCTTTACGCTGAAGTAGCCAGCCTCAAATGACTTGGACATCCACTAGCGATTTTCACACATTAATCTTCACATGGTAATATACATATATATGTTAGTTCACATGTACATAATGGAAATATAGAATGTAAAATGACAACTTACGCCAATCCTGGCTCATAGACCTTTTGCTGAGATGAATAAAAGAAATTTGAATTTGCCTTTTACACGCGTCTGGGGTGGCGTTAATTTAATAAGTTCCCTCTCTGACTTCGTGTGTGGTCCTTCAGTTTCCTCAGTCCCGGTTTCCTTATTTAATATGAAAGAGATTTACCGGGCTATGAAAGCCCGTCCAAAATTCTTCAATAAAAGGTGTCCGGTATGCTAAGAATGAATTCTGAATTCTAGGCTTCACTCTAGCAAGGTCTGGTATCTTGGCAAGCGATCTTCACAGTGGAATAACCCTGAAACGTGTCAGGTTATATTCCCTGTCTCCCTCGCATCTGTTTGTTATGGAGTTAAATAAACGCTCCAATCATTTTCAAACAGGCGGGTTAGGGTGTGGTACTTTCAGAAAATTCCACGTGAAATAAGGTGCGTAAAGCAAAAGGTCAAGTATTACCATATATGGCAATAAGATATACGATGCCTTGCGTACAGACTCGCGAACATGTCGTTAACCTCATATGATAACGTGTTCCAAAAATAACTATTTATTACTTTATCAGAAAGAAATCTCTTATCTGTGTCTGTCCATCAGTTATCTCCCCGTATTCCAAGCTTTGGGGTTGCGCGCACCCGTCTTATCAGTGATTATGCAGATAGCGCTGGCAGATGTACGTACGAGTATTAATCCGTAGCGGCCAAGCTTGGTAAAAGGGAATTTTACCAACCTGCCTCTCGTAATATTATCTCTACCTCTCCCGGCAAATGTGATGTGTTTATCATCCACAAGGAGTGTCAGATAACAGACGAGAGTTGCTCAGCCTTGGAACAGACAAGACATAATAAACTGAAAGTAGTGAAAGAATACTTGAAAGGAAGGAAGTGCGACAATTGAAAGCACGCAATAAAATCAGTACCACAAATACACCGATACCTCCGGAGTGAAACTGAGATCGAGAGGGGCTGCCCCATTCTGTCACAGAAGGGTAGACGAAATGATGAGTTAACGGTGATCGGCAGCAAAAGTGTATGGTGAACAGGGTCCTTCTGGAACCTAACCCCCTTTTCCCCGTAGGATCAATTCGCATTAGCGGATTTCCGTATTCACGGGGTTTTCAAGGAACCTAAACCCCGCGAATAGCGATGATGGACTATATATTATATATAAATATAGATATATATATACTGTATATATATATATATATATATATATATATATATATATATATATATATATATATATATATATATATGTAGCTATATATATATATATATATATATATAAAGTGGTGTATATATATTATATATATATATATATATATATATATATTATATATATATATATATATATATATATATATATAAAGTGGTGTGCGTGTGTATGTGTGTGTGTGAATAACATTCGTGATATATTCTTGACTTCAGGTGTGTGTGGTTCGTGCAATATTAACTCCAAAGACGGTTTGGTAACTTATACGATGGACAACTCTGCGCCTGATGGGTGGAACCCAGTTATTGTTTCGTAAGTTTGCAATAAAAATAATTGTACTGTCTTGTTATTAGTAATTTACGGCTGAGGTCCTAACATGCATTATTAATTTTTTCAACCCCCCCCCACCCCCTTCCCCCCAACTCTGTTCAATAATACAGTAACAAGAATATGTAATATAAGACCATGTGTCAAGAATAGATAAGCTGTGTGGCCGGGGGAGTGGACGGGAACTGCACCAAATCAAGTTAGATGTGACCGGGCTTGGTCACGGTGACAAATCAAGTCTAGTGTGACAGGGTGAGAATGGGGTGGAATCTTTTATCAATGTTCATCTGTTGTTTTACTGGCGACTGCCAGAGGTGGTGATTACAGAATAGGAACATAACCCAGGTGTTCTTTTGGAGACTCGTAACTGTGTTTATGTTTTAGGCTGCATGATCGTCGAAAATATGGTAACATTCTTTTCTCAATTACCTGATGTAAACGAACGACACTTCCTACTGACGTTCAGGAAATAAGTTCAAGCTGGATTAAATATGAATGAACACCTTTATTAAGTGTCTGCAACCTCTGACAACTTCATAATAGTTCATAAATACATGTGCTTCTGTGGTATACAAACCAGTCATCCCAAGAAATAACACACAGCCATCGAACTTACAAGATGGTCCAAACCCCAAAATCACTGCCTCGCTCGTCTCGTGCCTTAAACCAACTCACTTAACCCCCTTCTTTCAAACCATCACTTCCGTCCTAGCTACTGAGCAATTCTACCCCAAGTTCGATGACGTCATTTCTTAAACTTTAATTAAATCACTCATAGGATTTGTGACTAGTGTAGGGTTCCCATAATGTTTTGTTTAAAAACCGGGACATTTCCAAATTTTTACCTAAAAAACCCGGGACATTTTGTAAAAAAACGGGACATGTTAAAAATTAAGGTAAAGCACAAATAAATCTATTATTTATTATATGTTGTACTTAAAATAAGATACTGGTATAAAAATACACACATTAACTAACACAACTTCCACTTTAAAAAAGAATTCTAAATTACAAACATACTTAATTTGAAAAATCGCACCTTTAAAAAATACACAATAGTCAAGTTTATATTTCAGATTCATCAGAATATTTATCAGATTTATGGGCCTGTTCAAGAAGTTTTTTTTCTTCTGATATTTGGACATAGAATTCAGCACAAGAAAAATCCTTAAAATGGGTCTTTATAATGGTTAAAGCTTTCACTGTCTCAATTTTAAGTCTGTTTTTTTCGTCTGTCCAAAGCGCATTTATTAATGAAAACATACGTTCAACAGCTGCATTGAATCCTGGCAGTGCCAAACAAAAACTAACTAGGCATTTCAGGTTCTCACATTTATATCCTGCTTTGTAAAATGAGCGAACATCTCTCACCATTTTTCACTGACACTTTGATCCTTCAGTTCACTCCACACATCAAATTTGCTTTCACAATATTTTTTGACACATGCAAACTCATCAAATAAGTCCTCTTCATTCACAGTAAAATTTGGTGCCATTGTCTTCATGACACTGTCTTCCAACACCTTCACCTTCACACCTTTTGCTGCATGATAATATCTCACGACCAGAGGCACTAACTTCTCGTCCAAGTGGTTTGATGAGTCGATTAATACTGATATGAAACGAGCTTCTTTTAGCTCTTCATCAATCTGCTTTGTCGCAAATGGCGCAATAACATTGGTGATTATTGCCTTGCTTTTTGTTTGCGAACATCTGAATTTATCGTTGAAAAGTTTTTTTCACGATGACTGTTGTGCAGTCCGTGGACTTAAAGCTGTGGTTATGCACCGCCGTGTGATAAGCGAAGGTTGCTTCCTGTGCTGCCAATGATAACTGTTTTTCCATTTCCTTTTCACTCTGGGTTTTCGCATTTAAGAAATGACTTATACTGCTGTTGGAAGCCTTACTTTCAACAGCACCTTTGTTTTTTCGTTTTCACGTGGTTGACTACGTCTGACCAACCACCATGTGAAATGCAAAATTTAGAACTGCATAAAGTACATTCCACATTTTTATCTACACCTTTAATGAAGGGAAATTCTCTTGTAATGTTATCATTTATACTGCACTTACGTTTCGGCATTATGCGGATGAAAAACGATAAAAATACTGTATAATAATGCTAATACGCATTAAATCATTTGGTAGATGCTCACTGAACACTGTTTTGGTCGAATTTCGAATTTTTGTTCGAGATTCAAACCGAGGGTCCACTGTAACCGGAAATTGATAAAGTAACAATACTAAAACACGGAATAAAATCCGTTACCTAAAGATTTTTTTTTCAGGAAGGACCCTTAAAAAGCGGGACATTTGGAATAAATTCGGGACACCGGGACATTTTATCAAAAAACGGGACTGTCCCGGGAAAAACGGGACGAATGGGAACCCTAGACTATTGTTATTACGCTAACTAGACACGCTCAAATACTTAGTGTTTAATCTTGCTAAGTATTCTTACCCTAACTATAATTAAGTGGCAGCACCTTAGTGCTAATCCAACGTAACAGTCCTTACTGTTACAGCTGCTCAGACTTTGGCCACGTGTAGTTTCGGTGAAACTACATGGAAATAGAAGAAAACAAATAAATAGGTCACAGAAAACCTAGGAATGAAAAGAGAATTAATGTAAGGAGATCAAAATTAGACAGCTAAATATTTTGCCCATGTAAAAAGACATAACACCTTACTGACTACCATAACAGAAGGAAGAGTTGAAAGTAAACGTGCAAGAGGAAGAAATCGCTCTAAGTGCAAAGATAACATCAAGAGATGGACAGGAAAAAGTCTATCAGAGTGCACCATGAAAACAAGAGACAGAAGACGTTGGAGATCCATTGCAGCGGACGTTCAAAGTGAAAATGGCACCTGATGCTGATGATGATGAGTGGGGGAGGGTCCTCTTCGGAGACAAAGACAGAATAGTACTACTGGTATGTCTAATGAGCCGACTACTGGTATGTCTAATGAGCCGACTACTGGTATGTCTAATGAGCCGACTACTGGTATGTCTAATGAGCCGACTACTGGTATGTCTAATGAGCCGACTACTGGTATGTCTAATGAGCCGACTACTGGTATGTCTAATGAGCCGACTACTATAAGGAAGTGAATGAGAGTGGCACCCTCATCATGTACAATTTTGCTACAGAAACGACCACTGCTAGAGCACATAAATGCCATAGCGCAGTCTTGCTGCAAGGGGATTAACAGCAATGGTGATTTCATGCTCCATAAGGAGCAAAAAAATATAAATGATATTAGTCCTTAAAGGGGCTAAGCCGTGAACAATAAAACTGTGGAAGGCCCCATCTGGCCTATGACACGGTAAGAAAATATGTTGAGAAACTTCCATGAGTGAAGGGAACTAACTATAACAAGGGAGATAAATGTGGAAATGAATATCGGTCATAAGCGTTGAATTATGAAGTGTTCTGTCCTGTTACACGTCAAAGGTTTTACCAGAAGTTTTCTTTCACAAATCAGAACAATCAGCTTACGACCAGTACTGAACTATCTTTTATATTCTATACTGTATGGAATAAGACATAGATATAAAGGTGAAAGAATAGACAAGGGTACTATTTTAGACACGATTAAATATAACATAAAACATAATTATGATGTGACCCTACAAGCAAAGAAACCCTGAAGCTCACACGCTTACACAAACCGTCGAGTGTCATCTATTTTACTATAGCACGTTTCACTAGCTTTGCCCTCAAACAAATGTAATTATCTGATTAACCGTCCAACGTATTAATGCCATTTTTTGCATACGATGTTATATTGGGTTAGACCCAACAAATATATACTTTATATCTGTGCATCTTGTCCAGTTCCCATAAACGGATGAAATCCTTTGATCTTTGTCGGCATACTAATTATTGTGTATCGAGAAAAGAAATTTTACCACTTCATGCACAGATTCTGTGAATTGATTAGGCATAGGCGTGTCTACTATTTCAATAATGTGGCCATCACGTTTGCATATGAATACCTGTTGAAGCTGATTTCTTAAATGATCTGCATGCGAGATACTCGTGACATTGTTTGTCATTGACATTTAATGCGCTACCAAACTGGTCCTTCCTTGATCTAATTATTTCAATAGGTATCACCTCTTTGCGGTTCATAAATATCATAATGGAACGTTGCTCCTCTAATACTTACTTACTTACTTAGTCGTTCCTCTTCTACCGTGAGGTGTAGAGGTTTGGAAGAGAGAGCGCCAGACTATCCTATCGGCTGTCTTCTTCCTGGCCTGGTTCCATTCTAGTCCTCGGTCCTTCAAAGATTGTCTAATGTTGTGCTCCTCTAATGTGCTTGTAAATAACGGTAAGGTCATCTTTAAAGAAATTAAACTTCATCCGAATCATAATCAGATGTCTCTGAGAAATTGATAATCAATCTCGGCTGAATGAAGGACAAACCATCATTCTTCCAATATTCCTCTTCCTCTTGTAACACATGGTTCTCACATTTCTTCCAATAATCCCTGGCTATATTGGACATGGCGGCTTTTATAAGTATTTCAACATCTTTTAATTTGAATGTTCTATTTTTTGTTTCTACCTGTTCCTTAATTTTAGCCCATACTAGTTCTATTGGGTTTAAGTGAGAATGGTAAGGAGGCAATTTTAAACATCTGTGACCATGTTCATGGATTGCCTTGTCTATGTGAAATATCTTTGTATGCTGTAATTCAGGCTTCAGGGATATTTCGTTGAATGGAATGTTGTTTTTGGTCGGCCAAATCTTTATTACATCTTTAGTACTTGATGAATTAGGAACTTTATCTTCTGGTGCCACAACGTTGTGATATGAACCATTGTCCATTATCTAACACGACGGTCTATCCAAGGAAGGAAGTACATGATTCACAATCCAATCTTGAAATATCTTGCCATTCATCTCTGTATGATAATCCCTATTATCTGTAGATTTTGAAACAAATGTGAGTTCAGTATTATTTAGAAACCCATGATGGCTGCTTTCTGCATGTGCAATTATTAGGCGCTGTCCTTTGCTGCTTGGTACTAGTCTCTTAGTTGTCCCATCAGATGATTGCCATTCTCGTTCATTACTGTGGTGCGCATTGATCCAAGTTTCATCTAAATACACAAAATCATAACAATCTCTTCTCATTTCTCTGACCTCGCGTAAATATTTGATTCTCATTGCAACTATATGAGGCTTCTCACAAATAAGGTTTCTACCACCAACATATTTTCTAAAAGTGAATCCCAAACTCCTAATAGTCCTCCATAGCGTAGATTTGGAAATATCAATGTCATTATTCTTTCTTAATCAAATTTTCAATTTCCTTAAAGTCACTGCCTCATTATTGTGAAACATATTGCAAATTTCTCTGCGGATCAATTCTCTGTCAAAATTATTCACCACTCTTGGCCTATTTTTCGTGTGTAAAACACTGGAATTACAAATTTCAGAAGTCGCTATCCAGCGGTGCAATGATCGTTTGCTTATCCCCAAGGCATGAATAGTCCTCTTTTGTGGGTTTGAAATGGAATGATATAGTTTTCATCGAGTAGCTTCATTGAAGACATACTTTAAAATCCTATTTGTGATTTGCTGTAATGTCATAACATGTACTCGCAGACTCATTTTTTCCTACTTAGCCACACAATACTTTTTGTAGACACGCCACTGATTGACAATGTGTGCGTAAAACCGGAAATAAACTGTTTTATGTTCAAGAAGTGCAATTTCACGCAATTTCACGCAAAAATCATGCCAATTTCTTGATAAACCAAAAATGTGCAAATGAGGTCGTATAATTTACTGTAGACATTTCAATATGTGTGTGTGTGTGTGATGTGTGCTGGCAAGTAGGATTTTATATTATATCGCAAAGAAACAAAAATTGAAACCAATGGCCGCATTTTAATGAAAAATTTAATTCGTAGGGTCTATACCATTTCAAATTTACACACAAAATTTCACTTATATGCGTTATATATTCGCTGAGATATAGCATTTTGAAGTTGGGCAAAGCTAGTGAAACGTGCTATAGTTATGAGCACTGCGGTTCTTGTGCACATACGGAATTGTATGTGTGTGTGTGTGTGCGTGTGTGCATGTGGAGTATATACAGGGTGTTCCACGAAAAAGCGGCCCCATTCAAAAAGTGAAAGTAGCCAGATTTTTCAGTATTTTTCAATGTTTACAAATATGTCGGTTATAAAAGGTTCTAAGTAGTACTAGATTGACCTACATTATTTTCCGTGATTATCAAAGAGTAGCATACAGAAGTTGATCTCAAAATGGCGTACAACACGGTCGGTCGTTAATGCCAAAAAATGTATAGTGCCAACTGTTAGGACGTCACATTTCTACAACGCAAGGACTACTTGGCCATTCACATTACTTCCGACACAATACGTCAGCATTCCATGACGTCACGGGCCGCTTTTTCGTGGAACACCCTGTACAATAAGCTTGGAATTAGTTTTTTTTTTTTTTTTTTTTTTTTTTACGCCCGCTAATACTCGAGGCGAAATCTCAGGTTATTACTATGTCTAACCTGACATTGATTTTACGTGAGTATCCCTTTTTACTTGTACAGAGACAGGTGTCCCTCGCCATTCAGGCAAATACTCTCCGATTTCGGAGGTACCCATTGCAGCTGGGTCGGCTCAGGAGCCGCCAATCCCTGGTCGACAACACTACTTCAAATGTTCTCGCCAGGTCTCGAGTTAATCCAGTCCAATTCCCGGTCGACGAAAAATCCTCAAATGCCGTCGCCCGGGTTTGATCCTGAATCACCCGGTCGCCAGAGCGGTGTTGTAACCACTACGCTAGCGCGGATCCTCACTTGGAATTAGTCATCGTCAACATTTTACTTTTTGCTACATACGGAGCTTAGATAGAACAACCCCTGCATGTGTTCCCTTTGCAAGAATATTGCACCTAAGCATTTGTCTGCTCCTGCAGTTGTGGTTTCTGAAATAGTTTGTTTTACATGATGAGATGGCCAGCCACATCCACAACCTCGTCCTACTCAGCTCTTGTGACATGCCTGAAGAAGCAACAGTTCTTTTCTTTCTTTGTCCTCTCAGATAATTATTTAGTCGTTCCTCTTCTACCTTCAGCAACTATATACAGCCTTGGATATTTATAGTGTCTATAAAAATGTTTGGATCGTAAACTCCACTGCTGTCAGCTCTAGCACGAGAAAGGGGTGGGCCAATGAACGTGTTTCTCTGACGTTTAATTTCCCTAACACAATAAATACTTGCAGTGACCTGGTTTGAATCTCCAAGTGCCAATTACTTTGTTTACTTTTCTGTTGTCTAATGTGGTATTCCTTATGAGTGTTTACATTTACTAATTATTTCATTATGTCACATCATGGTGCTATGTCTGGTTTCTGGAATAACGAGTCAGTCACCTGACAAAATATGGCAGGATATAGTTATGTTGTGCATTTTCTGCTTCATGTTCTGATGATGGCTTTAAATATTGCTCTGGTCATTTAATTTATTTAACTTTTGCTCCTGGATGTCACGTGAAAGATAATTTATTTTACCATCTTGTCCATAATTTGATTACTCCTTTAAATGTTCTGTTTTCCGAGACATTTTGTATTTTCGTTTCTTTCATATTCTACCTACACTTTCTCACCCTCTCAAACCCCACCCGAGGTTGTTTACGCTGGCCAGCTGCGGTCAGCTAACGCTAGACGTAATGTTATCTAAACGCACCTGTTCGACCAGAGAAACATTTCTCGGGTCCGCTTTAAGTGTTAGAACGAGCCAAGACGGTTTCTGTGAAAGAAACGGTTCGTTAGCGGCGGGTACCCTCTGTGGTCCCAACAGGGGAATTTCTCTGGTCGCTTTAAAACGTTTGATGACGAGCGGCTGGTACCCTTTGAGGCCTGGGGAACTTTCGCACGATTTCTTTTGTCTTACTCTAGATTACGTCTTTCGCCGAACTTCTGTAGAAATACGCACGCCAGGTGTTCGGGGGGAGCGTCCCTTGTGATCTATAAGAGTAGACTGGTTTTAATAGACAAAGACATTCGTGAATTTCCTGGCCCGAGATAGACCATTATGGAAATAAGGCAAACATTAACACAGAACTAAATGTTTTTCGCCTATTTCTTGGCATTTTTCGGGGTGAGTTGACATATCTTATAAATATGATATATTCATGTTAGCTTTTATATATATCTGTTAGGGAAGTGAATTTATTTCTGAGGACTTCTCCTAGTAATTTATTCAGTGATAAGGTAGCGCTGTCTACGGCCTATTAAGTGGTGCTTACACTGTTACGGTTTATCATGGGTTAAATGTTAAACTTACAATAACAGATATTAGGCGTAGAATCAGTCCACGAATGCTTACCATTGGGTTAAGAGTCAGCAAAATTAACTGTCATTTCTGTAAGATAATGTCAGGTGTGGATTGTTCACTTTAAAACTGAATAGTGAGATGCAGGTAATAACTCTGGATTATAGGAGATAGTCACTTATTCCTTCTGATAGATATTTTTAGTGGCAAGGGAGGATCATTTTATGCTTACTTGTGTGGCTAGGCACTAGTCTATAACTTTCACTGAAAGCAGTCACCAGGCATAGATATAATTATATCTTATGATTTAGCCACAACTGTATTATTATAGCAAGAACATTGCATTTTCTTTGTACTCATTTTTGTGGAATTGCTAATATATTTCCCAAAGGGGACATACGATTTATTTGTGTAATGTTAAATGCTGTAATCTGTTTATGTAAATTCATTTAATGTTGTAAGATGAATAAGCATATTCATTTAACTGTAACTACAGGTTAGGTTTCCTGTATGTTGAGATTGGGAGAAGAGGAGTAGATTGTTGCTGTCAGAACAGTTACTGACAGGTACCTGGGTGTGCAAAAGATATTAAGCCTATGCGGGCGCGTGTTGATAATTGATATTTTTAAGGAACAGGAGACATGGTTAAAGACAGCCCTAAACTATCATAGCAAGAACTACAATAAATTTAATCCCATAGTGGAACGAAACTTTCTGTATAAAGTTAGTGTGATTTTAGCGTTGCTTGAAGTTAAAAGGTGTCTCTTTTGGGTCTCAGTTTCAGGGAGACCGACTCGCGAGAGCAGATTCCAGTCAGGCGAAGAACGAAATATTCTCTTCGATCTAGAGGGTTCTGAATACCGCTAGCGTCACGAATCGTCAACCCCGTTCCTGAATCAAAACCCCTTTTTGTCAACGCCAAGTTAAGCTCACGCAGTGCAACGGAGCCAACGCTAAATCTGGAATCGCCAAACGCAGTAGTAGTTCTCTACTCGCCTATTGGATTACCAGCCAGAGCATTGCGGCTTCCAGAATATCAAACCCACTCAGCATGCCTATAGCAGAATTCCATATCACCCGCCTTTTTTGTGCCTAAACGGGGCACTCAGCAAACCACAGCCAAACCAGTTTAAACAGGATTTACAGCCAAGCGGAGCCTTGCGCCGGATAAGCGCGCCTGGGTCTCTTTGTCCTCAAGTGACTTCTTCTGGTGTATTTCCTGGATACTTAAAACCTCGCACGTCAGCAGGAGATAAACAGCGTCCCCCGGCCCAACTCGCGCCAGTAGGGGGGTCACCAACGATAGCGCCTATACAGTGATGTTATTCAGGTTAATTCCATCACCGATGGAGGATATATACGAAAACACCACTTACTGGAGTTACTTCAGCTGGTCCCCGAAAACCGAAGGACTGTCACTCGATTATTTATCTCTGTGTGTTCTACAGGTTTTATGAATGGTGATCTGTGTGTGTGGTTGTTGGTGTATATGATTATTGATGAATATTTGATTATTGATGTAATTTTATGTTGTTGTGATGATATGCATTATTTTCATGCTTTTCTTCTTTAATAAATTTTACACATTTATTAATGCGCTGGTCACGACCTTTCCATCCATATTTGTATTTTTAGCTCTTTACTAGAATCTCTATGTATGATAAGAGAAAAGAGTTGAGAGCAGGAGATGCTTAGACAGTGAATAGTGAGTTGAGGCTTGGAGAGAGAGATCATTTTTGGTAAATCTTCTTCCAGGTTGTCTCAAGTCCATCTCCTATTTACACCTTTCTGTGTGTGTAATCTATAACTCTGTCAGTCCACTATCCCTTGTCGATTTCACTACGGTTGTCCACCTCGACAAATACTCTACACTCTAACTCGACCACGACAAATGGGAGCCCGTCCGAGATTCTAGAACCCATCTAGTACGACATTTAATATGTGCTCGATCCGAGGATGAATCTCTCACAAGATTCTATTCTGATTCTTACAGTTTAGTGTTCGGCAGATTATAGGAATTTCTTTCCCCTAGACATATCGAACTATTTCTTTTGGGTGGAAGTCGGAACAGCGTTTTTTCTCCACAGCAATCATAAATATTAAGTTACATTTATTGTTCATGCTACACATGAGACAGCTGGTAAAGGTTGATGGTATCACTGCTGAGTTTTTGGTTGACAAATCTGACGACTATTGTTGTAAAAGTCAGAAAATTTTTTTTTAAGGGTTAATATTTTTTCAGGAGTAGCTCTTTAATCTGAGATAAGAAGCTACAGATAGTCAGTTACTAGCTTGCATTTGTACCAAGGGAGGGTGTTCATTCGGACGATAGTAACCAACCCTCTCAATAGCTTAGTACTGACAGAACTGGGGTGAAGTGATAGTAAAGTTTACATCACTTACATTTTTTGGAGTTTTTGGGGGGTTTGCTTGTCGATCAGAGTAGCTATAAACTTTCTTGTTTTTTTAAAGTTCCCAGGCTAGCCTAGATTTTATTGATTATTAAGTTAATCAGCACCTAGTGCACTAGGTAACTAAGATCTCTAGGTTCTATTCTTCTATAGTGTTTGCTCACCCTGATATAATGGCCGATCTAGATAAAGTGCCTAGGATTGCCCTCGAGGTAGCTAAGTACATGGAGTACAAGGATAGCGAAATCCAGCCCTTTCTAGAATTTGCAGTAAGCCTGCAGGATCTATACGAGGTAGACAATTGGTTTGACAGCCGTTTAATCTTGGCATGGTCCTGTAAACAAACTGGGGAGAGTGAAGCATTCACCCGACAGTATGTAGAAGACGTGATAGAAGATGAGAAGCAAAGGGAAAAGCAAAGACAAGAACGGGACAAGAAATTGGAAATGGAGCAACAAGAACGGGACAAGCAATGGGAAATAGAGCGCCAAGAAAGGGACAGAGAAAGCCAAGAAAGGAGCAGGCTACACCAAATCAGAATGAATGAACTGGATAGCCAAATTCGGAGGGTGGAAACAGATACTAAATGTAGTCACTCTACTTCCCCTTCTACTGTGCCCTTAACGGCCAACGCCCCTGCAAACCTTGCGCCCATAAAAGAAAACTTGCCTGCTAAAACCGAACCCCAACTCCAGAAAATTGACTTTCCTTTGGACTTGGATCCGAAGCCCGAACAAGGAAAGAATTTACGTCGGGATAGCAGACCTAAGGCCACGGGGAAAATTACGCAACGTTCCCAGGCATGGAAACTGCTCAAAGGTGAAAGAGGTGCTAACAAGCATTGTAATACGGATTGTTCCCGTCTGGCAAGCGGCGAACCCCGAGCCTCTCACGCTCCAGACCGAGCAGCACCTAACCGACACGTGACGTCGAGAAAAGGGAGCCACACCCTATCACGTTATATTTCGCAAGATTCCCGGCCGGACAGCGAAAAACCATATGCAGAGGCGTATCCCTCCAACTCAACGATCGTAGAAAGGAGGTGCCGCTCCTCTTATCACCCTGAGCTTAAAAGGTGCAAGAATAAGTCGCCTGCTAAAAGGGTTAAACTTTCCAAACCGTTCCAAGGAACTTTGGAAAAACACACCGAGAGTTTTCTCTCGGGCACTTCGCGATCAAACGGGATCTCAAACCGTCCAGTCTTTTGCATGCAGTCTGCGGGGCCTGTCAACCAGGAAGTGGATCTCGCATTGCAGGACAAAGTGCAACTGACGCCAGTAACTTCCTCAGGGGAGGGCAAAGTTGACGTTTATGGTGGACACAGGGTTCCAGGCGAAGGGATCCCTGGTATTCCATTTGAGTCTCTCACACTTCTCAGGGCAGAAGACAGTGAGAAAAGCTGCCTTACTACTGTACAAGGAGCCATTGTTGAGAGCTTTGGCTCACGTCATGCTAGTAATGGGAAAGCGACTCAACAAACTCTGCAACTCGCAGATATTACCTATTTGTCTTCACGGATAGAAGCTACGGAGATCTGTTATGATTTAGTAGAACCCCAGAATGTGATCGATTACTCTTTGCTTCAGGCAGCAGAGTTTTCTCATTCAAATCGCATTATTCCAGTGGTCTCAACCCCACTGATGGACAGCAAAGTAGTCGCCTCCGCCAGGCCATTACAGAACAACGTGATCATTTCCGTTGACCAAGCCAGAGTTGTGACTGGCAAGGCAAGGAAAGCTCCAGACCCGCCTTTAGACGGCACAGGTCTGAAGATTAATCAATGCTCCCGCCGAAACAGCGGAGTAGGTGTGGAGAGGCAGAAGAAAAATGCTAGCATTTCTTCGGCCAACGAACGGCTTTATTTACCAACTAGGGTTACACGCGCGCGAAAAGTCCCTATAGACTGCAGCTATACAGGGTTATTCAAGTCCGCGACAGGTAAACCCATAACGGAAATTAAACAGCCCGAGTCCAGCAACGATTACACTGCACATAACAGGCGGATTACCTATGCAATGGTCAGTGAGTTCAGGCGGGGCCGAAACTCACAACAGGTGCGGATAATTTTCCGGACCATGGACAGACAAAGCAAATTGGGGAAGGAAGCTCATGTTCACACGGAAACAGATTATGTCAGTGTTCAGTGGCCTCGCAAAATCCCATTCGCTGAACGTCTATTAGACAGAGGGAAGAAAAGAAATGAACTCGGAGCTAGTCATACAGACAGACAGAAATTGGAAACGTATTTGGTTTTATGAGTATAGGATGTTCCAATGACAGGTAACTAAAGACGATGGAAAAGATAAATTACTGTCATTTTTGTCCGTATTCCTCGAACTTTAAAAGGGGGGGCACTTGTCACGTGAAAGATAATTTATTTTACCATCTTGTCCATAATTTGATTACTCCTTTAAATGTTCTGTTTTCCGAGACATTTTGTATTTTCGTTTCTTTCATATTCTACCTACACTTTCTCACCCTCTCAAACCCCACCCGAGGTTGTTTACGCTGGCCAGCTGCGGTCAGCTAACGCTAGACGTAATGTTATCTAAACGCACCTGTTCGACTAGAGAAACATTTCTCGGGTCCGCTTTAAGTGTTAGAACGAGCCAAGACGGTTTCTGTGAAAGAAACGGTTCGTTAGCGGCGGGTACCCTCTGTGGTCCCAACAGGGGAATTTCTCTGGTCGCTTTAAAACGTTTGATGACGAGCGGCTGGTACCCTTTGAGGCCTGGGGAACTTTCGCACGATTTCTTTTGTCTTACTCTAGATTACGTCTTTCGCCGAACTTCTGTAGAAATACGCACGCCAGGTGTTCGGGGGGAGCGTCCCTTGTGATCTATAAGAGTAGACTGGTTTTAATAGACAAAGACATTCGTGAATTTCCTGGCCCGAGATAGACCATTATGGAAATAAGGCAAACATTAACACAGAACTAAATGTTTTTCGCCTATTTCTTGGCATTTTTCGGGGTGAGTTGACATATCTTATAAATATGATATATATTCATGTTAGCTTTTATATATATCTGTTAGGGAAGTGAATTTATTTCTGAGGACTTCTCCTAGTAATTTATTCAGTGATAAGGTAGCGCTGTCTACGGCCTATTAAGTGGTGCTTACACTGTTACGGTTTATCATGGGTTAAATGTTAAACTTACAATAACAGATATTAGGCGTAGAATCAGTCCACGAATGCTTACCATTGGGTTAAGAGTCAGCAAAATTAACTGTCATTTCTGTAAGATAATGTCAGGTGTGGATTGTTCACTTTAAAACTGAATAGTGAGATGCAGGTAATAACTCTGGATTATAGGAGATAGTCACTTATTCCTTCTGATAGATATTTTTAGTGGCAAGGGAGGATCATTTTATGCTTACTTGTGTGGCTAGGCACTAGTCTATAACTTTCACTGAAAGCAGTCACCAGGCATAGATATAATTATATCTTATGATTTAGCCACAACTGTATTATTATAGCAAGAACATTGCATTTTCTTTGTACTCATTTTTGTGGAATTGCTAATATATTTCCCAAAGGGGACATACGATTTATTTGTGTAATGTTAAATGCTGTAATCTGTTTATGTAAATTCATTTAATGTTGTAAGATGAATAAGCATATTCATTTAACTGTAACTACAGGTTAGGTTTCCTGTATGTTGAGATTGGGAGAAGAGGAGTAGATTGTTGCTGTCAGAACAGTTACTGACAGGTACCTGGGTGTGCAAAAGATATTAAGCCTATGCGGGCGCGTGTTGATAATTGATATTTTTAAGGAACAGGAGACATGGTTAAAGACAGCCCTAAACTATCATAGCAATAACTACAATAAATTTAATCCCATAGTGGAGGAAACTTTCTGTATAAAGTTAGTGTGATTTTAGCGTTGCTTGAAGTTAAAAGGTGTCTCTTTTGGGTCTCAGTTTCAGGGAGACCGACTCGCGAGAGCAGATTCCAGTCAGGCGAAGAACGAAATATTCTCTTCGATCTAGAGGGTTCTGAATACCGCTAGCGTCACGAATCGTCAACCCCGTTCCTGAATCAAAACCCCTTTTTGTCAACGCCAAGTTAAGCTCACGCAGTGCAACGGAGCCAACGCTAAATCTGGAATCGCCAAACGCAGTAGTAGTTCTCTACTCGCCTATTGGATTACCAGCCAGAGCATTGCGGCTTCCAGAATATCAAACCCACTCAGCATGCCTATAGCAGAATTCCATATCACCCGCCTTTTTTGTGCCTAAACGGGGCACTCAGCAAACCACAGCCAAACCAGTTTAACAGGATTTACAGCCAAGCGGAGCCTTGCGCCGGATAAGCGCGCCTGGGTCTCTTTGTCCTCAAGTGACTTCTTCTGGTGTATTTCCTGGATACTTAAAACCTCGCACGTCAGCAGGAGATAAACAGCGTCCCCCGGCCCAACTCGCGCCAGTAGGGGGGTCACCAACGATAGCGCCTATACAGTGATGTTATTCAGGTTAATTCCATCACCGATGGAGGATATATACGAAAACACCACTTACTGGAGTTACTTCAGCTGGTCCCCGAAAACCGAAGGACTGTCACTCGATTATTTATCTCTGTGTGTTCTACAGGTTTTATGAATGGTGATCTGTGTGTGTGGTTGTTGGTGTATATGATTATTGATGAATATTTGATTATTGATGTAATTTTATGTTGTTGTGATGATATGCATTATTTTCATGCTTTTCTTCTTTAATAAATTTTACACATTTATTAATGCGCTGGTCACGACCTTTCCATCCATATTTGTATTTTTAGCTCTTTACTAGAATCTCTATGTATGATAAGAGAAAAGAGTTGAGAGCAGGAGATGCTTAGACAGTGAATAGTGAGTTGAGGCTTGGAGAGAGAGATCATTTTTGGTAAATCTTCTTCCAGGTTGTCTCAAGTCCATCTCCTATTTACACCTTTCTGTGTGTGTAATCTATAACTCTGTCAGTCCACTATCCCTTGTCGATTTCACTACGGTTGTCCACCTCGACAAATACTCTACACTCTAACTCGACCACGACAAATGGGAGCCCGTCCGAGATTCTAGAACCCATCTAGTACGACATTTAATATGTGCTCGATCCGAGGATGAATCTCTCACAAGATTCTATTCTGATTCTTACAGTTTAGTGTTCGGCAGATTATAGGAATTTCTTTCCCCTAGACATATCGAACTATTTCTTTTGGGTGGAAGTCGGAACAGCGTTTTTTCTCCACAGCAATCATAAATATTAAGTTACATTTATTGTTCATGCTACACATGAGACAGCTGGTAAAGGTTGATGGTATCACTGCTGAGTTTTTGGTTGACAAATCTGACGACTATTGTTGTAAAAGTCAGAAAATTTTTTTTTTAAGGGTTAATATTTTTTTCAGGAGTAGCTCTTTAATCTGAGATAAGAAGCTACAGATAGTCAGTTACTAGCTTGCATTTGTACCAAGGGAGGGTGTTCATTCGGACGATAGTAACCAACCCTCTCAATAGCTTAGTACTGACAGAACTGGGGTGAAGTGATAGTAAAGTTTACATCACTTACATTTTTTGGAGTTTTTGGGGGGTTTGCTTGTCGATCAGAGTAGCTATAAACTTTCTTGTTTTTTTAAAGTTCCCAGGCTAGCCTAGATTTTATTGATTATTAAGTTAATCAGCACCTAGTGCACTAGGTAACTAAGATCTCTAGGTTCTATTCTTCTATAGTGTTTGCTCACCCTGATATAATGGCCGATCTAGATAAAGTGCCTAGGATTGCCCTCGAGGTAGCTAAGTACATGGAGTACAAGGATAGCGAAATCCAGCCCTTTCTAGAATTTGCAGTAAGCCTGCAGGATCTATACGAGGTAGACAATTGGTTTGACAGCCGTTTAATCTTGGCATGGTCCTGTAAACAAACTGGGGAGAGTGAAGCATTCACCCGACAGTATGTAGAAGAGTGATAGAAGATGAGAAGCAAAGGGAAAAGCAAAGACAAGAACGGGACAAGAAATTGGAAATGGAGCAACAAGAACGGGACAAGCAATGGGAAATAGAGCGCCAAGAAAGGGACAGAGAAAGCCAAGAAAGGAGCAGGCTACACCAAATCAGAATGAATGAACTGGATAGCCAAATTCGGAGGGTGGAAACAGATACTAAATGTAGTCACTCTACTTCCCCTTCTACTGTGCCCTTAACGGCCAACGCCCCTGCAAACCTTGCGCCCATGAAAGAAAACTTGCCTGCTAAAACCGAACCCCAACTCCAGAAAATTGACTTTCCTTTGGACTTGGATCCGAAGCCCGAACAAGGAAAGAATTTACGTCGGGATAGCAGACCTAAGGCCACGGGGAAAATTACGCAACGTTCCCAGGCATGGAAACTGCTCAAAGGTGAGAGAGGTGCTAACAAGCATTGTAATACGGATTGTTCCCGTCTGGCAAGCGGCGAACCCCGAGCCTCTCACGCTCCAGACCGAGCAGCACCTAACCGACACGTGACGTCGAGAAAAGGGAGCCACACCCTATCACGTTATATTTCGCAAGATTCCCGGCCGGACAGCGAAAAACCATATGCAGAGGCGTATCCCTCCAACTCAACGATCGTAGAAAGGAGGTGCCGCTCCTCTTATCACCCTGAGCTTAAAAGGTGCAAGAATAAGTCGCCTGCTAAAAGGGTTAAACTTTCCAAACCGTTCCAAGGAACTTTGGAAAAACACACCGAGAGTTTTCTCTCGGGCACTTCGCGATCAAACGGGATCTCAAACCGTCCAGTCTTTTGCATGCAGTCTGCGGGGCCTGTCAACCAGGAAGTGGATCTCGCATTGCAGGACAAAGTTCAACTGACGCCAGTAACTTCCTCAGGGGAGGGCAAAGTTGACGTTTATGGTGGACACAGGGTTCCAGGCGAAGGGATCCCTGGTATTCCATTTGAGTCTCTCACACTTCTCAGGGCAGAAGACAGTGAGAAAAGCTGCCTTACTACTGTACAAGGAGCCATTGTTGAGAGCCTTGGCTCACGTCATGCTAGTAATGGGAAAGCGACTCAACAAACTCTGCAACTCGCAGATATTACCTATCTGTCTTCACGGATAGAAGCTACGGAGATCTGTTATGATTTAGTAGAACCCCAGAATGCGATCGATTACTCTTTGCTTCAGGCAGCAGAGTTTTCTCATTCAAATCGCATTATTCCAGTGGTCTCAACCCCACTGATGGACAGCAAAGTAGTCGCCTCCGCCAGGCCATTACAGAACAACTTGATCATTTCCGTTGACCAAGCCAGAGTTGTGACTGGCAAGGCAAGGAAAGCTCCAGACCCGCCTTTAGACGGCACAGGTCTGAAGATTGATCAATGCTCCCGCCGAAACAGCGGAGTAGGTGTGGAGAGGCAGAAGAAAAATGCTAGCATTTCTTCGGCCAACGAACGGCTTTATTTACCAACTAGGGTTACACGCGCGCGAAAAGTCCCTATAGACTGCAGCTATACAGGGTTATTCAAGTCCGCGACAGGTAAACCCATAACGGAAATTAAACAGCCCGAGTCCAGCAACGATTACACTGCACATAACAGGCGGATTACCTATGCAGTGGCCAGTGAGTTCAGGCGGGGCCGAAACTCACAACAGGTGCGGATAATTTTCCGGACCATGGACAGACAAAGCAAATTGGGGAAGGAGGTCATGTTCACACGGAAACAGATTATGTCAGTGTTCAGTGGCCTCGCAAAATCCCATTCGCTGAACGTCTATTAGACAGAGGGAAGAAAAGAAATGAACTCGGAGCTAGTCATACAGACAGACAGAAATTGGAAACGTATTTGGTTTTATGAGTATAGGATGTTCCAATGACAGGTAACTAAAGACGATGGAAAAGATAAATTACTGTCATTTTTGTCCGTATTCCTCGAACTTTAAAAGGGGGGGGCACTTGTCACGTGAAAGATAATTTATTTTACCATCTTGTCCATAATTTGATTACTCCTTTAAATGTTCTGTTTTCCGAGACATTTTGTATTTTCGTTTCTTTCATATTCTACCTACACTTTCTCACCCTCTCAAACCCCACCCGAGGTTGTTTACGCTGGCCAGCTGCGGTCAGCTAACGCTAGACGTAATGTTATCTAAACGCACCTGTTCGACCAGAGAAACATTTCTCGGGTCCGCTTTAAGTGTTAGAACGAGCCAAGACGGTTTCTGTGAAAGAAACGGTTCGTTAGCGGCGGGTACCCTCTGTGGTCCCAACAGGGGAATTTCTCTGGTCGCTTTAAAACGTTTGATGACGAGCGGCTGGTACCCTTTGAGGCCTGGGGAACTTTCGCACGATTTCTTTTGTCTTACTCTAGATTACGTCTTTCGCCGAACTTCTGTAGAAATACGCACGCCAGGTGTTCGGGGGGAGCGTCCCTTGTGATCTATAAGAGTAGACTGGTTTTAATAGACAAAGACATTCGTAAATTTTCCTGGCCCGAGATAGACCATTATGGAAATAAGGCAAACATTAACACAGAACTAAATGTTTTTCGCCTATTTCTTGGCATTTTTCGGGGTGAGTTGACATATCTTATAAATATGATATTTTCATGTTAGCTTTTATATATATCTGTTAGGGAAGTGAATTTATTTCTGAGGACTTCTCCTAGTAATTTATTCAGTGATAAGGTAGCGCTGTCTACGGCCTATTAAGTGGTGCTTAAACTGTTACGGTTTATCATGGGTTAAATGTTAAACTTACAATAACAGATATTAGGCGTAGAATCAGTCCACGAATGCTTACCATTGGGTTAAGAGTCAGCAAAATTAACTGTCATTTCTGTAAGATAATGTCAGGTGTGGATTGTTCACTTTAAAACTGAATAGTGAGATGCAGGTAATAACTCTGGATTATAGGAGATAGTCACTTATTCCTTTTGATAGATATTTTTAGTGGCAAGGGAGGATCATTTTATGCTTACTTGTGTGGCTAGGCACTAGTCTATAACTTTCACTGAAAGCAGTCACCAGGCATAGATATAATTATATCTTATGATCTAGCCACAACTGTATTATTATAGCAAGAACATTGCATTTTCTTTGTACTCATTTTTGTGGAAATGCTAATATATTTCCCAAAGGGGACATACGATTTATTTGTGTAATGTCAAATGCTGTAATCTGTTTATGTAAATTCATTTAATGTTGTAAGATGAATAAGCATATTCATTTAACTGTAACTACAGGTTAGGTTTCCTGTATGTTGAGATTGGGAGAAGAGGAGTAGATTTTGCTGTCAGAACAGTTACTGACAGGTACCTGGGTGTGCAAAAGATATTAAGCCTATGCGGGCGCGTGTTGATAATTGATATTTTTAAGGAACAGGAGACATGGTTAAAGACAGCCCTAAACTATCATAGCAATAACTACAATAAATTTAATCCCATAGTGGAGCGAAACTTTCTGTATAAAGTTAGTGTGATTTTAGCGTTGCTTGAAGTTAAAAGGGTGTCTCTTTTTGGGTCTCAGTTTCAGGGAGACCGACTCGCGAGAGCAGATTCCAGTCAGGCGAAGAACGAAATATTCTCTTCGATCTAGAGGGTTCTGAATACCGCTAGCGTCACGAATCGTCAACCCCGTTCCTGAATCAAAACCCCTTTTTGTCAACGCCAAGTTAAGCTCACGCAGTGCAACGGAGCCAACGCTAAATCTGGAATCGCCAAACGCAGTAGTAGTTCTCTACTCGCCTATTGGATTACCAGCCAGAGCATTGCGGCTTCCAGAATATCAAACCCGCTCAGCATGCCTATAGCAGAATTCCATATCACCCGCCTTTTTTGTGCCTAAACGGGGCACTCAGCAAACCACAGCCAAACCAGTTTAAACAGGATTTACAGCCAAGCGGAGCCTTGCGCCGGATAAGCGCGCCTGGGTCTCTTTGTCCTCAAGTGACTTCTTCTGGTGTATTTCCTGGATACTTAAAACCTCGCACGTCAGCAGGAGATAAACAGCGTCCCCCAGCCCAACTCGCGCCAGTAGGGGGGGTCACCAACGATAGCGCCTATACAGTGATGTTATTCAGGTTAATTCCATCACCGATGGAGGATATATACGAAAACACCACTTACTGGAGTTACTTCAGCTGGTCCCCGAAAACCGAAGGACTGTCACTCGATTATTTATCTCTTTGTGTTCTACAGGTTTTATGAATGGTGATCTGTGTGTGTGGTTGTTGGTGTATATGATTATTGATGAATATTTGATTATTGATGTAATTTTATGTTGTTGTGATGATATGCATTATTTTCATGCTTTTCTTCTTTAATAAATTTTACACATTTATTAATGCGCTGTTCACGACCTTTCCATCCATATTTGTATTTTTAGCTCTTTACTATAATCTCTATGTATGATAAGAGAAAAGAGTTGAGAGCAGGAGATGCTTAGACAGACATAAGTGAGTTGAGGCTTGGAGAGAGAGATCATTTTGGTAAATCTTCTTCCAGGTTGTCTCAAGTCCATCTCCTATTTACACCTTTCTGTGTGTGTAATCTATAACTCTGTCAGTCCACTATCCCTTGTCGATTTCACTACAGTTGTCCAACTCGACAAATACTCTACACTCTAACTCAACCACGACAAATGGGAGCCCGTCCGAGATTCTAGAACCCATCTAGTACGACATTTAATATGTGCTCGATCCGAGGATGAATCTCTCACAAGATTCTATTCTGATTCTTAGAGTTTAGTGTTCGGCAGATTATAGGAATTTCTTTCCCCTAGACATATCGAACTATTTCTTTTGGGTGGAAGTCGGAACAGCGTTTTTTTCTCCACAGCAATCATAAATATTAAGTTACATTTATTGTTCATGCTACACATGAGACAGCTGGTAAAGGTTGATGGTATCACTGCTGAGTTTTTGGTTGACAAATCTGACGACTATTGTTGTAAAAGTCAGAAAATTTTTTTTTTTTAAGGGTTAATATTTTTTCAGGAGTAGCTCTTTAATCTGAGATAAGAAGCTACAGATAGTCAGTTACTAGCTTGCATTTGTACCAAGGGAGGGTGTTCATTCGGACGATAGTAACCAATCCTCTCAATAGCTTAGTACTGACAGAACTGGGGTGAAGTGATAGTAAGTTTTACATCACTTACATTTTTTGGAGTTTTTGGGGGTTTTGCTTGTCGATCAGAGTAGCTACAAACTTTCTTGTTTTTTAAAGTTCCCAGGCTAGCCTAGATTTTATTGATTATTAAGTTAATCAGCACCTAGTGGACTAGGTAACTAAGATCTCTAGGTTCTATTCTTCTATAGTGTTTGCTCACCCTGATATAATGGCCGATCTAGATAAAGTGCATAGGATTGCCCTCGAGGTAGCTAAGTACATGGAGTACAAGGATAGCGAAATCCAGCCCTTTCTAGAATTTGCAGTAAGCCTGCAGGATCAATACGAGGTAGACAATTGGTTTGACAGCCGTTTAATCTTGGCATGGTCCTGTAAACAAACTGGGGAGAGTGAAGCATTCACCCGACAGTATGTAGAAGAAGTGATAGAAGATGAGAAGCAAAGGGAAAAGCAAAGACAAGAACGGGACAAGAAATTGGAAATGGAGCAACAAGAACGGGACAAGCAATGGGAAATAGAGCGCCAAGAAAGGGACAGAGAAAGCCAAGAAAGGAGCAGGCTACACCAAATCAGAATGAATGAACTGGATAGCCAAATTCGGGGGTGGAAACAGATACTAAATGTAGTCACTCTACTTCCCCTTCTACTGTGCCCTTAACGGTCAACGCCCCTGCAAACCTTGCGCCCATGAAAGAAAACTTGCCTGCTAAAACCGAACCCCAACTCCAGAAAATTGACTTTCCTTTGGACTTGGATCCGAAGCCCAAACAAGGAAAGAATTTACGTCGGGATAGCAGACCTAAGGCCACGGGGAAAATTACGCAACGTTCCCAGGCATGGAAACTGCTCAAAGGTGAGAGAGGTGCTAACAAGCATTGTAATACGGATTGTTCCCGTCTGGCAAGCGGCGAACCCCGAGCCTCTCACGCTCCAGACCGAGCAGCACCTAACCGACACGTGACGTCGAGAAAAGGGAGCCACACCCTATCACGTTATATTTCGCAAGATTCCCGGCCGGACAGCGAAAAACCATATGCAGAGGCGTATCCCTCCAACTCAACGATCGTAGAAAGGAGGCGCCGCTCCTCTTATCACCCTGAGCTTAAAAGGTGCAAGAATAAGTCGCCTGCTAAAAGGGTTAAACTTTCCAAACCGTTCCAAGGAACTTTGGAAAAACACACCGAGAGTTTTCTCTCGGGCACTTCGCGATCAAACGGGATCTCAAACCGTCCAGTCCTTTGCATGCAGTCTGCGGGGCCTGTCAACCAGGAAGTGGATCTCGCATTGCAGGACAAAGTTCAACTGACGCCAGTAACTTCCTCAGGGGAGGGCAAAGTTGACGTTTATGGTGGACACAGGGTTCCAGGCGAAGGGATCCCTGGTATTCCATTTGAGTCTCTCACACTTCTCAGGGCAGAAGACAGTGAGAAAAGCTGCCTTACTACTGTACAAGGAGCCATTGTTGAGAGCCTTGGCTCACGTCATGCTAGTAATGGGAAAGCGACTCAACAAACTCTGCAACTCGCAGATATTACCTATCTGTCTTCACGGATAGAAGCTACGGAGATCTGTTATGATTTAGTAGAACCCCAGAATGCGATCGATTACTCTTTGCTTCAGGCAGCAGAGTTTTCTCATTCAAATCGCATTATTCCAGTGGTCTCAACCCCACTGATGGACAGCAAAGTAGTCGCCTCCGCCAGGCCATTACAGAACAACTTGATCATTTCCGTTGACCAAGCCAGAGTTGTGACTGGCAAGGCAAGGAAAGCTCCAGACCCGCCTTTAGACGGCACAGGTCTGAAGATTGATCAATGCTCCCGCCGAAACAGCGGAGTAGGTGTGGAGAGGCAGAAGAAAAATGCTAGCATTTCTTCGGCCAACGAACGGCTTTATTTACCAACTAGGGTTACACGCGCGCGAAAAGTCCCTATAGACTGCAGCTATACAGGGTTATTCAAGTCCGCGACAGGTAAACCCATAACGGAAATTAAACAGCCCGAGTCCAGCAACGATTACACTGCACATAACAGGCGGATTACCTATGCAGTGGCCAGTGAGTTCAGGCGGGGCCGAAACTCACAACAGGTGCGGATAATTTTCCGGACCATGGACAGACAAAGCAAATTGGGGAAGGAAGGTCATGTTCACACGGAAACAGATTATGTCAGTGTTCAGTGGCCTCGCAAAATCCCATTCGCTGAACGTCTATTAGACAGAGGGAAGAAAAGAAATGAACTCGGAGCTAGTCATACAGACAGACAGAAATTGGAAACGTATTTGGTTTTATGAGTATAGGATGTTCCAATGACAGGTAACTAAAGACGATGGAAAAGATAAATTACTGTCATTTTTGTCCGTATTCCTCGAACTTTAAAAGGGGGGGCACTTGTCACGTGAAAGATAATTTATTTTACCATCTTGTCCATAATTTGATTACTCCTTTAAATGTTCTGTTTTCCGAGACATTTTGTATTTTCGTTTCTTTCATATTCTACCTACATTTTTTCACCTTCTCAACCCCACCCGAGGTTGTTTACGCTGGCCAGCTGCGGTCAGCTAACGCTAGACGTAATGTTATCTAAACGCACCTGTTCGACCAGAGAAACATTTCTCGGGTCCGCTTTAAGTGTTAGAACGAGCCAAGACGGTTTCTGTGAAAGAAACGGTTCGTTAGCGGCGGGTACCCTCTGTGGTCCCAACAGGGGAATTTCTCTGGTCGCTTTAAAACGTTTGATGACGAGCGGCTGGTACCCTTTGAGGCCTGGGTAACCTGGGGAACTTTCGCACGATTTCTTTTGTCTTACTCTAGATTACGTCTTTCGCCGAACTTCTGTAGAAATACGCACGCCAGGTGTTCGGGGGGAGCGTCCCTTGTGATCTATAAGAGTAGACTGGTTTTAATAGACAAAGACATTCGTGAATTTTCCTGGCCCGAGATAGACCATTATGGAAATAAGGCAAACATTAACACAGAACTAAATGTTTTTCGCCTATTTCTTGGCATTTTTCGGGGTGAGTTGACATATCTTATAAATATGATATATTCATGTTAGCTTTTATATATATCTGTTAGGGAAGTGAATTTATTTCTGAGGACTTCTCCTAGTAATTTATTCAGTGATAAGGTAGCGCTGTCTACGGCCTATTAAGTGGTGCTTAAACTGTTACGGTTTATCATGGGTTAAATGTTAAACTTACAATAACAGATATTAGGCGTAGAATCAGTCCACGAATGCTTACCATTGGGTTAAGAGTCAGCAAAATTAACTGTCATTTCTGTAAGATAATGTCAGGTGTGGATTGTTCACTTTAAAACTGAATAGTGAGATGCAGGTAATAACTCTGGATTATAGGAGATAGTCACTTATTCCTTTTGATAGATATTTTTAGTGGCAAGGGAGGATCATTTTATGCTTACTTGTGTGGCTAGGCACTAGTCTATAACTTTCACTGAAAGCAGTCACCAGGCATAGATATAATTATATCGTATGATCTAGCCACAACTGTATTATTATAGCAAGAACATTGCATTTTTCTTTGTACTCATTTTGTGGAAATGCTAATATATTTCCCAAAGGGGACATACGATTTATTTGTGTAATGTCAAATGCTGTAATCTGTTTATGTAAATTCATTTAATGTTGTAAGATGAATAAGCATATTCATTTAACTGTAACTACAGGTTAGGTTTCCTGTATGTTGAGATTGGGAGAAGAGGAGTAGATTGTTGCTGTCAGAACATTTACTGACAGGTACCTGGGTGTGCAAAAGATATTAAGCCTATGCGGGCGCGTGTTGATAATTGATATTTTTAAGGAACAGGAGACATGGTTAAAGACAGCCCTAAACTATCATAGCAATAACTACAATAAATTTAATCCCATAGTGGAGCGAAACTTTCTGTATAAAGTTAGTGTGATTTATTATTTGCTTGAAGTAAAAGGGTGTCTCTTTTTGGGTCTCAGTTTCAGGGAGACCGACTCGCGAGAGCAGATTCCAGTCAGGCGAAGAACGAAATATTCTCTTCGATCTAGAGGGTTCTGAATACCGCTAGCGTCACGAATCGTCAACCCCGTTCCTGAATCAAAACCCCTTTTTGTCAACGCCAAGTTAAGCTCACGCAGTGCAACGGAGCCAACGCTAAATCTGGAATCGCCAAACGCAGTAGTAGTTCTCTACTCGCCTATTGGATTACCAGCCAGAGCATTGCGGCTTCCAGAATATCAAACCCGCTCAGCATGCCTATAGCAGAATTCCATATCACCCGCCTTTTTTGTGCCTAAACGGGGCACTCAGCAAACCACAGCCAAACCAGTTTAAACAGGATTTACAGCCAAGCGGAGCCTTGCGCCGGATAAGCGCGCCTGGGTCTCTTTGTCCTCAAGTGACTTCTTCTGGTGTATTTCCTGGATACTTAAAACCTCGCACGTCAGCAGGAGATAAACAGCGTCCCCCCGGCCCAACTCGCGCCAGTAGGGGGGTCACCAACGATAGCGCCTATACAGTGATGTTATTCAGGTTAATTCCATCACCGATGGAGGATATATACGAAAACACCACTTACTGGAGTTACTTCAGCTGGTCCCCGAAAACCGAAGGACTGTCACTCGATTATTTATCTCTTTGTGTTCTACAGGTTTTATGAATGGTGATCTGTGTGTGTGGTTGTTGGTGTATATGATTATTGATGAATATTTGATTATTGATGTAATTTTATGTTGTTGTGATGATATGCATTATTTTCATGCTTTTCTTCTTTAATAAATTTTACACATTTATTAATGCGCTGTTCACGACCTTTCCATCCATATTTGTATTTTTTAGCTCTTTACTATAATCTCTATGTATGATAAGAGAAAAGAGAGAGAGCAGGAGGTGCTTAGACAGACATAAGTGAGTTGAGGCTTGGAGAGAGAGATCATTTTGGTAAATCTTCTTCCAGGTTGTCTCAAGTCCATCTCCTATTTACACCTTTCTGTGTGTGTAATCTATAACTCTGTCAGTCCACTATCCCTTGTCGATTTCACTACGGTTGTCCACCTCGACAAATACTCTACACTCTAACTCGACCACGACACTGGAAAAGGTGGCACGTAAAAAATAGAAGCTTCATTTATGACTCTCACTGAGGCGTCACTGGCTAAATATATATACACACACACACACACACACACATATATATATATATATATGTGTGTGTGTGTGTCTTCATTTTGTTTGTTTGTTGAGAGAGAGAGAGAGAGAGAGAGAGAGCGAAAGAGAGAGAGAGGGAGAGTCTAATTCATACTTACCCGTACTGCTTAATATAAATGGGACAATTACAAAAACACAAACGGCAGACATTTCTATCAATGACATTCACCCATCATGTCTCAACAAAAACACAAAAGGCGGACATTTCTATTAATGATATTCACCATTACGTCTCAAATAAAAAAGAAATGAAAAGGCAAACATATCTTTCAGTGATATTCACCCGACATGTCTCAACAAAAACACAAAAGGCAAACATATCTATCAGTGATATTCACCCGACATGTCTACAAAAAAAAACACAAAAGGCAAACATATCTATCAGTGATATTCACCCGACATGTCTAAAAAAAAAAAAAACACAAAAGGCAAACATATCTATCAGTGATATTCACCCGACATGTCTAAAAAAAAAACCCACAAAAGGCAAACATATCTATCAGTGATACTGACCATCATTTCTAAACCAAAAGCAGACATTCCCGTCAGAGAAATTCACCATCCTCTCTCATCCAGTAGACGAAATACATTTATTAATCTTTAAAGACAATCATGCTCACCGCAGATAACCATGACTTTCTACTTATCTCATGCCTTAATGTTTTGCAGCAAATTTGTTCTTGAGTTTGCCTTTTTCCTTCTCCTACTAAAATGTTTGTAACAGTTCATCTTTTCATGACAAATTCCATGATGATTTACCATTGACAAGTTCCCTTGATGATTTACCATCAGCAAGTCCCATGATGATTTACAATCGACAAGTTCCATAATGATTTACCATGGATAAGTCCCATGCTGATTTACCATCAACAAGTCCCATGATGATTTACCATCAACAAGTCACATGATGATTTACCATCAGCAAGTCCATGATGATTTACCATCAACAAGTCCCATGATGATTTGCCATCAACATGTCCCATGCTGATTAACCATCAACAAGTCCCATGATGATTTACCATCAACAAGTCCCATGATGATTTACCATCAACAAGTCCCATGATGATTTACCATCAACAAGCCCCATGATGATTTTCCATCAACATGTCCCATGATGATTTACCATCAACAAGTCCCATGATGATTTACCATCAACAAGTCCCATGACGATTTACCATCAACAAGTCCCATGATGATTTACCATCAACAAATCCCATGATGATTTACCATCAACAAGTCCCATGATGATTTACCATCTACAAGTCCCATGACGATTTACCATCAACAAGTCCCATGATGATTTACCATCAACAAATCCCATGATGATTTACCATTAACAAATCCCAGGATGATTTACCATCAACTAATCCCACGATGATTTACCAACAAATCCCATGATGATTTACCATCAACAAATCCCATGATGATTTACCATCAACAAATACCATGATGATTTACCATCATCAAATCCCATGATGATTTACCATCAACAAGTCCCATGATGATTTACCATCTACAAGTCCCATGACGATTTACCATCAACAAGTCCCATGATGATTTACCATCAACAAATCCCATGATGATTTACCATTATTGCAACTGATCACCATAAACTCGTCATTTCGTGTACCCTTCTTGTAAAAAAACTTATTTATTATACTGTTCATTTTATAAATGTATTTTATACACTGTTTTCTGTGTAATATGTACAGTATGTACAATCTTTTGGTGTACCAATACTCACTCACTCATTCATTCACACTGTCACCACTCATTCACTCATTCACACATCCACACGCAAACACATACACACACATTAGTACAAAATCTCTGGATAATAACATTGAAAACATTTAGACAGACCATTTAAAAGTAAGCAACTTTCATTAACATTGAAAACATGTAAAGAAAACACTTAAAAATTAAGAAAAAAGAAAAGAAAATTGCATTAACACTGAAAACAGACATCCCAGAGGAGCGAAGTTTATTTAACACACGTACTTTATCACTGTGGCTCAACACAGCCTTCTTGCGCTCAGGTCTTTGTCGAGCATCTTTTCATCCACGTTTTTTGCAGTTTTACACTGTTTGTTATTATTTTTGTAATAAATAATGGTATTCAAGCGTAGTGCAAGTGTGTTGGCGAGTGTACCTAAGCGCAAGAAGGCTGCGATGAGCCTCAGTGATAAAGTACGAGTGTTAAATAAACTTCGTTCTGGGCATTCTGTAGCATCCGTCGGCCGCGAATTCGGTGTTAATGAGTCCATCATCTGGTCGATCCGCCATAAGTGAGAAGATATACGTAGAGCTGTGGGTGAATGAGCACCAGAGAGAGCAAAAATAGCATCTCTGGTTCGTGATGAGGCAATGGTAAAATTGGAAAAAACGTTTCAGTTTATGGGTTAAATGAGTGATTAAAAAGTGTTGTGGATTGTCGTAAATTTATTTTGAGAGAAAAGAGTCGTAGAAATAGTGGTCCGGTTTAGAGTGGAAAATGATGATGGAAAGCTCAGTGATAGAAAATGTAGAGATTTAATAGTTACTTCACAGCGTGCTGGAGGAGAGTAAAGACAGACTTATTTACGACAAATCGTGTCTCTCAATCTTCTCTTTCACTCTCCTGGTCAAACAATTATTTGCCAGTTTTCCAGACTCGCATCTGCGCGCACACCGATTCGGTGTTTTCAAACACACACACGACGTTGATACAAACTATATTAAACGAATAGGGGAAATGTTGGGCTTTGGGTATATCCAACACACAGAACTAAATGAGTTTAGGTGATTTTATTCACTTTAAACATCAATTACTAAAAATATCAGATATTACATAAATTATCATAAGTACACAAATGCAAATAACAAGTTTGGGAGGGGGTGAAGAAGATTGGTATCGACTAAGCCCTTCCCGCTCATTAGACAAAGACAAACCCAGTCCAGAGATAGATAATATCAGGAACACGGGTACGTTAACCTAACAGTAAAGTTAATTACTCTGAAAGAGGTGTTACCAAGTTAGGTATAAGTGATAGAAAAAAAAAACCTGTTCTTCCCAGCTGTTCTTCCCTTTACTACGCAAATGGAAAGGAGGTGGTTTTAAACAGAGTTAACAAATTATCAACTATCCCACTTAAAGGAACAACGTAGGGTATACAGAAAAGATATATGTTACCAGGTAAGCAAGTTAACAAAATGGTCACACAAAAGAATTAATTTCCTGTCATTCATACACGCGCTAGCAAAGGCCTTCACTCATCTTGCTCTCACTTACCGATTGTGAAAAAATCTTGCACTCCATAGAATAACACAACAGCAGTTACACCTCAACTAAATGTATGAGTGTTTGTTCAAGTTCTAGCCCCAGATTATCGGGTAGGCGGTCAGCACATGAAAGGGTCCCGTAATCGCTGGAAAATGAATCTGTAGTTGTGTCTCTTTTCTTAATAACAGTTTCTATGGGAGGGCACGGTCTCTGATACCGGGGTGAGGATGGTGTGGTCTATTTGACTATGCCGCGGATAATAAAATTCTTACGCGTGCTGGTACACTTTATCCGTGAGGTATGGTTTAAGTCCAGTGAGAAAACTAGTCACATCACTGTTCAGGAAATTATGAATTAACTCTCTGTGTCAGTAAACTAACAAAGCTCGGGCCAGTGTTCTTCTTCCCGTTACGACTTAAGTTGTTTGATGGTGCGTTAAATTTGTCTTTGGGTGTGCTTTCTTTGCTATAAGTTAGATAGCGGAATTCCAAACATAGAATCGCCTCAAAGATTAAAAATTTACACAGTCTCAACAAGTTCTGCGTCAGGGGAACTCTACACACTGTTTATGCTTTGCTTTGCTTAGATTGATTTCTTTATTGCTTTCTTAATGCTGGGATCGCACAGGTTACGATCACTCTGTATGAAAGAAAAAAAAGACATGTAATATACCGAAAACAAATAACCTTCTAAAGCGCGATGAATTTCCCGTTAAGCCTATAATACACTCGAGTATTTAATTATGTATTTAATAAACACTGCGCGAATTCTAGTGGTTAAAAACCCACATCTATAAAACTAGGACTTAACTGAATTTATTAATTATAAATTCCTTCGCGACTTTAAAAGTTAATTTAAGCATCTATTATCTTTTGAAATAATATAATAGATAGATCATTATATTTAAAACTGGAACTCTTGAGATGGTTTAATTAAATAGATTTAAATTAACACAAAATCCCTTGAAATAGAATGACTAGACCACTGATCACTTTACACAATATATATTTTACCGCTTTGCACAGAATTAGAAATCACTGCAAATATATATAAAATCCAGGGGAAAATCTATAACAAGATTTCAATAAAGCTAGTGCTTCTGTAAAGGTCTGGCCAGCGAGTGATAACGTGTCTAGTTCTTCATGGTCTATTTAGCTAAAATGGAATGTAAGTTGAGTGGGACATGATAAACTTGACAACTTATTTGATCTCACGAACTTTTGGGGATCTAACCGCCAAATCAAGAGAAGAAGCCGCCCCCTGGTCTTCGTATCCGCTCGCTGCTGCCCGTTTCGCTTTCCCCCGTTCGCTCGGTTCCTCGATTGACACCGAGACGCGAAATTAGCGGCAAGCAACTGCGTCTCGTATCAGGGAAAACTACTGTCTTTGATAGCGCCGATAGTCTCCCTTAAGATCCCTCGGTCTGTCTCTTTGATCTCGTCGCTGTATCCTACATGAGTCCCGGTGGAATGCGTTCTGGCAAACGAAAAGTTGCAACAAATGTTCAGGGGTTCTAATGTTATGAAAAGCTAAAGGTCCCTTTAAATCATCCATCATATCAGGGAAAATTCACTAGTCAAACTAGACGTACGTCACAATCGTCCCCACTTTTAGACATGAAACCATTTTTCATGTTTTCATTTTTGACAATGGAGGTGACCTGATTGGTGATTTTAGGATGAGTGGTATCTTCAGTTTGCTCTTCTTCCTCTGTAGACCAGTTTCTACTCAGAAAATCAGCCCCGACATTCTGTCTTCCCGGAATATATTCCACTTTGAAAGAATAGACGCTTAGAAGGAGGGCCCAACGCATGATCCTAGCGTTAAATTCGTTATTGGCACCAAGAAATGCTAACGGAGCGTGGTCTGTTTGCACCGTGAACGATGTACCATAAAGAAACTCATGATGGCGTCTGATACCGTCAATCAGAGCAAGACATTCCCTTTCAACTACGCTGTAGTTCCGTTCCGCTTTATTTAATTTCCGACTGCCATAGGCAACTGGAAATAGCATGTTCAGGTCACTGTCATCGGCTTGAAGCAGTGTTGACCCGATGCCCTGACCTGACGCGTCGACTCTCAGTACAAAAGGTTTCTTGAGGTCAGGCAACCTCAAAATGGGGTATGCAGACAACTGTCCTTTCAAAGTGCTATACGCGTGTTCGCACTTTTGATCCCATATGACCTTATCAGGACAACCTTTCTTTGTGAGGTCAGTCAGAGGTGCCGTCAGTCCGTTGAAGTTCTGGATGTACTTCTGATAGTATGCACATAGCGATATGAAGGAACGTACGTCTTTCTTCGTTCGGGGTCTTTTTGCTGCCACTATTTTCTCCACGTTCTTCTTAATAGGCCAACTGCATCCGTGAGAAATAGTGTGCCCCAGGAAGTCTAACTGTTCAAACCCGATGAGACATTTGCTAGGTCTGGCTGTGAGACCCGTTTCCTGTAGTCTCCTGAGGAGCATAGCAACCGTAGCAATATGTTCTTCATAGGTTTCCGATGCAATTAAGATGTCATCCATGAAATTATGGATATGGGGACTTTGCAAAGGTTGTAGAAGCTTCCTCATCATCCTGGTGAACACTCCTGGTGCATTATGCAAACCGAACGGCATCACGTTAAATGTGTAATGTCCTTCACTAGTGCTGAAAGCTAACAAAGGTTTAATTTCCTCCTTGACTGGTATTTGATAATAACCTTTACTGAGGTCAATCTTGGAGAAGATCTTAGCTTTGCTGAGCTTGGTGAACAACTCAGAAACAGTTTGGAGAGGTTCGGGCTGGAATTCCGTTACAGCGTTTAGCAACCTGTAATCAATGCACAGCCGAACTTCCTTATTGGGCTTCTGCAACAGCACTACGCTCGAGCTGTAAGGAGATGTAGACTCACTGATAATTCCTGCCTGACGCAGCTTGTCTATTTCTCCGCGAAGTGCATCAGCTTTAGCGTACGGGATGGGGTAAACTCTGGTTTGAACAGGGGTCTCGTTTGTTAATTTCATATCAAATTCAATGAGATTTGTTCGACCAGGTACATCCGTTAAAAAACTGCACTGTACTGTTTTAGTAGAGCCCTAGTTTCTGTTTGTTGTTCTGGTGAGAGATTGTCGCCGAACTTGACATCTTTAAAGGATTCTGTGGGTTGCAGTGGATACTCCATGCAACCATCATCATCTTCCTCGTCTTCCGTTGCTATGGCGACAGCCAGGAGATGCTCGGAGGATGGCACCGGTCTTTCCAAATATTTCTTTAGCAGATTTATGTGGAAGACCTTCTCCTTTCCTTTGATGGAGATCTTGTAGTTGGTACGTGAGATCTTTTTAAGGACGGTAAACGGTCCTTGCCATCCGATGCGAAGTTTATTGCTTCCGGTTGGAAGTAGCAATAGGACTTTCTCCCCTGGTTGTAGTTCTCTCTCTTTTGCAGCTTTGTTGTATCTTTTAGTAATTTTAGCGCGGGCTTTCTTAAGGTTGGTAGTAGCTAGATCCCATCCTAGCTTTAGCCTTTCCTTAAGCTCAGATACATACTTGCTTGCAGAGACGACTGTCTCGTCAGCCTTCTGGTCTGTCAGGGACCGAAGTAAGGCTTCTAGTGGCCCCTTAATAGGTCTGCCAAATAAAAGTGTAGCTGGCGCAAAACCCGTAGACGCTTGGGGTACCTCTCGGTAGGCGAATAAGGCAGCCGATATATATTGGTCCCAGTCTTCCGGTTTCTCCTGACCCAGCTTACGTAACATCATGGTGAGGGTACCGTTAAAACGTTCCACGAGCCCATTTCCGGCCGGATGGTAGGGACTTGTGTGGATATGTTTGGCCCTCAAGATCTTAAAGATCTCCTCCATTAACAGGCTACGGAATTGGGATCCATTGTCCGTCAAAACTTGTTGAGGGAATCCCAACCGTGTAAAAATTTGCACAAGGGCTTCTGCGACATGCTTGGAATTAGTGCATGGTAGCGGTACGGCTTCGGCCCACATAGTGCAAGTGTCAACTAAGGTCAGGATGAACCTGTTCCTTCTTTTGGTCTTTTCCAGAGGACCAATAATGTCGACAGCAACCCGTTCAAATGGAGTCCCTACTATTGGCATTTGCCCCATAGGTACTGGGGGTGTCAAGTGCTTGGGTGCTACCCGTTGGCACTGGGCGCAGGATTTCACGTACCTGACAATGTCAGAGTTCATTCCTGGCCACCAATAGTGGTTTTTTATTCGCTGAATAGTGGCGTTTTGTCCCATGTGTCCGCTAAAGGGAAGAGAGTGCCCCATTTCTAAGATCTGGTTTCTGTACTGCGTCGGTACTAGGAGCTGGTTATTCCCCGTGTCCGGGTTGCCCGTTCTACGATACAATACACCATCCTTAGAAAAGATGTCTCCGTTGTGTCTGGGGTCCTTAGCCATGGGCAGTTTTTTTTAAAGCAGGGCGCCAGAGTAGGGTCCTTTTGTTGCGCCTCCTTCAGTTCATTCGGCAACAAGTTTGGCGCAGGCTCCCTCTCCTTCTTGGCTTGCCCTCTTGTGGTTACCGCTGCCACAATCGGCTCCTTAGGTCTCCCAATGAACACATATCTACATCCCAGGATAACTGGGTAGATCGGATCATCCATTATGGCCGCTTTAATAACTCCTCTGACAAAGTCAGAGTGTATTTCTACCAGTGCGATAGGAAGCGTCCTGGGTGCATCACTCCTGAAAACTCCACTAAGTTTGACGGTTTCCTCTGTCTCCTGACCGGGTTTGACTAGGTGCCTAGCGACAATACAATCAAAACTTAATCCAGTGTCAAAAAGACAAGTAGTGGAGGTACCGTTCAAAATTACAGTTCCTCGAGTTGAGGGTCGGTCCCCCTCAGGTTGAGAATCACTGACATTGACTCTACCTTTCGAGGCTGTATGCAAACATCCAATGCGGTTTGCACCGGTTTGTTTGCCCTGATCAGACGTTCCTGGTGTAGGGGTCTTCCCTTTTCCTTGACCTTGGTGGCCGCGCTGCCACGTAGGCTTGTTGGGTTGATCAGAATTGTTGTTGGGGGGGTATCGGGTTTTGTAGAATTTCGATTTTTCCTGGGGAGGTTTCTGGGTATTGTTATCTCGTTGGTTATAATGTTGAGAGGAAGTGGAAGAATAGGATGCCTGTTCTAGATTCTGTTTTCGAGATGGCTCATCGGTGGGTTTACGTTTAGTGCTGGGAAGTTCGGCCATTGCATTGCTATAGCGTTCGGCTTTATTGAGTATGTCTTCAAGCCTGACTGCCCCCTGTTCAGCCAAAAATCTACGTGTTTCATTCGACAAAGTGGATTTTATCTGCTCCACAAGAACAAGTTCGAGGAGTCCCTCATATGAAAGAGGTAGGTCAGATAATTCAATGCACTTTGTCAGATAACCCGTGAGACGTGAAGAGAACTGGGGAAATGTTTCCGTGCTCTCTTTTCGGCTGTTTCTGAACAACTGCAGAAACTTTCGGGCAGTCATCTCAAACTGCTGTAGTAAGGCCTTTTTCAACATGTCGTAATCATGTTGATTCGGTCCCAGCTTTGTGTACACGTCATAAGCATTGCCTTTCAGTGACGTTGAAAGTTTGAGCGCCCAGCGGGTACTCTCTAACCCATAAAGATTCGCGAGTCTCTCGAATTTTTCTAGGTAGCTGTCAATTTTTTCGTTAGGGCTAGGAAAAGATTCTAAAGAAAACGACATAGCAGTTAATTGGGCAGATTGAGTACTGGAGAGGTCCATTGATTGAGACTGGGGCGAAGACGGCTCTCCGTTAGTCGAAGTAGAGGCGCCCCGACTCTCTAGAGCCTTAAGCGCCAGTTGATGCTGTCTTTCCTTCTCTCTCTCTCTCTCTCTGCGAGTTTCCATCTCTGCTTCAATTTTCTTCTGTTCCAAAAGACGTTCTTCCGCTTCTTTCTTATCTGCCCTCTCCTGGGCTTCTCTCCTCTCTGTTCTTTCTTTCTCTTCCTTCCTCTCAGCTTCTGCTCTCTGTTGCTCCGCCTTCCTCTCAGCTTCGGCTCTCTGTTGCTCCGCGTCATATATTTCCAATTCCTGGTTAATAAACGCGTTTGCAGCTTCTGCATCTAATCCTGCCTCTTTCGCTTCCAGCCTCAAGATGGACCTCATCTTTATCCTCTCTGCCATTGTTAAAGAATAAGATGAAGTATGCTTAGAGAACTAGTAAGAAGAAACGCGAAAGGGAGGAACTCTGAACCGCTACGAGAAAAAAACACAAGTACAAATTTACCTGTGTTACCTCCTACCTGTACTGTGCAAACTTATCGCTGCTATTATCTGGCAATTAAGGCTCTAAACGCAAGCGACTATGCCACTAAATGGTAAGTTACACTGGAAAAGAATCTACTTTTACTAACAGTCGAGAAAAATTTATATTAAAACAATTTAAAAGAAAAAAAAAATTTCCCCTAAATTTTAAATCTCTGACAACAAACTCCGTCCCTAAAGTCAATTATTGAGATGAGACGTTGTTAACTTAATTTTTAAAAATCAGAACAATCCGTCTTTAGCTAAGCTCAACTCTTTTTGACTTCAAAAACCTTAGTGACTGTAAAACAATCACGCAATCCCAGCAACTTTTATAAAGAAAGAAATATAATTATCTCCGCCAGAGGATAATTAAAATAGCAAATATATTTGTTTATCTGTACTTTCTACTGCTGTGGAGAGAAAACAACCTGTAAATATGCTGTGTGTGGACAACCCAAATACTTAAAGAACGTTTGTCTAGGGGTGTAATTATTTATTTATTTCCCTAATTCACAAAGACAAATCATTCACACTCTACCTAGTTAGACCCAAACTAAATCAGACTCAAAATATCTTTAACCCGGCTATGCGATTGCCTCAAATGTAGCTCAAGATCCCAGAACCAGCCCACAAATATGTGTGCATCAAATGTATCTCAAAATTATCCCAGACGAGCCGGCCAAATATTGTCGTAAATTTATTTTGAGAGAAAAGAGTCGTAGAAATAGTGGTCCGGTTTAGAGTGGAAAATGATGATGGAAAGCTCAGTGATAGAAAATGTAGAGATTTAATAGTTACTTCACAGCGTGCTGGAGGAGAGTAAAGACAGACTTATTTACGACAAATCGTGTCTCTCAATCTTCTCTTTCACTCTCCTGGTCAAACAATTATTTGCCAGTTTTCCAGACTCGCATCTGCGCGCACACCGATTCGGTGTTTTCAAACACACACACGACGTTGATACAAACTATATTAAACGAATAGGGGAAATGTTGGGCTTTGGGTATATCCAACACACAGAACTAAATGAGTTTAGGTGATTTTATTCACTTTAAACATCAATTACTAAAAATATCAGATATTACATAAATTATCATAAGTACACAAATGCAAATAACAAGTTTGGGAGGGGGTGAAGAAGATTGGTATCGACTAAGCCCTTCCCGCTCATTAGACAAAGACAAACCCAGTCCAGAGATAGATAATATCAGGAACACGGGTACGTTAACCTAACAGTAAAGTTAATTACTCTGAAAGAGGTGTTACCAAGTTAGGTATAAGTGATAGAAAAAAAAACCTGTTCTTCCCAGCTGTTCTTCCCTTTACTAAGCAAATGGAAAGGAGGTGGTTTTAAACAGAGTTAACAAATTATCAACTATCCCACTTAAAGGAACAATGTAGGGTATACAGAAAAGATATATGTTACCAGGTAAGCAAGTTAACAAAATGGTCACACAAAAGAATTAATTTCCTGTCATTCATACACGCGCTAGCAAAGGCCTTCACTCATCTTGCTCTCACTTACCGATTGTGAAAAAATCTTGCACTCCATAGAATAACACAACAGCAGTTACACCTCAACTAAATGTATGAGTGTTTGTTCAAGTTCTAGCCCCAGATTATCGGGTAGGCGGTCAGCACATAAAAGGGTCCCGTAATCGCTGGAAAATGAATCTGTAGTTGTGTCTCTTTTCTTAATAACAGTTTCTATGGGAGGGCACGGTCTCTGATACCGGGGTGAGGATGGTGTGGTCTATTTGACTATGCCGCGGATAATAAAATTCTTACGCGTGCTGGTACACTTTATCCGTGAGGTATGGTTTAAGTCCAGTGAGAAAACTAGTCACATCACTGTTCAGGAAATTATGAATTAACTCTCTGTGTCAGTAAACTAACAAAGCTCGGGCCAGTGTTCTTCTTCCCGTTACGACTTAAGTTGTTTGATGGTGCGTTAAATTTGTCTTTGGGTGTGCTTTCTTTGCTATAAGTTAGATAGCGGAATTCCAAACATAGAATCGCCTCAAAGATTAAAAATTTACACAGTCTCAACAAGTTCTGCGTCAGGGGAACTCTACACACTGTTTATGCTTTGCTTTGCTTAGATTGATTTCTTTATTGCTTTCTTAATGCTGGGATCGCACAGGTTACGATCACTCTGTATGAAAGAAAAAAAAAAGACATGTAATATACCGAAAACAAATAACCTTCTAAAGCGCGATGAATTTCCCGTTAAGCCTATAATACACTCGAGTATTTAATTATGTATTTAATAAACACTGCGCGAATTCTAGTGGTTAAAAACCCACATCTATAAAACTAGGACTTAACTGAATTTATTAATTATAAATTCCTTCGCGACTTTAAAAGTTAATTTAAGCATCTATTATCTTTTGAAATAATATAATAGATAGATCATTATATTTAAAACTGGAACTCTTGAGATGGTTTAATTAAATAGATTTAAATTAACACAAAATCCCTTGAAATAGAATGACTAGACCACTGATCACTTTACACAATATATATTTTACCGCTTTGCACAGAATTAGAAATCACTGCAAATATATATAAAATCCAGGGGAAAATCTATAACAAGATTTCAATAAAGCTAGTGCTTCTGTAAAGGTCTGGCCAGCGAGTGATAACGTGTCTAGTTCTTCATGGTCTATTTAGCTAAAATGGAATGTAAGTTGAGTGGGACATGATAAACTTGACAACTTATTTGATCTCACGAACTTTTGGGGATCTGACCGCCAAATCAAGAGAAGAAGCCGCCCCCTGGTCTTCGTATCCGCTCGCTGCTGCCCGTTTCGCTTTCCCCCGTTCGCTCGGTTCCTCGATTGACACCGAGACGCGAAATTAGCGGCAAGCAACTGCGTCTCGTATCAGGGAAAACTACTGTCTTTGATAGCGCCGATAGTCTCCCTTAAGATCCCTCGGTCTGTCTCTTTGATCTCGTCGCTGTATCCTACATGAGTCCCGGTGGAATGCGTTCTGGCAAACGAAAAGTTGCAACAAATGTTCAGGGGTTCTAATGTTATGAAAAGCTAAAGGTCCCTTTAAATCATCCATCATATCAGGGAAAATTCACTAGTCAAACTAGACGTACGTCACATGGATATCGACTACTATCCGCCTTAAAGGCAAGCATATCTACGAACATGTCACGTGGGCCAAAAAAACGTGAGGGCGTTCTCGGCTAGTACTAGCTGGCAAGCTTGCTTCTCTCAACGTGTGGCATGTCCAAGCCAGCGTCATTTCCTCACTTCTACTGGCACCTGTTTGGTTCTTATCAGTTCCACATTGGTGATCTATGTCCTACCACTGCAATCCTTCTGATCTATGTAAGTTCCTGTTGATGAAATTGTGTAACCTCTTTGCTGTTGTTTTTGTTGTTCGTCCTGCTTTGGAGCCATACAATAGGATTGACTTTGTAATCAATTGACATTTGAGTTGAAGATTCTAATTGAAGTGGTTTTATCCAGAACGCTTCCGTGTAAATAGCCCCTGTGGCTCATTTATATTGTTCAAATAACGGTAACTTTACTACACCGGATGTTAATACCAAATCATGCTGATAGTGAGCTTACTTCGATGTTTTATTATTTCGTGGATTAGATTCTCAAGTAGTCAAATCTCATCTGTCAAGAGACAACATCTATTTCAAGTGTCCGGCTGAACCTATATTTAAGATGTTCTACATGTGCTCAGTCTCAAGCCAGACAACTCTTCCTATCCACCTAAGTTATGTAAGTACACAATATATACAATTAACATAACACTAATGTTTGTGTTAAACTAGATTTCTGTTGAATTTAATTTAGTCCCCGTGTAGTGATAGCTACTCGTGAACTCTATGTTCTTATTTTGCATATATTAAGTAATATCTCTGTTACGAAATGGACGACCTCTTCACGATCTTTGTTTCTCTTCGGCAGTATCGGTACATTTGTGGTACTGATTTTTATTTGTGTACTTTTAAAAGTACCAATTTCTTCTCATTATCGGCTAAGGAGCAAGTAGTTTGTATGTTCAAACATTTGTGACACTCCTTGCAGATAATGTTTATCCTAGCTTGCCATGAGCAACTGAGATAAGATGTCGCTGGCACGTTTAGATTGAACCGCTGATAAGACGAGATTACTGTCAGTGTGACACATGTGGGCAGACAAAGGTGACATAATTGCTTCCGGGCCGACTTGTTATGACGACATTACTTTCTAATAAAGTAATACGTATTACAGCTTACACATGTTGTCCTGTGAGTTCTCCGATCTGTCTGTAAGTTTGTACACAAGGGCATTGGACGTCATATTACCATATATGGGAGACGTGACCTTTGCAAAAATTTTCCATGTCGGAAATATTTTGAAAGTACCACACCCTACCTGTTTGAATATGATTGGAGCGTTTATTTAACTTCATAACAAACGAAAGCGTGGGAAGATAGGAATATATTCTGACCATTTCGCAGTTTTATTTCACTGTGAATTTCACGCTCGCCAAGACAACATCAGACCTCGCCAGAGTGAAGACTAGATTCATAATCTCTTTTTTAACCGAACCTTTTATTGGAGAACCAAATAAGACTTACAAAGCACAAGAAATCTCTACCTTTTAATAAGGAACACCGGGACTAGGAAACTGAAGAAAGACACGGAGTCAGAGGGATTTGTAGTTAAAATTAACGACCTCCAGTACACGCAAAAGAAGGCAGCTGCCAGTGCCTTTTTAAAAAGTCCTCTGAGCAAAAACGTCTGTGAGCCAAGATTGTCGTAAGTAGTGCATTTTCATTCTATATTTTATTACTAACATGTGAACTAACACACAGACACAGACACAGACACAGACACACACATATATATATATATATATATATATATATATATATATATATATATATATATATATATATATATATATATATATATATATATATATATTACCATGTGAATTTTAATGTGTGAAAATTGCAACAGGACGCCCAAGTCATTTGAGGCTGGCAACCTCAGTATCCAGAATGATGATTCATGAACCACACCTGCATGGGCTGGTGATTGCTTTATTGATAGTTTCGTAAAGAGAACTAAAAGCATAAAGTAGTTCCAGGTTCCGTACGGAGCAGGGAGGGAAAGATGAAAGAAATGATGTACATTCTAAGAATAATACTTACAGTTTCAAAGCTTTTCACTCAGTGTAAATGTAAACGAAAAACATATTCATGTTAAAATTGATAGAAGTTTCAAACTTTTCAACAAGTGTAAATATACAGGAAACATAAATGAATTTATATTGTGAACACTTTTCAAACAGTGGAGATGTAAATGTAAAACATATTATATCTGTACATTTAACCTTTTCATTTAAATGTAATGTAAAGCTAAAGCTATTCAGTTTAAATGTAAAGAAAGTTTTATCCCGAGGGATTAATTTAATTCTCATCGAGGGTAAATTCTGACATGGGATGGTAGAATAGAAGAGGGGGGCACATAACTCTGTGTCGGAAAACGCCATACTCAGAAGAGCGTTTCGTTTCTATTTCTATAACCAGTTATTGGTGGTACCAGCAAAAAGGAAAATTTATGGGATAAGAAGGGACGAGTGGTTACGCTTTAAGACGGAAGACCAGCTTTGAAGATCTCCTAGACTTTCCTGTGAAACGAGCTTCACCCTACTGTCACAGAGAGTTTTATGATCAATAAATTGTCTATATTCTCTTCTTTTTCTACCCGTGTCCTTTACTTAATTATCGCTCTTTTATCCTTTTCCTGTATTTTTCGCATTCGTTCGTTTGCGAGAAATATTTGCTTTCCCATTCTCACTTTACCGTTTTTCTTTCTCATACTGATATGCATTCTATTACGTAGATGTCAGTCAGACGAGAAACTGTGAATATTCATCTATCTCAGACATAGGAGCAGACTTTTGGCTAGCATTTTCACCTGACACGAACGTTTCTCCGGCGTGAGGTGTGATAACCAACATCTGCACGGCGCAGAATGAGACATTTGTCTGGTATTTTCCTCTGTCACGGCACTCAGACAGTTTCGTTAGCAGTGAGGTGTCAAGACGCGAAGTGGCAGTTTATGGCAGGTCTTCTGGTTATAGAAAGTGTTAATGAGAAGGGGAGAGATCGGCGCTGTTTCGTGTTTCGAAATAACGTGGGACCTCTTTGTCTGTTTGATAGATATAATCAGAGTTTTAAACTTGATTTCACTCATTCTCCAAGTTGCAGTAGACGTGGTCACTTCGTTCTAGATACTTAATTATAAGTGAAACTCTTAGTTTCGTTGTGAGACCGTAGTTCTGTCTGGAGGTAACTTTATAATATATTAGATATCTAGTATTATTTGTGAGTGATTAAGTGTTAAATCTCCTATTTTAGTTTCCTAGTTTCTTTTGTGCAGAGTGATAGTTTATAAGTCTGTTATATTCTCTAGCTGACGTGTTTCAGTGGAAAAGCAGAATAAATTATAATTTCTAGCTTAAAGTCATGTAGCTATAATGAATTTATTTAACTGCTAAATAATCAGATGAGAGATTTTTTTAAAACTAAACTCGTAACTGCACTGCTACATCTTGAGTATTGACGGAATACGTATGTATTCCTAATTCATGATGATTTATTTATGAATATAACTTATTTCACGGGAGTGTTAAATGTTAAGTTTATAATGTAAGTTATAAACGAGTACATAGTATGTATAAATATTTCATTTGTTGTTTTCTTACATTCAGTGAATACTGGGGTGACCCAACTTTGCCAGCGTTAAGTACAAAGTAAATATATGTGAAGAACAAAAACATTCTTTCCTTAAAGACTTGGTCCATAACCTTTACTAGAACTTTAAAGATTTTAAAGAAGTAACGGGGCCCATCGAGCCTGATTTGATTCTTCCAGAGAAAAACCTCAAGTACATTTTAGCCCATGCAGCAAGTAACATATTAACGTCAGTAACACTCCGACACTGTTGACAAGTGGTTTGGTGACCAAATAAAATCTTAACCTGAAAGAAGACACCGATCTGACATTCCTCATTTCTAGAAACCTAAGCTATTGACACTGTGCTCGCTGTTAACGTACGTGCCTGGACAATTTTAATGTGACTTAAACAGACATCCAAAAAATAAGAACACCCAAGGAATCGTTCCCTGAAGCAGAGAATTCAACCCGTCTTTTTGGAACTGGGGATTTCTTGGTCAAAGACTGCCATTGACGATTCTGTATGTGAATGTCATTTAAAAAAATATGTTTCCAGGTGCTGCTAACAAAGCTGTAAGTATGCAAGAAAGCACGTGGCCACGGCTGAGTGAATAGAGTGAATGCAGGTCTGAGTGTTTCTTTATTGTTATATTTTTGGCACCCATTTTGCTGTCTTAACTCTCTTTATGAAAGTTTTTGTTGCTAATTATATTTTCCCTTAGAATAGATCAGAGTATCAAGTCTGTCCATACCTTGAAAGGGGGAAATCGTAGACTCAATCATATGTATCTGTGACTCTTTGGGGCTATCACTTTCTTCTAACGGGACTGTGAGCTATACATCGAGGGGAAAGATCATACCAACGGGTCTATCATTCTTGTAGCATTCCTTGATTTTTTTAAATGACTATGTGTATATGTTTTTTTAAATGTAATTTTATATGTTGTGACGTAAGTTTACTATGATAATTAAACTACAACTAAACTTATTCCAGTGTTGCGGTCAGTTCGTTCCCATAATATCTATATAACCATTGTTATAGTTTTCCCACGCCTGTACGTCTAACTGTCGTCTTATGTGTGTGTGTATGTGAGTGGAGATATATATATATATATATATTTAATATATATGTGTTTAGACTGTCTGACTTCTCTAAATCTGTCGTAGAAGATAGGTGAAAGAAAGAAGATTTTCTCGATTTCAGAGACAGCCTCTATCACATTCTACCACCTCACTCGTGGAAATCTGTTTCTATTATCATCTCTCACTGTGGCTATCACTCATTCAAATCTGTTCAGAAGGGACCAACCCAAGTCTTAATTCTCCTATCAAAAATCTACGACACCTACGAACCTTGACCAGAGACGAGTGCACGCATTGTACAGAAAACCAACTCATCAGGAGGAGGAGGATCAGAATCGTCACTGACAGCTAAGTTAACCCATATGCTGCCACTTGAACCTCTTATCAAAACCCATCACCCGAGTGATGAAAACTGTATTTTGTAATTAACTATTATTCCTTTATTTTAAACTGTTAAACTTAAAGTGATTATTAAATTTTGTTATTTGTAATTATACCAATTTAACTTCGATTCAATCATTTTAAATGTACTACATGTTTGTCTCAGTCAAAGTTACTAAACACACACTCTAAACAGAGCTATATTATAATAATAATTCCACTGATTAACTCAGGGGTGGGGGCTTAACGAGCAAAAATAAACCATTGCTTAAATTCTTCACAAAAGTTGTCGGCAGATTACAGAATTAACGTGCTCAGCAACAGCCAGCATTGTTTTCGCTTATCTGAATATCTTGTGAAGACTCCCATGTGATAGAAGCTTTACTACTCTTCTATCTACATTTCTGCCAAGAGTAATCTTGGGTAAAGATAGACTCCATTGAAGCCTATAATAGATACCGGTACTCTTGAGTTTTGGCCACTGTTGGACCACTATTGCAAAGCAGGGGAGGCAATATCGTCACTATCTCAATGTGATGAATTAGCTCGCCTGCTGAGCATGCGCGATTGCTTTTCCACCGACGAAACCCTCTGTGAATAAAATATGCCAGCACTCAAATTAACAGACCCTCAATCTAATCAATAACGTAACGATAAATGTATCTATCTGTCTTCCATTGCATCCTTGATTACAATTACAGCTAGCTCTCTGCTCGTCCCCTGCCTTTCTGCCGTAGCCAAGGTTTCGAATTACTCATTACTTTACTTCACTTTTCCGATCCACTTTTGCCGTGAAGCGTTCTTTGCCTTGACTCCTTTTCTTTGTCAGTTCCTCGCATTATTTCCCATCGTTTTCATCAATTTATGCAACTTCTACTATTTTTCTTCTCTCACGCTTGTTACTCACTGCCACGGAATTCGGATCGATCTCTTGTTCTCTCCGGCCGTATTCAGTTACATTTTGTTGTGCGTACTGATTACGTGAAATTTCCGTGGTCGGCACATTTCTTTCTCTGCTGTCAAGCAGATATTTGGTATTTTAAAATCACCTTACACTCATTTCAGTAATAGTTATCATGTTTGTTTGTCTGCTTGACCTTGTTAAGAGTAGGCGGATGATGCAACCTTAACCGACAATCCGTTGGTAGATATTCTCGTATACCAGAAGGTGGGCGCCTGTTTCCCAAGGAAAACGGTTAGCAAAGGTAGAATCGCTGATAAGACTAGTGTGACGTCTTAGCCCAGATGGTAATACGATGAAATTTTGTTTGCACAATGACGGGGCGATAATTATCAGCCTCTCACACCTGAGCACACGCAGAATACCTATGAGGAAATTTTTTGAATACACCCCATCCTAAACACGCATATTTGAAACTATTGGCCGGCACTCGAGATGTAAACATAACAACATTTCTGATTGGGGCCTGGTCTAATAGTAAACAACACATGCCAGGAACGAAACGGGGAATATAACTTTTGCAGTTTATAGCACTGTGAAAGTTCACCTCGTCGAGAAAACATCCAGAGCTGCCAGAGTTAAGAATAAAATCAGAATTCATTGATCGGACAGGACTTGTTTGAGCCTCTTGAGGACTGAAAAGCCCAGGAAAACTCTACTATTATTAGCAAGGAAAACCGGAATCTGAGGAATCTGAAACACGGAGTCAAAGTGAGAGCTTATTATAAAGTAACAACCCCAGAACACGTGTAAGAGGCATCTTCAACATTAGGTGTTTACAATTATCAAAGTATTTTTTAAATCAGATTCAAAGATGAATGTTTCTAGGCAGAACTGAAGATCGTTCCAAAAAAATGTATAATTAACTATGATTTAAAATCATAAAAGTACAGGAGGCATACAATACTCTTGGGTAATGCAAGCTTTTTTTTTTTTCTTTTAAAATACAAATTTGAAAATAAAAACTTCAAAGAATGCCCTAATTATAACCGAAGAGTAGGCAGAACAGGGTAGACTCTCCCAAGATTGTGGCAAATGAAGCGCATCTGGTGCTATTCCGCTTTCCTGCCCTTTCATTAAAGAAAAAAAAAATAATAAAACAGGTAAAGAGAACAAAATAAGTGTTAGGGACAACTTATTTTGTTGCTAACAAATGCTCTAAAAAGCAGAAAATAAATATTCGGCACATTCTAGTGCATAATATAAAAAGGTTGAAAAGGATGATGTGAGAAGAATAAAACCGTCCTTCAAAATGTGATAACGTAAGATGACGTTCGTGTTAAAATGAAATCGTCAAACTTTGACATAACAACATCTTCAGAAAACGGACTGTCTCTTTCAGGCACAAAAATTAGTCTTCTTTAAAAGAGTGTCTTTCATTGTAGTCTCCTTTTTTTCTCCATTTAATTTAATCCGCTATTCGTAGTTCTGCCCCCCCCCCCCCCGTTACATAATTATTTGGTCGATCTATTTTCCTCTACGGCAGTATTTAGTTACATTTTTTGAGTGGACTAAATTACGTGCTTTTCTTTGGTCGGCTCATCTTCTTTCTCTACTGTCAAGCAGATATTTTGTACTTTCAAATCATCTTTCACTCCTCTCAGTGATAATTCGTCATGTTTGCTTTAAACTTCTCGGCTTTGCTAAGATTAGGCACAGGTAAAAACCCAGATGGGCCGGTCAGCGACCGAACGTTGATAAATTACCCGTCTGTGGACAGATTACAGACACCTGAGCGGAAATGTTGTAATAGTCCGGGCAGATGTAAGAAGTTATTTGTAAACATTGCTGAGAGAGGATCGGATGTTTTCATTCCATATTTGGAAGACATGACCTCTACAGTCATCATCATCATGTGACGTATTCTTTCCAGAACGTTGTCTCCATTACAGCTGCTCTGAACGCATCACGATTCTGGGCAAGTCGACCTGCATCAGCCAAAGACAAGTTCAGACTCTCTGTGATGTCCTGGGTCCACCGTCGTCTAGGTCGACCCCTTCCCCTTTTTCCAGGGACCATGCCTTCCATCACTGTTTTTTCCAGACTATTATGTCTTTTTATATGACCGAAAAATTTTAGCTTCCTTATTGCGATGGTATTTAGGAGCCAATGTTCCTGTACATTTAGTGAGTGCAGTACTTCTCTGTTGGTCTTTTTTTCTGTCCAGGGTATTCTCAACATCCTTCTGTAGCATTTCATTTCGAATGATGTAATCTTTTTTGCAACTGTTTTATTGAGTGTCCAAGTCTCGCAGCCGTATGTTGCTACTGGGAATATACATGCTCTGATCAGTTGTAACTTTGTTTCTTTGCTTGTGCCTTGCCATAGGTTTTTCATCTGTATTAGCTTATGTGAAGCAATTGCAAGTCTTCTTTTAATTTCTACTGCACAGTCGCCAGAGCTGTTAATGATTGATCCTAAGTATTCGAATTCATTGACACTTTCCAGTTCTTCGTTATCAATTTCAATTTCTGGTTTGGTCTTTACTTTGTCTGTTGTCAATACTTTGGTCTTCTTGGTGTTTAGGTATAGATTCTGGGCCTCGCTGTGTTTTTTGGTGGACAGAAGTAATTGTTCAAGTCCTTCTGGGTTGGTCGATAGGAGGACTGTGTCGTCAGCATATCTGATTTCCGGGATCTGGTACCCGCCGATGTTACCTCTACAGTAACGCGCAGAAATTTCCATGAGGAAATAATTTGAATTACCCCACAAAACACGCATGTTTGAAACGATTGGCAGACATTCTGAATGAAGGCACAACACCCTTTCCGACTGGAGCCCTGCTTAACATCGTAACAAACCAATGCGGGGGAAGACAGGCAATATAACCTGACACTTCAACCAGGTTAGAACACTGTGAAAATTCACCTCGCACGAAGAAGACAACCAGACCGTGCCATAGTTAAGAAAGCAATCAGCTTTCATTTATCAGACCGGACCTTGTTTGAGCATTCTCAGGACTTAAAAACCCAGGAAAAACTCTTACCATTTTAACATGGAAAACCGGAATCTGTAATACAAAGTCAAAAGTGGTAACTTATTGTTAAAGTAACAACACCCCAGACCAAGTATAAGAGGTCTCTACAGGAGCCTTTATTTCTCTGAGCCAGCAATCTGTGAGCCTAAAGATTGGCGTAAATTTTACGTTTTCTATATATTTTCATTATTAACATGTGAACTAATATGTATATATTGACATGTGAATATTAATATGAGAAAATTGCTAGTGGATGCCCAAGTCATTTGAGGCTGGCAACATCAGCATATAGAATGAAGATGTCATGAACCACCACTTCCAGGGCTGGTGGCTGCTTTATTGCGAGTTTATTATAAAGAACCAAAAGCAGAGGTAGTCCCAAGTTCCATATCTAGCAGGGAGGGAATGATGAAAGAAATGATGTAATACTTGTTATATTATTAACCTTTTCAACCAGTGTAAATTTAAAACATATTCACTCTAAATGTAATGAAAGTTTCAACTTTTTCAACTGATGTAAATGTAAACATATTCAAACTATATTGTTAACATTTTCAACTAAAGTTAAATAGAAAACTATTCATTTTAAATGTAAAGATAGTTTTTCGCCCACTGGGATTGAGATTAATTCTCAGAGAGGATAAAAGATCTGAAGATAGATGGGGTGGTGGAATAGTAAGATGGGGACACATAAGTATGTGTTGGGAAACTCAATACTCAGGGGGTATTTGTTTCTCTTCTTTTGCCATACTAGTTGGTGGTACCAGTTGAGGGTACTATTTCTGGAACAAGTGAGGGTATAAGTGGCCTGATGTCGACGCTAGACACCATCATCAGACGGGTATTAGAGGCGCGGGACCAGCTTTGCAGTTACTCCCTGATTTTACTTGGAACGTACTGCAACTCTTAAACTTTACCAGGTACGTGTGCAATCCTATCTGCGAAGAACCAAAACACCATCGGTAAAACGTGCTATTTGGGCATTTTTTTTAAACTTTTGTTATGAAATTTTTCTTTCAATTCATTTTTTTATTTTTAATTTCCAGGTGCCACATAGCCTAGTGTTTTGGAATACGCAGTGTGCGCAGTCGATTTCGATTTTATTTTACGTAGTTATTCACGAGACTAGACAGCGACTCCAGTTACTCCAATAATAATGAGTGTGGTGTATGGGAGAGTAGACTTTCCAGATTATGGGTGGTCCTATATCATTCACATGTTAAATGAAGGCGCCGGGCAACAGACATCAAAGAAATACCCAATTTTCCTATTCTGTATTGTATTGTAGTGTAAGATTTTACCTAATCGGTATTTTTGTGTGTGTGGTAATTTGATAGGTTATATATATATATATATATATATATATATATATATATATATATATATATATATATATATATATATATATATATATATATATATATATATATATATAGATATGATACACTAACCAATTAAAATGCTTTTTTGGTCTTGTGTTTACTACCGCTGAGAAAATAAAGATGGCAAGGCCCAATCTATGTAACCTGATTAACTTCGGAATTTTAATACGGCATTTTGGAAGAAGTACCACTTGAAAGAGGGTACCAAACCAATATTAGGGATGTTTCTCTACCCGTAAGTAATAATACTTTTACTAATACTAATAAAGGACGGGAGAAATCTTGGGTTGAATGATTCGAAGCTTCGGGCTGTTCTAAATTTAGCAGTTTAAACTACGCATAAAATAAAATGCAATTTGGAAACTAAATAATTATTACATAGATATATAAAGCCTAGTTCCAAGTATAATTTAAGCTTGGGATGAATAAAATCGCCTCAGGAATAACGAAGATAATTAAAAAAGTAGTTTTCCTACATTGAACGATAGGCAAAAAGGTACACATATTTTCTGATCGTGATTACATTTTTCGGGGTTCCCATCTCGTACGTCCGAGGTCACACTATAAATAGACTTGCCTAACAAACTCGGGTCAGTCACTATTATTTGAATACAGAAAGAGCGGCAAAAAAGAAGCATATGTTAATGCAAGTGTTTGCCTTCTGTACCTGTTAGCAGACCTTAATCAACCATTAAGGGCTCGTCTCTGTGTGTGCCTGAGGGTAAGAATGAATCTATCTATATATATATATTATATATATTATATATATATATATATATATATATATATATATATATATATATATATATATATGTAATTCTATTGATTAATCCATCTGTGCGATAAGACGTGTATAGATGTGTTAGGAATGGATAATGTGTACTGGTGAAAATTACAGACTCATGTGTAATTCTAGAGGCAAAGCCTGCCTTCGGAAATATTTAAAATATTGAGAATGATGGCCAAGTGTGTCTATGAGTTTAGAAATGTATTTAAAGAAGTATTTTTTGAATGGAATGAGACACCTACCAGGAACATAAGGAAGGATGAAAGGGATTGAAATACTGTATAATTTGACCTATTACTTGGTAGTTTTATTCGCAACCAAATTATTGTATGGAGGCGAATCATGGGAAATGAATGATAATTAAGAAGGTAGAAGAAAATTATGATCACATTGAACTAAAATGATTGTTGCTACTATACTATACCTTGTGCATCTGCTAGCACGCTAGTCTGAAACTGTCTATCGTCCCCATCTGTGTCATAGAGGGATATTGATAGGCAAATACAGGGATTGCGTTTGACTTCGTTTCAGGTTTAATCCTTTAACCTAAAGCCTACAACAAATAAGAAGAGGCTTCTCTTAATGAAGTTGCAACGAATGCAGTGCCAGTCTATGGTAGAGGGCCAGCCATATCGTGTGTAACAGTTATAAGGTTTTCATCTGAAGATTCTCTCCAGCATCAGAGGGAGCCATCTGCAGTGACTCAGTTAAGTTGCTCTCAAGGCAACTGTGTAGCTTATGCCTGCTCACCAAAATAAACGCATACAGTTCGTGATGAACAGAACAGTATAGAGCTTCAATTAAATTGTACTAATAACACTAGTAATTCTTCAGAGAAAGATCAAGCAAGCTAAACTGTCTACAAAATGATAGACATCTTAACACAAGTGAAAGACATTTGTTGAACTGTTCTTATTTATTTACTTTTGTAAAATATTTGATTTTAAATAAACTTTTCAAACAGAAAAGAATACATGTATAAATAAATTGTAAATACTTACCAGCAGAGTTACTTAAATTCTTTAAGTTAAGTTTTTATTCAATGTTGGTAAATTTTAATTAAATAATTTCCCCTAGCAGAGTCAGAAACAATATTATCTACCATAATCACAGAGGTGGATCAGGAGAGGTAGCAGATAGGGACTCAGAGTACTACATCACCATCTTCTCTGGGAACTTACACAGCTTGACCCTACCTTTGTTGTCTATACACTCTTACTTTTTCAGAGAAGTGGGTATTAATGATAAGACCAGACTCTTATCTGGCATTATCATAGTATCATCTGATACACCTGTATGTCCAGGATATCTTCTTATTTTCAATAACATCTGAACCTCTCGCGACACCTGTTAAAAGTCTTGGCAGGGTGTATGATGAATCATGAAAAGACTCAGGGGAAATTCAACAGACAATAGAAATAGCAAACAGCAGATTGCAGACCATAGACTAAAGCAGGCTCATAGAAAAGTTCAAGCTGTGGTGCCTCTAGTTCATGTTGATTCCGAAACTGCTTTGGACACTGCATATTTATGAAATAAGCACTAATAAGTGGAGGTTTTAGAGAGAAATGCGCTAGCACATTGGAAGTTTTAGAGAGAAAGATCAACAAGTTCATAAGGAAATGGCTAGGAGTACCACCAGGTCTGTCCGATGTGGCTCTGTACTGCAAGAAAACAAAGCTTGTGCTCCCTTTCACGTCAGTTGTGGAAGAATATAAAGCAGGGAAGGTAAAGCTTGCAATGATGATGTGCGAATAAGCAGATGACGTAGTTAAAGTCTATTCATACCACACTTGTGACAAAACGTTTGAACATGCTCTTTTGTGTGATCTCTCACACCTTCAGTCTTCCGGCAGTATCCTTTCTTTTTCTTCAATTTTCTCACTCATCGCTTTTATTTGGCATAAATCATGCCTTTTCATTCGTTATTTTCACTATTTTACTCTATGCTGGACATAGCATGGTGAATTCTCTAACACGCCACTCCCTTATGGCAGTATTTACTACGGGAGTAATGCTCATCTTATTGTTTACCACTCCTCAGACGTACTATTGTAACAATACCCAGTCGTCAGACCAGTCACCCGCTTATCTCTTTGAATCCGTCTGACCACCTGTGGAAACGTGTCGATCGAACATTTTACCCCATTGGAAAGCTGTTGATCATGTTGACACAAGCTTGTATTGTGCTGCGATGAAAGAAGACAACACTGTCTGACCAGACATCTGTCTGGCGGAGGCACGCAAATAAAGGGGATAATTAAATAACCTGTCGGGATAGAAATCTTGGCGGAAGTCATTAAGCCAGAAACACATGGTCACACTATTGTGATAGACAGAGGTGCGCCGGAAGTCTTATGTAACGAGTTGACATCACTGTTGTAAGAGGCCACGCGTGTATATTAAATTTAATATTTTCAAATACGCGTGTGATGAGTAATGATAAACTTCCCCACCCAAACAGTGCTAGATAGATTTGATTGGTTCGCCAGAAGCTACAATGAATTGATTGGAACACAGCTGGGATTTGAAACTCTGGATTATGAGATATACTGTAGAAATCAGACACAGAACAGCAAAGACTGCATCGCAGCATCAACTAAACACCTCCTACAAGCCAGAGGAAAGAGGATAGGACTTACTATTCCACAACTATAAGTACCAGATCGAGTATTGGGCAACTTTGGAATTTACAAGTAAACCCGCAATTTTAATGCAAGACTAGAAACTTGGGAATTTTATCACAAGAAGTCAGAGAGGAATTTTAACAAAAGTTTTCCCAGGCAGGATTCATAGAACACCAGCCGTCAGAGGAATTAACTCATAGTTCCAGACCTACGTGATTTGAAGCTAATAATACGGAGCTGTGTCCATTATAAATCTGTGCCAGGAGAAGTGTGTATTCCAAAAATTTTGGGTTCGTGGTTACAAGACATCAGACTTAAGTACTGAAATCACAGAGACGCTGCATAGCGTCCTGCTCGGCTCAGAACATCTCATCGAATCCCTGGGCGGAAAACGATTCTAACTCTCTTAAAGTTGGGACATGCGCAGAACGCATACACCTGAGTAATAATCAAAACGAGACGATGGTTGAAGACCTTCCAGAATGATTTTTGTAAGAAATCGCGCCTTATATGACAGCAAAAGAATCCTCAACACTGGTTTCAATCATTCTAAGAAACAGTTGACCGATACTACCATATAAGGAGAGTGACCAACACATCGTTCAGAAAATGGACCGATGAGTCCCGACACAAGAGAAGGTAACCATCCTTGTAAAATGTAATCACAGTTAAACAAGAGTTATCTAGCTTAGACTGTGCGAAAAATCAAAGTGTACAATTCAGACAAGTTAATTACACAATGCCTTTAGAAAAAATTATACAATGTCTTTTAGAAAATAATTCTGTGCGTAACAGTACCCATTTACACCTGGGTAGACTGGAGCATGGTGCCACTGTGTTTCGAACCCAGTCCCTTTGCCGTGAGAGAACAGCACTCTAACCACTCTGCCAATCGGATGCTCAGAATAAGAGTATCAATTTTATGATCAATAATTAATTTGAAATTGTTTTTAATGCCCCTGTTGAGCTGGTGCCATAAGCACGTGCTTAATATATAATTCAGCCCTGCTTAAAACTAATTACAACTAAATGAACTTTGTACAAATAAGTATAAACAAAAGACAAGAAGTTCAGTGTGGGTATAACTGTGCCTTGATGTTTAATATTTGCAAAGGTATATGAAAAAAAAAAAACCATGCTAAGTCTGCAACACGAGACAAAATAAATGTGCTTGATAACAGCGGACATTCATAATGCAAATAGATAAATGTACACTATACACATTTACATCAAATTCTCCCTATTAAAAAATGCTGATTAAATAAACCCTTTAATTTTATCGCCAATATATATGACCAAAAGCAGACCAGATATTATTTCCCATGATGCAATGTCGGTTTATCTCATCATGTAAATCAAATTGCTACAGAAACCACTACAAGAGCATATGTGTTGTGCAGGTTTCCTGCAAGTGGCACGACTGCGGTGGTGGCTCTGTGCTCCAGAGTGAGCTAAAAAGAAAATGATGATGAAGGTAAATTTACATAAAAGTGTAAGCATATGTGGAGATCAATTTACCTGTTCACATTGTAAAAAATACATTCCTATTAATATGTGTTCACAGTATATATATATATCATTTCAAAGTAGTCCTGCCAGTTAAAAGAATAATACATTAATGTCAATAATCACCAAATACCCCTACGACCTATATCAAGCCGACCATGTCTGATACTAGCAGTAAAAGGTACCGGTTAAGGTGGTCCCTTAACAGATACCACTATGAAGGAGTGAAGTGTTAGAGAGTTCATCTTAATATGTCTAGCTTTTGTTTTGTTGGGTGGGGTGATCAGTTACCTTACTGGAAGCCTTTGCATTCCCTAAGCCAAGGGCACAGTCAGGTACCAATTTACTGCTTGGTAGACTGGAGCGTGACGATACCAGGTTTTGATCCTTGAATCCTGTAACTTCGATGCGGGAAGAAATGCTCAAACTGCTTAGCCAATCAGATATTAAAACATGGCAGTCAAGTGCCTCTGGTCCCATACAATCATTCCATCATGGTCCTGTAGGGTCCAAGGCACAGAGAGCTTCTGGGATGCCTTCCATAGACACTGCTGTCTATGTAGGGTTTTTTTTCCAGTACTGAGACACTGACACAGTTGTCCATGCTACTGACTTTCAAACTGCAACAAGAGACAAAATAAATGTGCTTGATAACAGTGGACATTCAAACTAATAGACACTACTGTCTATGCAGCTTTTTTCCAATAGTGACCCCCAAACTAATAGACATTGTTATCCATGCTACTTTTTCCCCAGTAAATATTAGTATGCTGTTAATTTACTTCTACAATCTTGCATTCCTTGAAATTAATATTTAAAATGCATGTAAAAATAAATGGATTCAGTATAAAAGATGAGAGAAAGGAACGGCAGACTGTTAGAAGGGTCTGCATGCCTAGTTCCCAAGTCTTTGAAAATAAATATCACCCCCTCGTTCGTTCCTGTGGGGTGCACATCCAGCTCCTGTTCGAGCTAGGAAGCCTCCTGAAATCCACAGAACGTTTCCTATCCAGTTTCTTCATTTGATTACTGGCACATATAGCTTTATCTGATTACTGTAGCATGTAGCTTTATCTGTTGCTGCTAACAGCACTGCACTGGTGACGGTATTCAGACCGAAGATTTCTTTAGTCTTGCATAAACATTTGGTCTGAAAGGAGCTAAGTATTAAACATGGAATATGCCCTTCAGAAACAAAAATTATTGCCCCAATGGAACTACAAGTGAGCAGATGCATTGTGAGAGCGTTAACACAGCAAGATGTAAACAATGGCTGAAAGTTTACTTAGTAAATAGTAGCAACTAAGGTGAGATGGTACATGAGGCTGGCAACCACCACCATTTAAATCAAAGTGCTACTGAAAACACCACTATAAGAGTACATCTATGAGGACAAAAGCAGTGGTGACCTCTATCCTGCATTACCAGCAAAAAATGGGAAGGAATAAAAGGTAAAGCTACATTACATTTCAGATCAATCCTAACAATCTTTAATTCTCTCCTTATATAAGAAAAATATGTGCACAATCTTCATGCATTTCTCTGATAAAGCTTTGATTATCAAGTTGCTGCGTTGTCAAACAAAGTCCGACAGTGCAAGTTCATATAAAATCAGAAGTACAACTTTAGTACATGGTATATCATGTATGGTACTGTACAGTATAACTTAACACCACTTTCCACTTATCCCTACAAATTTTGACAAAATAATATTTTGTATCCCTCTGACCCACAAAAAAAACATAGCAAATCAAGAGCCAAGGATCCAGACCTCTAGGACGACCCAAAGTTCGCTGGGAGGACAACTTCAGACAATCTCTGAAGGACCGAGGACTGGACTGGAACCAGGCCAGAAGGAAGAAAGGCGATATGATAGTATGGTGCTCTCTCTGGCTAACCTTTACAGTCAAAAGGTAGAAGAAGAATGACTAAGTAACTAAGTAAGTATCCCTCAGACCTGGATGCAGACTAGTGTGTATTTCCACTTGTCTTTCATCTCAATTTTTCTTGAGCACCATTCCTAGCTTTGGCCCTGTGTATTTCCTGAAGGTCTCTGATGAGGCAAGGAAAGAATAGTACAAGGCAACGAATAAGAGGTTGTGCTGGAAGCTTCATCAGGTGAAATGAACTGCTACAGAAACCACTGAGGCAGGAGCATGTGAATGTTTGGCACGGGCTTTCTGCAGGGGGACCAGCTGTAGTGGAGGATCCATGCTCCGTAAGGAGCCCAAAGGAAAATGATGATGATGAAGATTCCTAAATTTAGTCCCATCCATTCAATTCTGCTGCCAAGCAGTGTACTGCTGTTCCTTTCACTCCCAAAACCTTCAACCTTTGACCTGTATGAACATTCTTCTGTTAATAGGTAATCACAAATATGATCTACTGCTTGGATCCAAACAATTTTTTAATAGAATTCAGAAACTACGGGGTCATTGGAAAGTCATTCCTTATTTTTAAATTGTCATATCCTCGCTTACATTTAATGGATATATGTGAAACAAATATTAAAACACGTAGCAATAGATGCCATCCGAGTAAAAAATTTTATGTTTTGCATGAAACAAAATAAAATAAAGTATAAAATGGTCAATAAACAGACATTACAACCGATGGCAACAATTTCTGCTCACTACCAAGTCATGTGATGAACAGGCTGGATCTCAAGTTGAGGTGTAATGTTAATATGACATCGCACTTTATGTAATAAAATGGAATTCAATTCTCTTTAGCTTGATGTTTTTTTTAATATAAATTAGTTTACACAGGAATGAAGATAAAACAGTTTAAAAATAAGAAATGACCTTTCAATGACCCTGTATAGAATCAACTCCTGCTCTAATTTACAGTCATATGTGTTAATAAGTTAAAAGAAGTCAAGTCCAACACAAAAAAGTAAGAATCTTCAACTCAAATATCAAGTCAGTTCTATTGTATGGACAACAACAGACGTTCATAAAAGGGTGCTTGCACAAAACAGATAGAATTGAAACAGTATGCCAAAATCACTCATGTGGCACGGATGACAAGAACCAGACAAGTACCAGTGGAACAGGAGATGGGAAGATCACCAATATGAAACTGATGACAAGAACCAGACAAGTACCAGTGGAACAATAGATGAGAAGAAAATACTGGCAATAGATAGAACACACACAGAGGAAACCTGCTGCTAGAATTACCAGGCAGAGGCAGGCTGAGCAACACGTGGAGAAAACATTTTCTCGAGGCAGAAGTGAACATGATCAAGAGGTCATGGAAAGAGCAGCTGGCATGCAACAGGACTCGGGATACATTTATTGAAGGCCTATACTCCTTCGGGAGCTTGAAGGGTGATGAACGAATAAAGTGCTAACATTATCCTAGATAATATTAACTGTTAATTTCCATATTTTACAGCACTATCTATAAATGTTATTTTAGATTTCTTGCATTAACTTGTCACAAATCATTTTAGCTTTTCATCAATTTAACTGTCAATATATTACAATTTTACAGTAATAAGAATTATTATTATTCAACTTACATAATAAATTCTCTAAAAATCTGATATGCTTCAGAAGTAGGATCCCCACCAGCATAAGAGAAAGAAAACATAATAATCAAATATCTGTTTAACACAGGGGTCGACAAACAATTTTTGAGTCCCAACCCCTCCATGGATTCATTGATCGACTCCAGTCAAAAATATAAATAAATAAAATAAGGAAGTGATTATACAGGCACATTAAATTAATATTACCTTTTAATTGAACAAGTCAAATTCATTAATGGGAAAGCTGTCAGCATAAACAAGGGTAATGATATTTGGTTGAAGATTGGGTGAGTTTTCATCACTTTCACCATGCTCGTCCAGATTCAGTCTGTTCCTTTGTTTTGATCAAACTGCCTTTGACTGGCTAAAACCAGCTTCAACCATGCACGTGCATGGGAATGTAAGTAGAGACAGCACCTGCTGCACAAAGCCTGCAGTATTTTGTAGTAGTATTTCCAGATGTAAAATTTATTCACAGCAGGCATTTCTGTTTCTTATATGATTGTGAAATTTCGACCCCAAAAGTTCAGTCAACCCAAGATCAACTCTCTGTTATTTATCAACCCCTGTGGATGTTGATATGAACCACTTTGGGGACCCCTTGTTTAACATCACAACAACAATAAAATGAACAACCAACAAACAAAAACAAAGTGTTATGAATACTTAAATAAAATATAAAAACAATAACTACACAAAGTACTAAATCTTGACAATATTAAGAACTGATTAGTTTACCTGAAAGTTATATGGTTCGTCTGGTGAAAATCACTCCACATAATAAGAGAAATAATCACTTACTGAGTCTAAATTCTGGTTAAATGTGATCAATGTAATTATTTTTTTTTTAATCTTTGAAGCTATACAATATGTATAGATGATATACACAGGAATATTTACATACAACAATCAACAACTTGCATTTGGTCCAATAAATTAATATCAATCAAATGACAGTCATAATGCAGCAAACAAATGGTAAGAGATCTCAACATTTTAAATTTGAGACTAAAACGAAAAGAAAAAAGAACTGATTTCAATGTTTAAAAAAAAAAAAAAATTAGGATCTTTCACAGGGGGGTGGGGAAAGAGAGAGAAACTGTAATCCATGAACGGGGAGTGATTTAAAGATTTATCTATAGCATGACTCCTAAAATGTTGGAACTATGTCAAGGTTTCTTAACCTGTAGTCCATGTCCATGAATGGATTCTAGAGGGTCCATGTACATGACCCAAACATCTGAATTTTATTTTCACTTAAATTTTTACTCTGAAATTATCATAGATGTTTGCACTTAAATAAATATATTCTTTTTTTACACATTGTTTTTATGTGTCAGTATTACTATATGTAAGTTTAACGATTTTATTTTGTAATAAAATATATTTTTTGTATGCAAATACTTTATGTGTCTATGAACATTTCTTTCTAAGAATAGGTCTGTAGCTTCCACAGGACAATCAAAGGGGTCCGCAGCTTCCACCGGACAATCAAAGTGGTTCGTAGCTTCCACCGGACAGTCAAAGGGGTCCGTAGCTTCCACTGGACAATCAAAGGGTCTGTAGCTTCCACTGGACATACAAAGGGGTCCATAGCTTCCACCAGACAATGAAAGGGGTCCATAATCTTCCACCAGACAATCAAGGGGTCCGTAGCTTCCACTGGACAATCAAAGGGGTCCATAGCTTCCACTAGACAATCAAAGGGGTCCATAGCCTCCACTGGACAATCAATGGGGTCCATTAAAAAAGGGGGATCCCGTTACACGCCCATTGAGACATATTGGGAATATGGTGTTAGGCCCATATTTTCATGACCATCAGCACACAAGGAGTGATGTGGTCAGCATCACGCCAGCCGCCATGACCTTACCCAGAGTTGCTCTGGTAGCCAATTCGTGAGGCTGGGTCAACCCCAGAGGCGTTTGCGGACTAAAAAAAATCTCACCTCAACTGGAGATTGAACCATGGACCACCGAGCTAGGAAGCCAGTGCACTGACCACCATGCTACCGCGGCTCCAGTGGGGTCCATGGCACAAAAAAAATTAAGAACCCCTATACCGTGTGAACTGTTACTAGAAACGTAGGCTGTCTCATACATGTTCAAAATAACTGATGACATTTTTTACACTTGTGCTAAAGGAAATAAGTTTAAAAGAAAATATTTATTAAGAAACAACAACAAAAATATTTTTTTAACTATTATTTCTGTTGTGCTTGTATAAAATACACTCAATATTTGATAGAAGTTGGCAGCGTGGCAAATGCTACCTGGCCCCCGTGTAAGTTGGCACAGTAACAAAGCTACCTGGCTCCGTGTAAGTTGGCAGCATGGCAAATGTTACCTGGCCCCATGTAAGTTCGCAGCGACCTCTGATAAGACAAAGAAAGAACAAGTCTACTGTCCCATCATTCATGTTGTAAGAGGTGACTAATATAAAATTCTGTATGGGGCTGAGCTCATCATGTCAAATATGCTACAAAAGCAATTAGTGCAACAGCATGAACTCTGACCTCAAGTAGGTTATCTGAACATGGTGGTTCCAAGCTCCAGATGGAGGGAAAAAGGAGATGATGATGACATTTTATTTGTAGTAATATTTGCTCATTCATTTACTAGGATATTTTACAATTCTTAATGCTAGGATATCTTTCAACGTTTTGCTGTTATGATATCTGAAAACAATGTATGAGTATAGAAAAACTTGAATGACAAGACTGCTTGCGTAGATAGATGGATTGAAGTGGTATGACAAAATCACTAATGTGGAACTGATGACAAGAACCAGACAGGTGCCAGTGGAACAAGAGATGAGAAGAAGATGCTGGAGATGAATAGGACACACATTGAGGAAACTTGTTGATAGCATTACAAGGCAGCCCTTGTTCTCGAATGTCCAGGGTAGGAGAGGTAGAAGGAAACTAAAGAACACTAGGAGAAGAGAACTAGAGGCAGACATAAAGGGGGTGCAGAAGGCATGGAAAGACTTTGAGCTGATGCACAAGAGAGGAACAGTTGGAATAAGTTAGTTGAAGGCCTATTCTCCATGGGAAGTTGGAGGGTAATGATCATTGATGACAGTGAAAACAACAATTTTAACATATTAAAAAATTTAACTCAGGCAGAAGTTATACATTTGCACTCCAACAGTGGAGCTCAAAAGAAAGCATACAACTGTATGTGAGCAGAAATGAATAAGACACAATAGCAAACAAATAAAAAAAATCACAGACTGATTCAATGTTTGCCTACCTGAAAGTTATCCAATAAAGTCTCAAGTATACAAACAAGTTTTGAAATTAATGACGCAACTGAAATACAGATCAGTTAATTACATTATTTCTTCCTTATCATGTGTTATTCCCATCTTCATTAAGGATCACAAATCCCCTTTCCTTTCAACCGTTCTGGAAATTTTTTTTTTCCATTAAGTAATATCCACTCCCTTATGAAACATGTCATTCTTTATCTCATCATCATCATCATTTTTCTGTGCGCTCCTTACTGTAGCTATTTGTTTTACATGTGGAGTTTGCCAGAACAGAAGCAAAGAACAAGGTGCTAGCAGCAAAACAGAAGTCCTAGGAAGAATTTGGAGAAAAGCTAGAAAAAGATGCACAAGAAAACCAGAAATTGTTCTATAAGACCCTAAAGAACATGAGGAAGGAAAACCAATGCCCTCTCAAATTTGTAAAGGACACTCAAGGCAAATTGCTTACTGCCCCGAAGGAAGTAATGGAAAGATGGAAAGAATATTTCTCAGAACTCTTTGATGGTGAGCAAGGTCAAGCATCAGAAATGATAACCACTAGCACAGAAAAGGAAACCAATGGTGATGAAGATGACAAAGATGGAAGAGCTGAAGGCAGCACTGGAGAAAATCAAGATGGGCAAAGCAGCAGGGCATGATGGTATAACACCAGAAATGGTTAAGTACATGGGAGCATCAGGTGACCTATTACTCTTAAGGGTCCTACAGGCAGCATGGTGCAACAAGGTCATACCAAAGGATTGGGAGATTGCCATCATAACACCAATTTTAAAAAAAAGGTGACAATTGACAATGTGGAAACCACAGAGGGATAGCCCTTCTCAGCGTCCCTGGTAAAATCTACTCTAGAATCCTAGAGCAGAGACTCCGACGCCTAGCTGAGCCACAATTGGATGAGATCCAGTGCGGATTCAGAGCAAACCGAAGTACTCAAGACCTAATCTTCACACTCAGACAGCTGAGTGAAAAGGCTCTTGAGTATAAGAGTGAGATCCATCTTTGTTTCATAGATCTGGAAAAGGCGTTTGACAAGGTCCCCTGGAGCAAACTTTGGGACTGTTTGGCAAGGAAGAACATTCCAGCACCTCTGATTCATGCTATACAGAGCTTCTACAAGTTTTGCAGAAATTATGTGAGGACAGCAAACCATAAGTCAGAAGAGTTCAGGACCACCACTAGTGTAAGACAAGGTGATATCCTGTCACCTTATTTGTCATACTCCTCATGGACGATGTTATCAAGGCATGTAAGGAGAGAACAAGAAAGTATTCAGTGGGGTACTGGAAGATGAGACAGGTATGTATTTCAGAGCTGGCATTTGCTGATTATGTTGCCCTGATTGCTAAATCAGAGGCACATCTCCAATCCAACCTGCAAGTCTGGAAGGAAGTGATGGAGAAGAGAGGGATGGTCATAAGCAGCTCTAAAACAAAATCCATGGTGATATCATGAGAAGAAAGAAGACATCAGATTAAGCTGGGAGAACAGGTCCTGCAGCAGGTCGACCACTTTAAATACCTCGGAGCTATTATAAACCGAAAGGGAGGCATCAAAGAAGAGTTGGCCACTCGAAAAGCAGCAGCTGGGAGACTTTTTCAGGCCATAAAGCAAGAGAGAGGTTGGTAAGAAAACGAAGATGGCCGTATACCGCTCCACCTATGTCCCAGTCTTGACATATGGATGCGAGTCATGGGCAATGACTACAACCCACAAAAGCCAGATCCAAACCTCAGAAATGAGGTATCTGAGGAAGGTGGTTGAAGTAACAAGAAGAGACATGGTCCGCAACCAGACGATACGCCAAGGCCTAAAATCCCACCCCCTGCAGACCCAACTAGAACAGTCCCAACTAAGATGGTTTGGCCATGTCTGCAGAATGGAAGAAGATCGGCTACCATGACAAGCATGGGAAATAAAGAGCCAGGGATCCAGACCCCCAGGACGACCCAGAGTCCGCTGGGAGGACCGAGGACTAGAATGGAACCAGGAGGAAGACAGCCGATAGGATAGTCTGGCGCTCTCTCTTCCAAATCTCTACACCTCACGGTAGAAGGGGAATGACTAAGTAAGTATAATGAGGTATGGTCTGACTGCTGGAAGGAAAAAAACAGAAAATCTCAACTTAGATAAAGAAGGAAACAAACTATGGAAACTAGTTAGAGCCTTGAACAACGAATGATCTTATAACAATCAAACAAGGTGAGGGAGCCGTGCTAGCATAGTGGTTACCACACTGCGCTGGCGACCGGGTGACACAGGATCAAACCCGGTCGAGGACATTTGAAGATTGTTCGTCGATCGGGATTTGGACTGGATTAACTCGAGCCCTGGTGAGTACATTTGAAGACGTGTCGTCGACCAGGGACTGGCGGCTCCTGGGCCGACCTAGCTCTAATGGGTACCTCCGAAATCGGCGAGCATCTGCCTGAATGGCGAGGGACACCTGTCTCTATGCAAGAAAAAAGGGATACTCATGTAAAATCAATCCCGGGTTAGACATAATAACCTGAGATTTCGCCTCGAGTAATAGCAGGCGTACGAAAGAAAAAAAAAACAAGGTGACAACATGCTCACAGGCAAAAAAGCTGCAAATGTGCTTATAGAACACTGTGCTAGTGCAAATCACATTGATGTCCCTATAGACAGGAAGAAAGTTATTATAGATGAACAGTTGGGTCATGAAAACACAAAGACTGCACCAGAACGGCACATGATGGCAAAGTTGACAATGGAAGAAATGGAAGAGGCAATGAGGTCACTGAAGAAAAAAAAGTCACCAGGAAAAGATGGGATAACCAATGAAATGTTAATAGGTCTAGGCACAAAGACAAAAAAGAAGCTCCTGGCAGTCCTAAACTGCAGCTGGAAAAGAGGAATTGTACCACAGGCATGGAAGGAAGCCATGCTGATACCTGTTCCAAAGAAAGACAAAGACCTGACAGAACCAAATGGTTACAGACCAATCAGCCTACTTAGTTGTATAGATAACTGATGGAGTGCATGATAAATACCAGACTGATGTGGCACCTAGAAGAAAAACACCTTCTAACCCCACACCAAGCAGGATTCAGATAACACAGATCCACTGATGATCAGATCACATTTATAGCTCAGGAAATTGAAGATGCCATCCAAGAAAAAAAGCATACAGTCGTGGTTTGGGTAGATCTGGAGAAAGCATTTGACAAAGTATGGAAAGAGGGACTGAAAGCCAAGCTGTAAAGAAGTGGAGTGGGTGGGAGAATGTACAAATGGATTGGCCACTACCTTAAGAATAGAACCGCCAGAGTACAGCTACAAAGACAGACTAATAGGAAAGTTATATTGGAGCAGGGTGTCCCCCAAAGGGGAGTCCTGTTGCCTACACTGTTCCTTGCATACATAAATGACATAACAGACAATATTCTAAGAAGAACACACAATGCCTCATTTGCAGATGACTTAGCCCTATGGATTACTGAAGAACATATCACTACATCAAGCAATTGGATGCAGCAAGCCTTGACATCACTGGAGGAGTAGGCCAGAGCATGGCTAATGAAGATAAATGAAGTTAAAACAACATACACAGTGTTTTCCCTCTCAAATAAACCACAGAGTTCCAAACTAGTGCTAAATGGGAAGAACTTATGCCAGGATGAAAATCCGAACTACTTAGGTATTACCTCTGATCGCCGTTTGACTTGGAAAACCCAGATTGAACTAAACCGGATAAGGGCAAGGCAAAGAATGGCAGTCGTGAAAAAACTTGCTGGAACAGCTTGGGGAGCAAATGAGAGTGTGCTTAAGAAGCTATACACAGGGCGAGTGAGACCAGTCCAAGTATATGGCATTGCAGCATGGGCAACAGCAGCTGTCAAACTTCGATAAAATTAATAGACTCCAAAATCAAGCAATTAGAATCATAACAGAAGGCATGAAGACAACACCTATTAAAGAACTCAAAAAGAAAACCTGTTGATAGCATTACAAGGCAGTCCTTGTTCTGGAACCCCCAGGGCAAGAGAGGCAGAGGAAGACCAAGAAGTACATGGAGAAGGGAGTTGGAAACAGAGGTGAAAATGATGAGGAGAACATGGAAAGAACTTGAGATGATGGCACGTGACAGGAGGACTTGGCATGTGTTTGTTGAAGGCCTATGCTCCTGTGGGAGTGGAGGGTTATGAATGAATGAACCAATGGAGAACAGAAGAGATAGCAGGACACAGAAACAAGCCAAAAAATTCAGGAGACTACCAGACCACCCAATGTACCATAGAATAAATGGTCTTGGAAGGGGAAAACTCAAGCGAAGCAACTTTGTAGAATGAGCTAAGACAAAGATGAGAGCAGATCCCATAAATGCGATATCAACAGATAAACCCATCTATCCTGCACACAAGCTCCCAGCTTGGAAACAACAGCGCTTCCCAGAAATGATAGAAAACATTCCTGGTATTGAGAGAAAAAAGCCATAAACACAGAATACATTCAGAAACATTACCGAGCAACACCTGGACCCATGCCTACACAGATGGATCAGTAAAAAATGCAACAGAAGATGGAGGCAGAGAAGTGTTGCTGAACTTAAGCACTGGTTAAAAAAAAAAAGGATGTCAGTGGCAACAGGAAAATTCTCAAGCAACTTAAGAGCAGAGGCAGAGGCCATGAAAAATGCAGCAGAGGTCCTAATGACACAGGAAAGCACAGAGAGACAAGTTGCTTTCTTTACAGTTGCGCTGTCAGTAATTGCAACACTGAAGAGCCAGAACAATGCAGATCTGGATGACCTAAGAGTAGTACTCCACAAACTGAGCCACCAATTCAAACGAGTTGTAGTACAGTGGATCCCATCTCATTGCAACATCTCCGGCAATGAAGAAGCTGACAAACTGGCAAAGGAAGGTGGAAAGCTACCACAGCCTGACACAAGTATAACTTTTGAAGAGGCAAAGAGTTTTATCAGAAGCAGATACAGGAACAGGTGGGAAGCAGAACATTCAGACCACATAATGCATATTACCAGCTCAATAGAAGAAAACAGTGATAATCTTCAGACTCCGCACTGGCCACAACAGATTGAGACACCACCTATTCAACAAGCTAAAGATAGGAGCTACTGATGAGTGTGACTGTGGCACTGATAAAATGACTGCTGAACATCTGCTTCAAAGATGGCCAACATATGAGGAACAGAGAAAGCACATGTAGCCATCACCAGTAACATTCCTGGAGCTCTATAAATGGAGACAGAAAATAGCCTCAAGCTGACCAATGCTTTCTTTGAACATATTCTAATTGACGTCTGAGGGTGAACAAAGAAGAAGAAGAAGGCATATGTTCTTTGCAAGTGGGAAGTCAGGGGAAGACTACTTTTAAGAATACAAGTTTGGACATCTGTCATAGAAGTACTTTATATTGTGAATACTGTTATAAGTTTCATAACTCTTCCAAATGTTTTCCCATTTAGCAGTATTATTACTGAACATGTATCATACGTAAAGAATCGTACAAGGAGATGACATTAAGGACAAATAATAAAAGCCTGATAATAGCTTCTCCAAGAACTTAACAAATATGCCTGGCCAAGCTTGTTCTTGCCCCTTCTCTCACCCCCACTGCTGATTAATAAAGCTGTAAAGTTACACACGAAGGCTAAACTGTATGGCAATAAACAGAGTGCAAAATCTTCTAAGAATTTACATTACAATTCCCGGAACAGGCTTACAATAAACTTGAATAACCACATGAATCTGATAAATATATTTCCAGCATGTGTTGACGACGTCAGTTATGATATGTTGTTCTGGAATAATACTGAACCATTTGCAAAAACATTTCCCACCATATTAAAAAAGAAAAGGAAAAAATGTTAACTCAAAAAGAGTTCAAATGGCTCAAATAAAAAAAACACATTACAAACATCACAGAGATAAAAGGAAGAGAACACAATATGACAGTAAAATATTTGCTGTGGACTAACAGAAAATAAAAAGGTGGATAGATACAATCAAGAATAAACAAGAACACAGAGCAAAGTGGCAGACATCTCCTTAGAACAATGATTAAAACTACACTTGGTCCTCAACAAATATAATTATAATAATATGTGATATAATAACAATAACCCACAGGTAACCATATCAGTGACCGCATCTATAACTTAAATCTGCATCCTAAAACACATTAAATTGTGAATCTCTACTAGCCTATTTCAACAGAAAACAAATATGAATAAATGGAACAAAAGTGGGCAGAAATCAATGTTGAATGAAGAACAAAACAGAGGTAAGTATAAATCATATAAGCATACAAAATAACAACTTAAAAAGCAGATAAAAAGATTTGGCCAGGAACAAAATATGGAGAATACAAGTAAGAGCAAGAAAGAAATATACACTTGCCAGAAAGGCAGAATGGCCATGAATATGGACAACTGAATTCTAGGCCAACAATGGCAGAGAAGACAGAATCAATGGGAGACAAACAAAAGCACAAAGAAATAGAGAAGACATAACAATGAAGTATACTGGACAAAAAAAAGAGTAGGATGGTACAAAAGTTTCAGACATCGCACTTCTTACATGATGACTAAATATATGAGGCAACAATAATCAAACAAATGCTGCTTAAAAAGTCACCAACATCCAGTGGACATTTTCGAGATGTTTAAAAAAATATTTTAAATAAAGTAAAAGCAGAAAATATATTTTCTTAAAAAACAACAATAATCTAAAACTCTAAGGAAGTTCACACTTGTCACACTAAAACAATGCTTCAACATTACTAAAAATAGCATACCAGAAACTGCTTCAGATTAGATGAACAAGATAATCTATCAATAAAAACTTTGTACACTGGCACTGTCTTCCAACATTTTCACTTTAGTTATCTAAATCCCAGTGGTTTTAACATGTGGATGATGATGGACAATGGGACTATTACAAAGAATAAACTAATTCACAAAGCTTCTCAGCAACTCTGGCTGCTATAACCATTGCTAAGTTGTCTCCATTATTCTCACCACTGTCAGACGTTGTTCAATCACCAAGCAGGAGATATTTTCAATGCCTCCATTGTCAGATCTAATTACATGTCAAACCTTATAACCAGAGACCCTACAACCAGGTATATAAAAATAAAAACATTGACTTCTTAATGTTCTGACTCACCTGCTGAAAATGCTAACCATTGATTAGTTGCTTGTTGAACTTGCCCAGTGGGCATTTATTTCCAATATTAAAATATGAGTCCATGTACAAAAATTGATGCCTTAAGAGCAACTTTTTAATGTGACACAGTATCACAAAATCAAGTCTGCTTTCAAGTTAAAAATTAGTGTGCTGTGCTGACAATATTGTACAAATAAAAGTAGATGGAACAACCAAACATTCTGATCCAGTGAGTCTTTTGAGTGCATCACAGCGAATCATTGATGCCTACCCTGAAGAATGGCTGCATGTCTATACTGATGGATCTGCATTTAAGGCCACCATCAAAGCAGGTTATGGAGTCTACACATGTTATCCAGATGGATTCTCCGACGAGCTGTTTGTTGCATGTGGGGAGTTTTGCTCCAACTATGAAGCTGAAATCATTGAACTGGAAACAGCCGTATACCATGTGAAGACTGTATTTAATACCTTCCCTCGTAGGCTCAGAACATCGTCATTTATACTGACTCAATGTCTGCCCTTCAAGCTCTGGAAGGCAGTGGACATTGTAGAACTGAATTAGCCAAACTAATCCTGGATGCTGATCAGCTTATCATCTTCTATGGTATCAAAATAGTTATGCAGTGGATCCCTGGTCACTCAAATACACCAGGTAATGACAGAGCAGACAAATTAGCAAAGAAACGAACAAGACAAGAACAACCACTCACAGCAACAACTCTAAAAACAGCCAAATCACTCATATGAACAACAACCAAAGAAACTTGGCTGAACTGGTGGGCAATTGGAAACGCCAGGAGAGAGGTTTACAGACATTTGGCTGGTCCTGATCCTAATGACAACATCAGCCATCTACAAAGTGGGATCAGAGCACCATTTTTCGGCTCTGAACACAATATATACCACTCAACAATCATTTGAACAGAATCCAACCACTCCAGAGTGCCAACTATGTAACTACCCCAATGAAACTGTTGACCACAACCTCTCTGAGTGCCCAGCATTCAATGATGTTAGGAAAACGCTCCTTCCTCTGAGTCCTGATTAACTCTTAGTATACGAGCGGCCTTCTAGAGAGGCCGATGATCGATCCCCGTCAATAGCGAAAATTTATAGCTGAATGCATGTTTAAAACCACTGAAAAATTTAGTTACGTGCATGATATAGGGGTTTCATTTCTTCACATTTTGATATATCACACTTATGTTATCTTTATAAATACATTATTTATTGCAAAATCTGTAATGGTAGTCATGAAAGGCCGCTCGTATACTAAGAGTTAAGTGGAACACCTTATACAAAGAAACAAGACAACTTGTGAAAACATGCAGATACCACTACATGGCACTCGGCTGAAGGGCAAGAGCCCAAGCGGGTCTGGATCGATAACCAGAACGAGATTTTCCTTCTCTCTCTTTTTTTTCCTTTAAAAAATTAATTTTAAGTGTATTTAAAATGCACCAGAAAGTGGCCACCCGCTCTGCAATATCAATGATGCTCAATTTTAAACAAAACTTTGTTACAACTAGAAACTCCAGATACTAAGTCTTCTAACATGCAACAATTCTCTCTAAAGTGCCAGATATAAATAATATATACATTAAAAAAGAAAATGGTATAGAATCAGTTTTAAAATTAATGGTACACAGGAAACACGGCACATTATTTATTTACTTACAGATTTAAGGAATAATTGTGAATGATCTATGTGGTGATAGCACGCCTCACTCCTGGGAGTCTCAGAAGAGAGAAAAAAAGAACAGGACTACTGCACACCCTCAGGCTTGTCATAAGACGCAATTAATGAGGTTGTGCACAGGGCTGGCAATCTCATCATGTAAAACAGATTGCTACAGAAACCACAGCCAGATGAGCACATGACTGCATTGGTGCAGACTTCCTGCTAGTATCACCAGCTGTGGTAGTGGCTCCATTCTCCGTAGATAGAGCAAAAAGGGAAGAAAAATTTGTTGATAGCAATAGCCCAAAATCTAAAATTCAGAAATTTTCCTGTTTCTGGTGTGAATGTGTCACATACTATAACACAGTCTCTAAACTAAAGCAACCACTAAGCGTAACCATCAGCTGAACAGGACTGCAAAAAAATTTTTTTCTTTACAAAGTAAGATCTTCTTTATCTCTAAACATGAGGAATTAACACTGCTCTAATCTACATTTAAACATGAAACACTGATCGGGAATGTAAGCTTAAATTGTCCTTATCAGTCACAATGCTGCCTCTTACCAAACTTGGCGCTGGCCTGCTGGTATCTTCCGCATGCCTGTCTGACAGTGGTATCAGAGTAAACCCGTCTGGTCCTTCCCAGTCTTGCAGCAGCTTGTGGCCACTAATGCTTCCATTACTTGCAAGGCTTCTGCCGCTATGCCCGTTTGGCAGAAAGTTGGCATCACTCTTTGAGTGTGGCATGTGATGTACCCCCAAATGAGGCATGAAGGTGTTCAGCTCTGATGAACTTCGCACATAAGGAAGTACCTCCTTGCGATGTGCTGCCTGGTGTTGGTCGTATTTAGCCTGTGAACAGTGTCAGATAAGTATTAGTAGTTATAGTATAAGTATGATAGCTACATTAATGTAATTTAATGAATGATTAAAAAAAAAAAGATCATAAGTAAAATTAGTCCCATAGTAGAAACTGCCACAGGAGGATGAAGTGTTAAAGACTTCACTAGGTCCAACTTTATATAAAGTGGCGTGATCAGTTCCCTTCATTACTGTTTTTGCCTTCCCTAACTCATGAGCAGAGTTAGGTACCCATTTACAGCTGGGTAAATTGGTGCATGATGCTACCAAAATTGTACATTAAGGATATTCAGCGAATTAAGGAGTGAAGAAGACCATGGAAAGATCTTGAGCAGATGGCACAGGACAGAGGGAATGGATAAGGTTGTTGAAGACCTATGCTCTTTATGGTGCTGAAGGGTGATGATTATCGTTCAATGAAGTTTTATCAAGCATGTGGTATTCAGTACTAAACTTTCATTAAACTTGCGATACACATGATAACACATGATTATGTTCGCATCAATAGAACAGTGAACACAGCGTCTGTGGAATTTGCAGTCCTTCTCAGGACCAGCCCTGATCACAGCTTCATCATGCTAGTGAACAGACACTAGTAGTCATTTTAAAGGCTTCGTATTTAATAACGTAGTAAGTACTTGCAGTCCTTTTCAGGGCTCTGCTATGCTAGCTGAAAGACACTAGTAGTCCGTGTCAGGGCTTCGTATCGATCAGCACTAGAGTTTGCTAGGGTTCACTTATTTTTTCAATGGTGATTGCACTCTAATATAACTGACAGACTTTGGTCTAGGCTGAAAGGAACATGCATCACCACAAGAGGGCAAAAATCTGAAGAAAAGGGGAAAAAAACATGATAACACTGCTGAAGCTGGCTTCTAGCTTGGCTGTATATGTGTATGTGTATATATGTGTATGCAAGGTTAGAAATAAACCGTGTAAAACAAGCAGGCTACCTAAACCAACACTACAGAAATTTACTGGACAGAAGAAAGGAAAAGACCCGATGAAGTGTAGATAAAGTGTACAGTCTAAGCACTACAGTGGAAAGGGACATGACTGAAGCAGAAGTCTTCTCTTCTCTAAGAATGTCCCACAAAGTGGAGCTCAGTACTTCAGAACCTTCTTCTTTCTTTGATCCTTGGTCACTGACTGACAAAGCAATCAGTGACCATCACGCCTGGTGGCGTCTTGTAGGGCAGCAACAAACTGTCTCCCCTTTGCTCGGTCGGCAGCCATCCTTCATGTGGTGCCCCACATTAGAATAAACATGGAAAAATAGAAACAACCGACTCAAGAATGAACACAACTGACAGCTGTAAAGAAGGGCTCTGTGCTCCGTTGGGAGTAAATAGGATAACATCAATATTCAAGTCATTTATAACATCACATTTTCAAGTCATTTATAACATCAATATTCAAGTCATTTATAACATCAATATTCAAGTCATTTATAACATCAAATTTTCAAGTCATTTATAACATCAATATTCAAGTCATTTATAACATCAATATTCAAGTCATTTCATCATTTTCTTTTGGGAGCCGCGCTGGTGTAATGGCTTCGGCGTTGTACTGGCGACCAGGTGTTCATGGTTCAAACCCGGGCGTCGGCGTTTGAAGAAATGTTTACGGCCGGAAATTTGACTGAATAGCCTGAACGGCTCCTGTGATAAACCCTCTGTGGATGGGAAGGAGCGAAGCTCCTGACCGGGTTGGAAGGAAAGTCCTCAGGTTCCCCAGCCTCGCAATGACATGTCATTGGGCCGAAGGGTTGAAAGCCCAAGTGCTGCTGGTTAAGAAAAAAAAAAAAAAAAAAAAAAAAAATCATTTTCTTTTGCACTCCTTACGGAGCATGGAGAACCCGCTGGAGCCTTTGCAAAAGCCTATGCCAAGCATTGATATGCTCTTGTTGCAGTGGTTTCTGTAGTAATTTGTTTTATATGATGAGGTTGCCAGTCCCCCCCATATTAGTAGCCTTGTATGACATGCCTGAGGATGTAACAGTCCTATTATTTCACTGTCTCTTCAGTGATCCCTTGGAACTACCCAGAAACTGTAAAGCAAATATTTATGAATAAAGCAATATAAACCAATTACATAAACAATACATATAATGAAAGAACAATGGGGAAATGCGGCAGCGGAACAGCAAACGAAAATGGGGATAAGCTAATAAGTTTCTGTAGCATTAACAACCTGGTCATTGGAGGAACACTTTTCCCACATAAGGAAATTCACAAGTTAACATGGGAATCACCAAATGGTCGGGACTGAAACCAGATAGACCACATCATGGTTAACGGCAGATGGAGACATGCATTACAAGATGTGAAGGTAAGAAGAGGTGCAGATGTGGGAAGTGATCACCATTTAGTAGTAGCAAAACTGAAAGTGAAACTAAGAAGGGCTGGACCAACTGTAACTACACAGAAAAGGTTTGACATCAGCAAATTGAAGGACCCCCTTACCAGAAAAGCTTTTGCGGCCGACATTAAGAAACGATATCAATTTGCCAAAAGCCAGGAAAAGACATTGACTGATGATATAGACCAGAATTTCAACACCATTTCAACAATATATAAGGAAAGTAGCAAATCATGCTTAGGATTCCAGGAAAGGAAGAAGCAAGACTGGATAACACCAGAAACACTAAACACCATAAAGATGAGAAAGGAAATGAAAAGAAAGAAAACAGAAGCGAAATCCCCCAGGTTAAAGCAACTATATGGCAAACAGTACAGCCAGCTGGACAGGGAAGTTAAATGCCAAACCCGAGCCAACGGGGGGAATTTCCTAGACGATCTTGCAGGGCAGGCAGAGGAGGCAGCGCTGAGAGGTGGACAAAGCACGGTATACAAAGTGACTGGATTCAGCGGCGGAAAGCAAGGTGCAAACAATATTACATTAGTAAGAGATAGGCAGGGAAATCTCATCAAGACAGCAGAGGGACAGGAAACAAGATGGGCAGAGCACTTCAGAGAAACGCTGAACAAGGAAATTACAGAGACACAATTGAATGTTCCTGAGGCTGAAAACGATCTAGATGTAAATACAGACATTCCACGAAAAGAAGAAATCATCACAGCAATCAAAGGGTTAAAGAACGGTAAAGCTCCAGGCCATGATAACTTAAATGCAGAGCTATTTAAGACAGACCCTGAGCTAGCAGCAGAACTATTAGAACCACTATTTGCACAAGTGTGGAAAACGGGGACAACACCATCAGAGTGGAAGAAAGGAATAATTGTCAAATTGCCCAAGAAGGGAGATCTTGCAGACTGCAATAATTGGAGAGGAATCACTCTTCTCTCAGTTCCCAGCAAAATACTAGGCAGGATAATTATACAGAGAATTTCAAAGGCAGTAGACTACAAACTGAGGAAAGAACAAGCAGGATTTAGAAAGAACAGAAGATGTGTAGACCATATATTCACTCTCAGGAACTTTATAGAGCAGTGCTCAGAATGGCAAAGACAGCTTTACATAAATTTTGTTGATTTTGAAAAGGCTTTTGACAGCATACATAGGGACAGTTTATGGAAAATACTGAGGGCTTATGGAATCCCAAGCGGCATAGTGTCAATCATAAAAAGCCTCTATGCCAACTTTACGTGTAGTGTTGGGCAGAGCAACCTAACCTTCGAGGTGAAGACAGGAGTACGACAGGGATGCCCCTTATCAACCACTCTATTTTTAACAGTCATAGACTGGGTGATGCGCCAGACAACAGAGGGCAGTCCAAGAGGAATAAGATGGACTACATTCTCTACATTGGAAGATCTGGAATATGCAGATGACATTGCACTGCTGGCACATTCACATCAACACATCCAGGAAAAAAACGGATAGACTTAATAAAATTAGCCAGCAGGTGGGCTTGAACATCAATTTAAAGAAGTCTGAGGTCATGACACTCAATGTGAGCAACCCTGAGCCCATATCAGTAAGGAATCAGCAACTGGTACAGACAGATACCTTCACATACTGTTACGTGCAGTCTTTGATATCTTACAATATAATACATTTGTATGCTTGTTATGTTCGCAAATATTTTGTAAACAAAATAGATACTTTTTAGTGCTTAAGGAAAAGTCATTATTGAGTTACTTCCCTTGAAAGGAGTGCCGTCACTTCGATCGAACTCCGCGGATGAATCCAGTTTTACTGCGATTTATTCTTTGTTTGGGTAGAAATAGGTTGTTCTTGCTTCAGTGTATCTATGGCCTGAATTTATGTGTATTGTTTGTCTGGGTAGGACGAGTCTGTCTTATATCTGTATATCTTTACATATCTAAGTCGAACTATATGGTCTTTTGTCGTTAGAAAGGTCAAAGGGCTGTTCGGCGGATGTGTCGCTAGAGGTGTGATTTGGCTTCGCCCTGATGGGGGCTGTGATTTTTGTGTAGCGGCTTGTCGCCGGAAAAAGTGATCTCAGTATTTATGGGGAAAGTGATAGTCGTCTAGACCTATCGTGTATGCTTTACCCCAGTGTTTATTCTTATTGCCAAGGAATGGCAGAATCATATTTCTGATACCAAGGTAACAAAAGATTCTCCTTATGAACTTTCTTACGAAGCCACCGTTTTTCGATAGGCACGATTTGTACGTCTGAGAGAATATATTTAACTAGATGAAGATGACATTCATTCCTAGCAGCACTATATCTTGTATGATGAAGTCAATTGTATCATGATAGAATCTACAGAGCTATGAGAACATTTAATGAATGACTAACTTTAATACAGATTCATTATCTGTATCCAAACGTGAGTGACAGCTCACGAGAGAAGCCATCTTGTATCCAAATATTTTGTGACTTTCAAGAAGAGAAAGGGATACCCCGTATTATCGCTTGATGAGTCCAGAGATCACTGCTACACATGAGAACCCAGTACTAGCGGTTCAATATGATATGAAAAATATGTGCTGAATATTATTTCAAGGAATCTTCGCTAGACGAGGTTAGGTCTAGAAGCCATCTTGAATGTTGTTTATAATCTGACGTGCTTTGTCAGTAAACTCAGATGATATATATATATGGGCAATACTGAGAGCTTGTCTACTGACAGTCCATTATGCTATTATTCTACATGAGTGCCCATGTATCATTGCAAGACCATTTATCCACTGTACTATGATGTATTATGCCAACCTGTGATTTGTCACTATTCGTGCTGTCGAGTGTGTACGTCCAATTAAACTGTAGCAAAGGTACACAGTCGTTGGTGTCGATGACTTCCAGCCATACATGAGTGTGAGAAAAAGACCATTTGTCAACACCACGAACTCTTCTTATCATTCGCATATTATACTCACAATCTATGTCTACACACCACTGCGTAGGTCGAGTTGACATTCCATACTCAAACCACAAGCAACACAACAACACAGCATGTAGCTCTGGTGATGTTCTAGTGAGCTTATATTTATCAACTAAAGAGGACTTTATCAACTGGTGGACCAGCTTTCTGGGTTTGACCTCGCAGAAGTTGAGAAGTCAACAGACTACCGATACCAGACCGTTTCCTGTGGCTGATACGACACACTTGCAGTATTAGTTTGCTCTTTGTCAACACTTCGTCACTTGACCTGTCAAGTGAATGCAGTATGTAGGTCAGCGTTGTTAACATTTTTACATTAGACATTACAGAGTTTCACAGAACAGTTGGATCAATTCTTGTCAATATTAACAGAAAGACAGTATTATTGAACTAAGAAGTCCTATTTTCATCGATGGATCTTCTTGTTTTCTATATATGAACTTTAATATTTAAGGCCAGAATTTGTAATTCAATAAAGTGGCAGTTTATTTATTTTCATAAGAATAACTTTGCCATTACTGTAAAACTGAGCCTATTTTGCAACACATACTATCATACACATAATTTATATATTTATGTTTACATGTTATTTGTTTGTATAGTATGTTAGTTTATATGTCAGCGGGTTGTGTTTAGGTTGGGCGGTGTCCTCACAACAGAATATCCCACGTGATAGAGGGTCCGTTGTGGGCGTTTTCTATAGGTGCAATTTTCTTGATTGAGAATTTGCTTGCAACAACTAGTTGCTATTTGTGTTAGCTGTGAAGACTGTAATTATTGTTATTTTTGTAATATTTCTTTGTTCTTTAGTTTTGTTTTGAATTGTTTGTAGTTTGTTGGTCTACCCTTTTCTATCTTTCAGTTCTATTCACAATTTATATTCATATACTGTGACGTCATTTGTGTTGTTATTCCTTGCAGATTCAGTGATTATTTTCATTGATTTCCCTATTTGATTTATTTGATTTCTGCAAACGTTTTCGTATTGTCAGTCTTATTTGTACTTTATGTATTCTGTTGGTTGACATATGTTTTATATAGGTATATTTCATAAGACACTATTGCCTGTGCACTGCACTTGGATTATGGTATAAACCAGTACTTGATTATTATTACTGTTATACAAGACCTTATTAAGGCTTGTGACCCACAGATATTGGGATAGTGTGCTGATTAATCAAGTCATTAAGAACTTGTGGTATTATTATTATTTCAGGTGATTAGTATTATTGTTAGACATCATGTCTACATTAGAATACTTCATTATACAAGGGAAAGCCCTTGATAAGACTGGTCAACAATTAGAAGAATGGGCAGTTGCTCAATATGACAAAGCATTAGCTGCAGAAGAGAAAAAAGCTGCTGCTGCTGCTGAAGAGAGAAAAGCTGCTGCAGAGGAGAGAAAAGCTGCTGCTGCTGCTGAAGAGAAAAAAGCTGCTGCTGCTGCTGAAGAGAGAAAAGCTGCTGCTGAAGAGAAAAAAGCTGCTGCTGCTGCTGAAGAGAGAAAAGCTGCTGCAGAAGAGAGAAAAGCTCTGGCTGAAGAGAAAAGATTAGAAAAAGAAGCTGATGCTGCTGCTGAACTAAAGAAATTGCAGATGCAGGTGGAGGAAAGGAGATTTGAAGCTGAACAAAAAAAATTAGAAAGAGAAGCTGCTGCTGAACAAAAAAGATTAGACAGTGAAGCTGAACAAAAAAGATTAGACAGGGAAGCTGAACTAAAAAGATTAGACAGAGAAGCTGAAGAAAAAAAAGCAATAAGAGAACATGAATTTGAGTTAGAGAAATTGAGATTGACAAGTATGAGTAATGTTAATCAGGCATCTAGTGGTAATGGTAAACCTTCTACTTACAAGGTTAAGGTTCCACCGTTCAATCAGTCCAGTGACGATATTACATTCTGGCTGGATAGATTTGAACGTTCTTGTCGTACACATAATGTGGATAAATCACAATATGCTAACCAATTAGCAGAAAACTTGAAAGGTGAATCTCTGACTAGGTTATGCCTTGTAGGAGAAGCAGATAAGGATAATTATGATGTCATTAGGGCGGCTTTGATAAAAAAAATACCAGCTAAGTGAGGAAGGCTATCGCCTTTTGTTTAAGACGATGGTGCCTGAGACAGGTGTAGAATTCTCAGAATTCATTGCAAAGGCACGTCTCACAGTTGATCGTTGGATTGAGCTTTCCAAAACAGAAAAAACGTATGAAGGACTTATGGATTTGTTGCTCAGAGATAAGATTATGTCATGTGTTAACAAACCATTCCTTGAATTTATACATGAGCGTAAACCCAAATCTCTAAAGGAAATGGAAGAATATTGTTCCCAATATGTCACTGCACACCCCGACGTGACTTTTGGCAACATTAAGATTAAGGAGAGTATGCCAGTTGCTTCAGCAACACCATACAATCCCAATTATTCACACAGATTTCAGGGACCTCAAAACAGATTTGATAAAAAAGGTAACCATAATAGTTATCAAAACCAAGGTAACCAATCATTTCAGGGTTCTTCTTCAAAGAACTGGAGACGAGCTGATAGCTCTCGACACAGGGGTGGTCACAATTATAGTAATTTCCATAGAGGAAGTAATTATAGAAACTATCCGAGGTATCCGTCTTGGAGTCAACAAGATCGCAATTACAGAGATACTCATTATAATGAATATGATAATGGTAACCAAGAGAACTATGACTCAAACCCAAATAGGGGTTACAATAGAGGTAACAATAACTACAGAGGTAATAATAACCGAGGTAGATCTCAAAACAGAAGACATAAACCACATTTTCAGGCAAACTCTGCACAACAAGAGTCCCATGAAGCCTATAAACAGAGTAAAGACAATAATGACGCTAATAATATGGCATGTGCCGCTTTTGATTTTGGGAGAGCATCTCAGTGCCCCCAATGCAAAACATTATTTGAGCCAACCACAGTGTCTACTTTAAGCTGCGGCCATCCTCTTCCTGCTCTTCCTGCATCAGTCGCGCATGATGGAAGAGGTTCTCTTGTCTTACATAAGGGTTTAGTAAATAACAATCCAGTCTCCGTGCTATTTGATTCTGGATGCACCACAATTGGTGTTAGGCAGTCACTCGTAGATCCTTCCCGTGCCACTGGACAAGTAGTCAAATGTGTAACATTTGGCGGCACATTAGAGAAATACTCTACTGCTATCATTAGGATTGCTACTCCTTTCTTTACAGGAGATGTACACGCATGTCTTCTTCCGAATCCGATCGCTGACCTCATCATCGGTCGCATTCATGGAGTCAAAGAATGCACTCCGCAACAAATTTCCGCGTGGGAAAGGCAAAACATGCAGATTGCTAATGCTGTAGTCACTAGAGCTCAGGCTCTTAATATGCCTCAAACCTCATCTACTGAAGATAATGAAGGGCATAACCAAGATGATCCCTTGGTAATTTCTCGTGACTCGTTTATAAAACAGCAAGAAGATGACCCCACTCTGAAGAAATTCTTCATTCTTGCAACTAAAGGTGATCCGAATAAAGACACAAGTCGTAAATCGTGGATTACAAAGAAGAATGGCGTACTTGTACGTATGGTTCAAGACTCCATTACGTCAAGTCATTCTCAAATCCTGGTTCCCAAGAATTTGAGAGTTAAAATTTTGCAGCACGCTCACGACTCTCAGTGTGCTGGACACATGGGTTTTTCCAGTACTAAGTCAAGAGTCCTTGCGGCTTTCTTTTGGCCATTGGTAAACAAGGACATACGGATTTATTGTCGATCTTGTAAAGTATGTCAGGAAGTTAAATCCAAAGGTCCACGGCATGCTGCACCCATTCAGGCGGCAGACATTCCTATTCGGCCGTTTCAAAAAATGGCCATAGACATTATTGGTCCATTTAAGATCAAGTCTGCCAGAGGACATCAGTTTATCTTGACGTGTGTTGATATGTGCACACGTTGGCCAGAGGCTATTCCTCTGAAGAGCATTACTACTGCTGATATTGCAGATGCTCTTTGGCTTATATTTTCTCGTCTGGGGTTCCCCGGAGAGATATTGTCAGACCATGGCACCCAACTAATATCAGATACCATGTCTCAAGTAATGTCTACTCTGCAGATAGATAGATCTTTAAGTAGTATCTATCATCCAATGTCAAATGGGATGGTCGAACGCCTTAATAGAACACTTAAAAACTTACTAGGGAAGATAACTGAGGATCACCCTCAAGACTGGGACAGAGTTTTACCTGCGGCCCTCTTCGCTTACAGAGAGGTCCCCAATGAACATACAGGATTTTCCCCCTTTGAACTCGTCTTTGGCGCGCGTCCGCGTGGCCCTATGTCGTTGCTTCATGATCTCATAACAGCTGACAATATTGACGATGACACAAAGTCATCCTACGAATATGTCATCGCATTGAGACAAAAGATTATCGAAGCATGCAAATTAGCAACTTCTTCTTCTGAATTTGCGAAACAGAAGGCAAGGCAATTTGCCAATAAGAAGAGATGCTTACGACAACTTTGTCCTGGGGACAAAGCATTTGTATTACTACCTTGTAGGGAAAACAGACTACTTATTTCTTGGAAAGGTCCGTACGATATAATATCGAAAATTTCCGATGTCGACTATATTGTCGATATTGATGGGAAGCATAAAACCTTCCACATCAATATGCTTACTGAATTCCATGAACGTCCGGATTATTTGCAACCCATTTTCCAAGCAACGGACAATTCTCCAGTACAACATGGTCATTACTCATCACTGTCCGTGATACAGGATGAGGAAACAAGTTTTTCAGATGTAAATCTTCCTCTTCCAATGATCCCACTTCATTCTAGTGAATCATGGAAGAACGTTACTGTCTCTCCTGATTTGTCTCTAGGAGAACAGCGACAAGTTTCAACTATGTTGCAAACATTTCAGGATGTACTCACTGACATCCCTGGACAAACTCATGTCATTGAACATGACATTGTTCTAACTGACCATACTCCTATTAGGGTTAGACCTTATCCTATACCTATACATTTTCAAGCACAAGTCGAGAAAGAGTTGGATGAGATGATAGATTTGAAAATAATCGAACCATCCACCTCTGCATATTCTTCGCCGATGGTTATTGTTCTTGGTTTTAGCGAAATTTCTTTCCTAGGACACCGAGTTGGTCATGGTTTCCTAAAGACAGAGGACCATAATACAAGTAAGATACTTAACATCTCTATCCCTAAGACTAAAAAACAGGTGAGAAGTCTGTTAGGTCTTATTCAATTTTATGGCAGATTCATTCAGAATCTATCCTCTATCATGGCACCTCTTTCTACACTTTTGAAGAAAGGTTCGCCTAATATGGTCCACTGGTCTCAGGAATGCCAATGCTCTTTGGATAAGATTAAAACATTGTTTTCAACACCACCTATTTTAGTGTTACCTACTAAAGATAAGACATTTGTTCTTCGTAGTGATGCTTCATCCACTGGGATTGGAGCGGCACTAATGCAAGAGTACTCTGGAACTCTGCATCCTGTAATGTATATTTCCAGAAAACTTAATGCGGCAGAAAGGAATTATTCGGTTTTAGACCGTGAGCTATTAGCTATGGTTTGGTCGATCCTCAAACTACAGAGATTCCTTCTAGGCACACATTTCATAGTAGAAACCGACCAAAAAGCTCTTACTGCTATACAGAGTAAGAATTTGAAGAGCTCGAGGTCTACTCGATATGCAATTGCTCTTCAACCTTTTTATTTCTCTGTGCGAGCTATTCGTGGATCAGATAATGTGATGGCAGACATTCTGTCAAGATGCCCACATGATTCCACATAACTATTAGGTCTTAGACTTCTTGATATGTCTAGTTCTATAGTAGTTCCTTTTCTATATCAAGATAGATACACATTTGTAATTTAATAATATAATGATTGTATCACTACTTAGCAGTTCATTGATGTTTATTCACCGCTGTGCTTTGATGATTTTTCTTCATAAATCATAAATTTAAGATATCTTATACGAAATTATGGTATGAAATTTTTTAGGCATTGTGTAATTGCCAGAATTGTATTATACTTTGATGACACCTTCCTGGAAAATTTACTTGTAGAGGAATAATTTCTCTCAGTTTATGAGATACATTCTCACCAGTCGCTCCATAAGTCGACTTAGCCTCATATTAGGCGTTATATTTATTCCTGATATTTTCATCTGCGCATTATTCATGCGTTGTGAGCCTATTGTACGTTGCTCCTAGATGTATTTCCAAAAAAAAAAAAATGTTCCATTTTTTTTTTCCCGGGAGGTGTGGTAAGACTGTTACGTGCAGTCTTTGATATCTTACAATATAATACATTTGTATGCTTGTTATGTTCGCAAATATTTTGTAAACAAAATAGATACTTTTTAGTGCTTAAGGAAAAGTCATTATTGAGTTACTTCCCTTGAAAGGAGTGCCGTCACTTCGATCGAACTCCGCGGATGAATCCAGTTTTACTGCGATTTATTCTTTGTTTGGGTAGAAATAGGTTGTTCTTGCTTCAGTGTATCTATGGCCTGAATTTATGTGTATTGTTTGTCTGGGTAGGACGAGTCTGTCTTATATCTGTATATCTTTACATATCTAAGTCGAACTATATGGTCTTTTGTCGTTAGAAAGGTCAAAGGGCTGTTCGGCGGATGTGTCGCTAGAGGTGTGATTTGGCTTTGCCCTGATGGGGGCTGTGATTTTTGTGTAGCGGCTTGTCGCCGGAAAAAGTGATCTCAGTATTTATGGGGAAAGTGATAGTCGTCTAGACCTATCGTGTATGCTTTACCCCAGTGTTTATTCTTATTGCCAAGGAATGGCAGAATCATATTTCTGATACCAAGGTAACAAAAGATTCTCCTTATGAACTTTCTTACGAAGCCACCGTTTTTCGATAGGCACGATTTGTACGTCTGAGAGAATATATTTAACTAGATGAAGATGACATTCATTCCTAGCAGCACTATATCTTGTATGATGAAGTCAATTGTATCATGATAGAATCTACAGAGCTATGAGAACATTTAATGAATGACTAACTTTAATACAGATTCATTATCTGTATCCAAACGTGAGTGACAGCTCACGAGAGAAGCCATCTTGTATCCAAATATTTTGTGACTTTCAAGAAGAGAAAGGGATACCCCGTATTATCGCTTGATGAGTCCAGAGATCACTGCTACACATGAGAACCCAGTACTAGCGGTTCAATATGATATGAAAAATATGTGCTGAATATTATTTCAAGGAATCTTCGCTAAATGAGGTTAGGTCTAGAAGCCATCTTGAATGTTGTTTATAATCTGACGTGCTTTGTCAGTAAACTCAGATGATATATATATATGGGCAATACTGAGAGCTTGTCTACTGACAGTCCATTATGCTATTATTCTACATGAGTGCCCATGTATCATTGCAAGACCATTTATCCACTGTACTATGATGTATTATGCCAACCTGTGATTTGTCACTATTCGTGCTGTCGAGTGTGTACGTCCAATTAAACTGTAGCAAAGGTACACAGTCGTTGGTGTCGATGACTTCCAGCCATACATGAGTGTGAGAAAAAGACCATTTGTCAACACCACGAACTCTTCTTATCATTCGCATATTATACTCACAATCTATGTCTACACACCACTGCGTAGGTCGAGTTGACATTCCATACTCAAACCACAAGCAACACAACAACACAGCATGTAGCTCTGGTGATGTTCTAGTGAGCTTATATTTATCAACTAAAGAGGACTTTATCACATACCTAGGAAGCATAGTAACACCAGACGGTGGGGCAGGCAAAGACATCAACATCAGAATGAATAAGGCAAGAACGGCCTTCTTTGGCCTGAATGGCATCTGGAGGTCCTCCCAATACAGCACAAGCACAAAATTAAGATTATACCAGAGTTGCGTGCTTTCTGTGCTTCTCTATGGTGCGGGGTGCTGGGGGGTCACAGAGAGGGAGATGTCAAAGTTGTCCTCTTTTCACACAACATGCCTAAGAAAAATTCACCGCATCTTTTGGCCGAATACCATCACCAACCAAGATCTGCTTACTCGTAGCAAGCAAGAGGACATGCACACCATCATAGCTGGCAGACGCTGGAGCTGGGTTGGTCATGTCCTCAGAAGAGACCCCGATGCCATCACAAGAACAGCTATGTTTTGGACCCCTGAAGGAAAGCGAAAGAGAGGCCGACCAAAAACAACTTGGCGGAGGACTGTGGAGGCTGAGATGCAAAGAATGAACCAGAGTTGGGGCACTGTACGAAGGATGGCCACCGACCGTGCAAAGTGGAATCAATTTGTTGTTGCCCTACAAGACGCCACTAGGCGTGATGGCCACTGACTGCTTTGACGGTCGGTGGTTAAGGATCGAAGAAGAAGAAGAAGACATAAACAATCAAAGTTTCCATATACATTTTTGCCAAATTTTCCAATGCAACATTACCTGACACAGCTCATCATCAAGTACTATGCTGACTGGTGTAGGTCATAATAACTCTCAACACATGCATGGAGGCATATCTGGAGTCATCTTTATATGACCACCAGCTATGCACAATGCTACAATAGAAATATGTGGAAGTGAACCTATGTCTGTGAGGCTAATTACACCCTCATTTGATTCTTGAAATCATCCATACACTTCCAGGGATTCCCCCTGTGGTGAAACTTGTTGAGAACCCAGCATTGGAGAGAAGTTACTTGAGCCCCAGACGTGATTCTTTGGCTCTGACCTGGTTGACTGCATGCAGGAGGATCTCACTATGGACCCAGTGATATGCAGGGGGAGCTGAGAAGTGGCTCTGGGGAGGATGAGAAATTCCTAGGGAGAGCTCATAACCAGAGCACAGTATTTTAGCTCTGCATAGTTAGAGAGCCCCCTTGGATGGCGGGGAAAGCACAGTATGCCACGCGCTTTTACCTCCTAGCTTGGGATCAGATGTGACGATCCTTTAAATGTAAGCCAAACTGGAGAAAATGGAGCTCATGACTTTTCTTCTTCCTTCCTTCTTCCTCGTTCGCCCTGAAAAGGACGGTGGTTGCGTTGTGTCTGTTTACGCCGTAGCTGTGATTTCTGCACCTTTCAGTCGACACATCCAACTTCAGCACGGCATTTTTTAGGGACCGGGTTTGCCTTCCCATTTCGATCCGTACTCGCTCAGCCAGACTGCACTGCTGCAGACTGTTTCCAGGACCACCACGTAGAGGTGGAGTATGGTCTTGACCAGCTCTGGTTCGCTGGTCCTGATGCAAGCAGTCAAGCTATGGGTCGCTGACTGCATTCACTATTGCTGCATCTTTGGGTCCCGAGCTCATGACTTCAACTCAACACGTTTCGGAATTGCAGAAAAGCCTAGATCTACAGTATAGATAATACCAAGGAGTCTTCAACTTGGTACTGGCTGCAAATGAGCAAGAAGCTCAGCAATCTGTTACGGTGTTATTTTAAATGACGGCGTCTGCTGGGGTTTAGCAGTGCGCAACGTTTAGGGGTCAATAACATTAATAGAATATGTCAATATTTTACGGTATACTGAACGCGAAATATATGCTAAGATTATGACGCATTCGCGTTGGGAAGGTCACGCTTGGTGACTTGGTTACATGACCCTTGTTACGCTATCCGTCAAGCAGAGAAGTCGTGTCTTGTATGTCTTCCAAGGAGAGGCTTAGTATATAGCCGATATATGAATTCAATATAGAACTCAGGGTCAGTTCAGATATTAATCTAAAGTATGAGATTATTAAGTAAATTAAATGATGGAAGGAGAATCGTACTATGATTCAATTTGTAGCTGTCAAGAACTCATGCGCTCATTTCTGGCTGTTGACTACAGCAGCGCATGTACATAGCCATGATATTCATCTGACATATTGTTTTGACACGGACGGATACTTACTGGTATTATTTGGAATTTATTGTTATGCTGAACTGTACATGAAGTTTTGTGAATGTCGGATATCGTTTATATGAACGTCAATACATGTGGACTCAGAACAGAAGGCTTGATATCTTACGTTTCGGGTTTGGTTCCACAGCTATTAATGTTTACGTTTTCTCAGCACGATAACTCTCCCACAGGGGAAATCAACTAATGTACAATATGCAAATCAGAACGTCGAAGGGATGTTCTTACGGTCAGAGCTAACCATCAATAACAAACATTAACCACGTCAAGAGAGTGACTTTAATATTCAATAAATAATATAAGATGAAGGAACCGCAACACCCGTCACACAACCCTAGTTAAATAACAAATCTCTCAACACAACTTGTTTCTAGTGATATTATATCAGCTCTGTTGTTGATTCATCCCTTGTCATATTGTTAGTGTGTTCAAATGCCTCACTTAATGTTCTATTTCCAGAAATTTCTCTCAATTGTGACATTATGTTCAGACACTTCTCTCTAAATGTGCCCAGTGGAAAGTCAATCTGCCTCTGAAATGATTTTTCCTTTGCAAAGTGCAGGTGCCAGGACATCTTCATTACACTTTAGCTGTCCAAGGTTTCTTAAGAGTTTTCGAGTTTTCCCTTTCTTACATCCAATTAGCATCCCATTGGCTGAGCTGTTAAGAGTGCTTTTCTCTCGCGGCACAGCTATCGGGTTCCAATCTACTCAGCTGTAACTGGGTACCTCACTCTGCTTGTGAGTTAGGGAAGGCAAAGGCAGCAAGGAAGGGAGTTAAGTCATCCACTCACGAAAATCTGAACCCTACAGGGTTATTGAAAAGTTACTTCCTGTTTTTAAAATGTTATACCCTCACTTGTATCCATTGGTACCCATGAAGCAAATGTTAAAACAATGAAAAAATAACGGCCATTTAACGAATAAGTTTTGACTTTTTTGGTTTTGTTTTTAAGGACCATCTTCACTGCACACAGACAACTCCATCAGTATTCTGATCTCCTCCCTTAGATCACACAAGGAGGATCTCAGCACAGTGCACAAACTATGTAGCACTGGTGAGGATCCCGGTGTGTGTGTATACAGGAATCACACATTCTATATATATTAGGGTAAGTTTTACTAATTTTGTAAACTGTGCCAGGGCAGCGGCCATATGACATACTCTTTATGATTTCCAACTGCCGAGGGATTTTTAACATGCACAACTTGTACATGGGACCTCCTATTTTTTCTCCCTTATCCATGATGGCTAGGCACCTGATCTCACTACACATGAAATCAGCGAAGAGTATGACATCCTTAAGACCCACTGGATCTGAAAAAATCTCCATCAAATATATTCCCTGTACTGGGAGCCGACCACAGTGAGGCGGTCGCCATACCTCAGCCACTCCGACCCCAGAAACAGAATAAAATCTACAATGGCCAGTAAACTGGCGTTACAAGAGATAACATAAATTGCTGCCCACTAAGAAGACATTCGTTGAACACCCAGAATCTCATGCCAAGTTGTAATGTTAATGTCACATAGCATTTTATGTAATAAAATGGCAATTAATTGTCTTTATTTATTTTGACGTTTGTTTCACATACATTAGTTAGACAGTAGTGAAGAAATAACCATTTAAAAACAGGAAGTGACCTTTCAATCACCCTGTAGTATGGCGAAGTATCTAACACTTCACTCCATTATGGTATTTTCTGTTATGGGACTACCATTTTAATAATAATAATAATAGCCCCTTTCAGTCATAACTAACTATGGGAATGTGCCCTTGAGGTGACCGCCCTCAGCTGCTTATTTTCCTGGTGTTTCTTTCAACAATTTTTCCTCTCTTCTGCATTAGGCAATCTCTGAAGGGCTGAGGACTAGACTGGAACACTTTCGTACTAAACCGTGCCAACGCCATGTATGTAAGAGCTGTCCGTTTGTATTCCAAACTCAGTCAGTTACTTTTCCGAAAGGCAAATTTGTTATTAGAGTCTTTCACGTGCGAATCCAGAAACCTGATTTATGCTATCATCTGCAAGAGATGTGGCATTACTTATATTGGCGAAACGGGCAGATGTTTGGCAGACAGGTTTCGTGAGCACTTAAATGACATTTATCATGGCAAACCTACACCGGTGGCTCTTCATTTCAATAGGCCTGACCATTCAGGTAATTCAGATATAAATGTTACTGCCTTCCTTTCTTGCGTGGGTGATGACCTCACTTGCTTTTCCTTGGAGAATCGCCTCATTTTTCAAATGGGCAGTCTATCTCCCAAGGGCCTTAATGTCGTGCGTCATTTTGCCTAAATTCTAGTCTCTTTTTCATACTTCTTTATTTCTTCCACCGCCGTTTTTCCGATCTATCTTTTTACGGTTTTTTTTGGTTTTGTATCCTTTTTATTTGTCGCTATCTTATATGTCACTTCCTAGACGCATCGGACAAGCCATCCTAGTGTATTATTCTAAGAATATAGCTAAGTGACTTTGTTCTTGTGTTGATAGTTTTGTTCATTATCTTTTTTACGTTTCGTTGATTATTTATTTTCTTGTTTAGATATTTCTTTCAGGTTTTACGATTTTCTTGCATTAGTATTGTTCTTTTTTTGCTCATCATCATTGTTGTTTACTTTTTCTATCTGCTTGTATCACTCATTTGGTGTATCATCGTATGTTTTTGTAGTACCTATATGTAATTCTTGTCCTCGTCATCTGTTTGTAACTGTGGCTGACGAAGGGTAAAACTCGAAACGTCCCATGTTTCCTGTGTACTGTTAACTTGTAAAACTGATTTCATACCATTCTATTTTTTAAAATTTATATACAGAAGGAAGACAGCTATCGGATAGTATGGCGCACACTCCTCCAAACCTCTACACCTCACGGTAGAAGAGGGATGACTAAGTAAGTAAGTAATACTAGCACAAAAATATCTAGAGGCTCAAAATAGTATTTACATTAGCTTCACAGATTACAACATGGCTTTTGACAGAGTCCGCTATGATAAACTAATTGAATGCTTTTAAGAAATAGGCCTTGACAGAATATGCATGACTACTTAGTAAACTTTACTGGAAACAAAAATACCATAGCAAGATTTGGTAAAAATTACTCATTATTACTGACAAAAAAAAAAAATGTAGTAAGACAAGAATTTTCACTTTTTGCTTGCTTATTTAACATTTATACATTAACATTGTCCATTCACTCTGAAGAAATACCAGGGCTACACATTAGTGAAAGATCAATAAACAACCTTAGTTATGCAGATCATACCATTTTGCTAGATTAAATCAAACAAGAATTGCAAGAACCAGTGAAGCATGTCAACAGCATCTGTCTTGAATACAGAATGGAGATTAACACTGAGAGAACAACACGCTATAACAAAATTAACAAAAATATGAGAAGTAATTTTAAAAACAGATGATTTTTCTTCAGGAATTCAGTGGATTCTGACAAAATATCTTTATGAATCTAAATTTAGCCAGTGACCTGACTGTTCAGTCCCACAACCATACCCAGATGCATGATATAATGAGAATACTTGATGAGAGATCACTGTAACTGGATATAAAACTACAAAGGGAATAGGCAAAGATTATGATAACAAAAAGCAAGCAGAGCTTTCATTGCATTGGGAAACATATGGAGAACAAGAGAAATCAAGTCCAACACGAAAATAAGAATCTTCAACTCAAATGCGAAGTCAGTCCTATTGTATGGCTGTGACATGGATAGCAACAAAAACAACAACCAAAAAGCTACAGACTTTTATAAATTGCATTGAATAGAAGGACTGAACTGGTATGACAAAGTCAAAAATGTGGAATTGATCACAAGAACCAGACAAGTGCCAGTGGAACAAGAGTTGAGAAGAAGATGCTGGTGATGGATAGAACACACATTGAGAGAACCTGTTGATAGAATTACAAGGCAGTCCTTGTTCTGGAATCCACAGGGAAAGAGAGGCAGAGATAGACCAAAAAACACATGGAGAAGAGAACTGGATACAGAGGTGAAAATGAAGAGGAAAACATGGAAAGAACTTGAGCATATGGCACGGGACAGGAAGACTTGGCATGTGTTTGTTGAAGGCCTAAGCTCCTTGGGGAGCTAAAGGGTATTGATTCATTGAAGATAATAAATGCCAACCCTCAGAGATTAAAAACCTGTACAAATTACAAACAATCCAAAAAACCATACAAAGACAGACAAAACCATATAAGTTATTTAGTGCTCTAAGAATTTTGTTTACACCCATACTTTTGCGTAAGTTCTTATTTACTGCTTTTTTCCTTGGTTGTATTGAGCACATTTGGTAAAATTCTTTACTTACCATATAAGGAATTCAATACAGAGCGTTTTAACAGGAGGAAATCTGATCATCAGAAAGAGTTCCCCCGTCAAATCTTTAGGCCTTTAATCTCCTTTACACTCTGTGTGTGTGGATGGGGGGCGGGGGGGGGGGGGGGGGGGGGGTGGTGGGGGGGGGGTGGGGGGGGGGGGGGGGGGGTGGGGGGGGGGGGGGGGGTGGGGGGGGCGGGGGGGGGCAAGTTGGGACGGGGGTGGCGAGGACCCATTAGAGTCATGACTCCCAAGTGTCAATCTCCAACAAAGGCTTTCCAGCCACCTTTGTGGCAACTTTCACCTTCACTCCTTGTTTTATCCATGCTGCCAGCAATTATATCCATTATGTTGCATATAAATTATTGTATGGCCAGCAAAATTCCATAGCCCGTTGTGGTTGCTCCTCAGCCTACACATTCTCTTTCCGCAGTTTTGTTGAGCCTTTTAAATGACTGTTCTTTGCTGTCCTTTCACACTCAATAGTTTCAGTAAATCAAATACTGAGGCAGCCACTAGATTTACTGCACCTACCTCAACAGCTATGACTTTTGCCTTGAACCGTCTTGTCTCAAGTCTGTGACCAGCTCTTTAACTTAGCTAATTTGAACGAGTGTTGCTTGTCCAATCTAGATTCATTATAAGTAATCAAAAGATGTCTAGATCTAGAGTGTGTTTAGGTCCATAGTTTCTTACAAAGTCACAAACTTTAACTATGCTGTGTTGACTGCCTTCTTGGATCTGTCGTCAATATCATTAGGCCTACTTCTTTCACTAGGTTAACTTTCGTCCATGTTACTGTCAAAGTCTAAATCAGGCCCATATTTAATATCTCTGTCTGACTTGGCCGCATCATCACCGTCCTGGTAAAATACTATGTCACCTTGCAGCTCCCAAAGCAAAGATTCCACCGCCCAGAAAGTCACGACTTTTAAAAAATCACGAAAAATCAAAATATCGATCGATTCAGAAATTACAGAAATCTATTTATAATTCAAGTCTCGCTAAATACTGAAATCTCATTGCTATATAGCAACGATGGACAATGGTGTTTCATTTGCGTTTTGGACAGGAAGTTATATTTTCCACGATGTCATTTTGGGGCAAATCAAATTGTAAAGGGTTAATAACTAGGCGAAAAACCTGTACATAAAGTATGTACGGCCGTAAAAATCTGAAAATGAAAAAACTTGTACAGAATATGGATAACTCGTACTAGTTGGCATGTATGAAATGCATATACCATAAACAATGTAGACACATGCCGGAAGACATACAGATAAAGATGAAGAAACAGACAATGATACCAAAATTGCAATACAAAAGGCAATAGAACTTTCAATGCATAGGAAAACATAAGATAAAGGCAGACACTGCCCTAGGGGAGTGAAGTGTTAGAGATTTCACTTATACTTGGTCTCAGCTTTATGAGGTGGGATGATGTTTCCTGCCTGTTTTCTCTAACTCAAGAGCAGAGTCAGGTATGTTTACAGATAAGTAGCCTGAAGCATGATGCAGCCTGGTTTCAAACTCGGCCCCTCTACATCTAGAAGCAAGCACTCTAACCACTCTGCCACTCATATGCTTCTTCGGAAACATACAGAACTCACTTTTTTTTTTAAATTAGAAAAAAAAAAAAACCAAGTCAACACAAAAATTAAAATTTTCAACTGAAATGCCAAGGCAGCCCTGCAGTATGGCTCTGAAACATTAAGAAAAACGTCTACTTATTATTTTCATTATTCAGACTTAAACTTCTGAAAACAGTAGGTCAAAGGCCAACAGCTTCTTGCTAAACTTAAGGACGAAGAAAGAAAATTACAAAAATTAAGCAAAAATGTTTCAACAAAAAGAGCAACATACTGTACCTTGTTATAACACAGAACTCCAAAAATAGCAACAAGCATGCCCAGAGCATTCATGGGCCCTACAGGATTCTGTAGGATGATAAGAGATCCTCCAATTATGGCAATTCTCTTTGTGGCATTAGCAACAGCATAGCTGAGAGGGGATACCAGGGCAAGTACTGAAAATGCTAGAACATTGTGCATCATGTTGAAAAGTCCAGCACACGCAAGCATAATCAGGGTCTGGGACACTTTACCTCCATCCAGCTAAGGATAAAACAAAACAAGAAATTAGGCAATGTCAAGTTCTGTGTCAGACAACCTCACATAATTTAAGCACTGCACTGCAGTTAGTGGGGTGTATAAAACATCTCTTGTATTTTAAAAATATGCAATGCATTTAAGTTTTACAAATGGGTGACAATGAGAAAACAGATAAACTTGTATTTTAAAAATATGCAATGCATTTAAGTTTTACAAAAGGGTGACAATGAGAAAATAGATAAACTTGCTAAAAGAAGGTGGTAGCAATCTCTGAGTAGAAACAAAATTGAGACTTTAAAACACATGGAAAGAAAATAACTGAAGAGAGATATGAGAAGAATGAAGAAAAGGTGGAAAGACTTGGTGAAAAACTGTGAGACAACCTTTGACACGCTGACGCAAGGCCGATAAGGAGAAAATATGCAGTATTTTAAGCCTTAAGGTTTTCCTAAACAAAACTTCTTCTGGCTTTTGAGAATATGTTTTCAATGTGCCTCATTCTTTCTTCTTCCCACTCATTTTTGTGACCACTGTTGCAACTACGTGCCATTTAGAACCAAACATAATCTTTGGGCAGGGTAGGTAACCTTCTTAATTAATCTTTGGGGAGGGTAGGTAACCTTCTTAATTACTGTAACCATTCCTTCCTCCCCCTAATTTTTTTTCCTTCAAAGGCAAGCTGCTATTGTTGTGTTTTCCAATGACTCCATCAAATCTTCTCTTACTTTTGGCATCCTTGTGTTGATGGCCTATTGGTCATACCATTTTATTTCCTGTTTCCCTAAGTAATCTACATATTATTTTACCAAACTCAGAATATTCTGTCTTCCAAATCTCTTTTTCTTACACCTATATTATTTATTTATTAATCTACTGCCTTAACTAACAAGTATATCAGCAAAGTTTATTATAGGGTAAAGCTTGGCTTACTGTCATCCTTTATTTCTCTAGTTTGTCTAGTACTCCACACATCCATATTCTCTAAAGCTTTCCATTCTCTTGTTTTCTGTAGATCTATGGACTGATGTGGATCCTCTCTCACCATATCCAAACTACCACAGCTTTGATTCTGATGGAATTATTACTACAATTCCTCTTACCTCTTCATTCCTTATCTGACCCCTCTTGGCATTGTACCCCCTGTTCATCACAAATTCAGATTATTCTTACAGTTTTATTTACAGACTCATTTGAACTCTTCCATTTTATCTGGCCTCTCTTGCGCATTACTGGATGTTTATCAAAGACACTTCATCTCCCCACTTGTTATTACCACAAATTTTCATAACTGCCCATTCCTCATTTCTTTGCTCTGGATGGGGTCTTTTTATCAGCTGCTCATCAAAATGCCATTGATGTTATTCCGTGAATTATTCTGAACTCTTGATTAAAACACAACGCTCTGAATCTTACTGGCTGCATTTGAGAAATGACTCACACCCTCCCCTCTCATCATCATTTTCCTTAGCACTCCTTATGAAGGGAGCATGGAGCCACTACTGCAGCTGGTCCCGCAGAACACTTGTACGACGTGCCTGAGGGTGCAGTGGTCCTATTCTGTCTTTAGAGAACCCCCCCCCCACTACATGGGGCCCTCTCTTCTCATTGTACTAATTTTATACTTACAAATTTTCGGTCATAATAAATTCTCAGGAAGTCATATAGAAACCAGATGGGGATAAAGAGACCAGTTGATATCCTTGTGATGAGTGTCAGCAGCTCCAGATGGTGGTACTCTGTGTCTTTAAGGCACTGGGGGAAAAACAAGAACAGTTTAAGTTACAAATTATTATTTAAAAAAAAACACAGGATTGGTAGTTTAAAAAATAATAAATAATTAAAAAACACAGAGGCAATAGTTCTCCCTAACCCCACCAAAAAAAAAAAAAAAAACAGTACAGCAAAAATAATGCTTACAAGCGAATCCTGCTTTAAAGTGGGTTAGGTTCAAGGACATTGTTGTAAAGTGAAAATCGCTTTTTTCTCTTGCAAATGCAAAGCAAAGCCTAATAACATGTTTACACTAACATTTATTAAGTTAGCAATTGAACTAGGCATAAAAATCATAGAACACTAATAAGAATATACAGTTTAGAACACTCATTGCTTACATTAAAATATTTAATCTTTAGCTTACAGTGATTGGTAAATGCAAACTTGAGAAACAGTTAATATTTATTATAGAAAAGATGAAGGAGTTTTTCCACATCTGCAATAAGGCTATCAAGTTTTCTCACCACTTTAGTGTTCACATGTGTAGCACTTTTAATTTCATTCAACACTTTGTCCTTTGCATTAATAATTGTACTCACTGTTTGGCATGACAAGCCTAGCTTTCAGCCTATTTCAGCATACGTTATACTTTGGTCCCTTAGTTTTATCATTTATAACTGCATTTAACGTAAGGTTACGACTCCTCTTTTTCTCAGTAGTAGACTTGGATGCCATTACAATTTAAGTAAAAGTTCACTTTTGTATATAATATAACAAGTTTAAAATGTTAGAGAACACTGAGAGATGCAGAACAATCAATTGGCAGGAGCAGACTGACTGATCAACATCAAGATGGCGCCTAACTCTGATTTCAGACTCTATTGGTGATCGCGGGTTGGCAGAAAAGTGCCGTAAGAGTTAGAATGCGCTGAAAATGTGGAGAATGGTTATAATTGAGAAGCGCTGTAAAGTGCAGCGCCATAAAGCGAGGTTCGCCTGTATTAATAAACAAAAACACAAGGTAAATAGCTGCAACATTTTGAAACAAATACGTATGTTTATAAATGAAAACAAAAAATGGAAACAAGAAGAAAACAAAGAACACAGATTACTAGTTGCAATATAACAAATTAAAAAAATTAAAAACATGAGGTCGAGAATAGGGGGGGAAAATATGGTAATTAACTGCAAAATAAAGCAACAGAAGTCTGCAACAAGTATAAATTTACTCACATACAAGCATATGCAGAGAGAGAGAGAGAGAGAGAGAGAGAGAGAGAGAGAGAGAGAGAGAGAGAGAGAGAGAGAGAGAGAGAGAGAGAGAGAGAGAGAGACAGACAGACAGACAGACAGACAGACAGACAGACAGACAGACAGACAGAGGAAACACTAATTAAAAACTAAATTACACTTAAAGTTAATTTTTTTTTTTTTAAATACAGCTGTATACAAGCAGACTAAACAAATAACAAAAGACAATTCATATGGTAAAATGTGATCTTTAAATTTGTTTACTTATACTGAACAGGGCTGCTCAATTAAACCTAGAATATCAAATCAATAAATAATATTGGAGACAAACAAGGCAACTGTAGCGAAATTTGGCACCTCTTGCTTTGTTGTGAAAAAAAAATGTGTAGTGCGACACACATACACACACACAGTGGAGTAATAACACTTGGCGGATCTTGCTTTGAAGTTTGAAGATGGCGGAAATGTGAATTACGGTTAAGCCAGACGGTATTGCTGAAAGTAGGAAATAGCGAATATAGGAATGAATGGCCGACTTTAAAAGTTTGCAATTTCTGGACATTAAATTTAAAACTACAAGAAAACGCCTGGTTGGAATAATATTAAATAAAAATAACTCAACAAAGGAGATAGACTAGGAATTATATCCAAAAGGATATTATTCAAATATAAATAGTTTTAAAGATAATTAATATTTTTCACCTTCATCACATCTGCTAAAAGTTAGCTAATAATCTTTAAAAATTTATTGTACGTATATGCCTCAACGGATTTGGATAAAACTTATATAGAATGAAAGCCTCATATGGGGAAAATGAAAGGATACCTAGGAAGGATATAAGTGTGTAGTGAACAGAAGAGAAAACAAGTACAGGAAAAGCACAGATTGCCTCAAATCGCCTCAAACCGAGAGATTAAACAAAAATCTTTTTGGACCTTAGGAGGTGCTTTCTCGTACGTGAGATATACACATATATAAGGACAGAGCGGCGCGTTGAAAATCACACACACCAAATCCAGAAGCCAGAGTGAGAAACTGGAAGACAGCATCTGCAAGAAAAGTTCTTTTTTTCACGCTGCATGCAGGGCAGATTAAATTCAGCCAATATAGTCTCACCATGAGCTTATAAATCCTAAGAGGGTATGTAAGTTTATTAAAGATATATATATATGACTAATATCATTTTATTTCAGATGTTATTTACGATTTGATTGTATCAGATATAATTTTTTTTTAAAAAAAGGGAATGACGCTAACCAGAGATAACCTTCACCGGCATTGTCAGGAAGCATAACCATTAATTGGTTAGCCAAACATAGCATGGCTAGTTCTTGCCTGGAAGCTTACGACATACCAGCAAGTACATAAGTGACTCGGCATCCATAAGTGGAAGGCAAAGGTTATATCGTACCCATGTATCATAACACGTGATTTATTCATGTATTTTGTTAATTCTGCACAGTATACATTATCTTATCATGCTATCTCTGTAACATACTACCATGATTTATTCATGTATTTTGTTAATTCTGCACAGTATACATTATCTTATCATGCTATCTCTGTAACATACTACCATGATTCATTCATTTATATACAAACACTGAAGACATGGTCGCATCATGAACAGCAGTTGGTGGTGAGATTGTTGGAACACCATGGCCACCTATTACCTTTTGTTCCAGGTTTTTATGATCAATTTTTATGATCATTCCTGATCGAGAAACTATAGACTTGAGGACCGTTGATCCTGCTAACTGAAGCCTAGAGGTCAACCAATCTTCAACACCTTAGTCCCCCGTAGTTATAGGGTGGGCTGAAGGACAGTCTGTTTATTCAAGTGTGTCTCAGGAACCTCGAGCAGACGTGGCTAATAACAGATGAGTTTTATGTGTATCCATCCAACAAACACTGTGAGCAGTTTCTAAAACGACTGTCTATGATGAGAACTAGATAGCCAGAGATATCAAAGAGATACTGTGACAAACTTTTGTGTAATTTCAGTGGAAGATAAATCCAAGTCTTTTTCTATTATTTATTTTAATTTGTAACTATAAATAAAATACCCCCTGCAGACCCAAGTAGAACAATCCCAATTAAGATGGTTTGGCCATGTCTGCAGAATGGGAGAAGATCGGAAACCACGACAAGCATGGGAAACAAAGAGCCAAGGATCCAGACCCCGAGGACGACCCAGAGTCCGCTGGGAGGACAACATTAGACAATCTTTGAAGGACCGAGGACTAGAATGGAACCAGGCCAGGAGGAAGACAGCCGATAGGATAGTCTGGCGCTCTCTCTCTTCCAAACCTCTACACCTCACGGTAGAAGGGGAACGACTAAGTAAGTAAGTACTATACAAGGGGATTGACATAAGTCTTGGGCCTGACCATGAAGAACATGTCACAGAGAGCTGAAATTTTGTATAGTGTTTATTCCTTTTCAATATAGCCACCGTCTGAATTGACACACTTCTGCCATCTCTGCTTGACCTTGAAAAGACCTTGGGAGTAGAACACCCTATTTTTCAAACTAAACCACTCATCACATGCCAGTATAACCTCTTCATCGCTGTCAAAATGATTTAATTTTAGCTGTTTTTTAAGATTTGGGAATAGAAAAAACTCTGATGGAGCCAAATCTGGAGAATATGGTGGGTGTGGAAGAATTTCAATATTCAAATCATTGGCTGCTAGCTGCACAAGCCGTGCTTTGTGAGAGGGCGCGTTGTCTTGAAGCAAAGGAAGATTTTGAGTGCGCGTTATCCCTCGTTTCCTGGTCACAACCTTTCTTAGTTTTGAGAAGATCTGCATAGTACTGTCCATTAACCGTGTTGCCACGAGGCAGATAATCTTTCAAAAGGACACCTATGCCGTCCCAAAAAACAGTCAGCATCACTTTTCCTGCAGATTTCTGCGCCCTCGGCTTGACAGGTGTTGGGGAGCCCGGGGTTTTCCATTGCATGCTAGAAATTTTGGATTCAAGGTCATAATGGTGTACCCAAGTCTCATATACTGTCACCATGGTCTCCAAAAAATGTAGGTGTTTTTCCCTTAAACATCAGAAATTTTATCACAGCTCTGGCCTCCTTCTTTTCCATTGTTTTGTCAAATCTTTGGAGCAGCAGATCCGGTCAATAGGGTACATTGCGCCGTGCACCGTAGCGGGAAAACTCATTGAAGAAACAATTGCGTACTTTTCACATTCAGTGCAAATATGATGAACTTTAAATGTGCCAAGTTTCATCTCCCTCCTGTGACTCCTTCATGGTCAGGCCCAAGACTTATGTCAATCCCCTTGTAAATAATCATACATTTTACCATCTTCCAACACCCATTTCTCATTACAAGAATATATATAGATGTACATAATAAATATTGGAATTGTACTCATTTGACTTGGTAAATTTTTAACTGTTAAAATTTTAGTTACTTTTTCTAATTTAATTATATTATCACATAGGGTTACAATAGCGAAAGTAGCAACTTATACTTCTGAAGCCTAAATCTATTGTCCAGCTCAGAGTATTCACAGCTGTAACTCACTTGTGATACCAGTGTACTTCTCGGGCACTGGAACTTCATCCTTTCTGGAGAGAGATTCTACTTCTTCTCTACCACTATTATCATACTAGAAAAACCTTTCGCTACAGCAACAAACTCAAAATAATCTACTTCAGTGAAACAACAAATGTAAAGATCAAGATTACAAACACTTAGTTGATCATTTCATGACCATCCTTGAGTTTTACGGTTCTCTTTTGGAAAACAATTGTCAGCGTCTACTTAATCCTGTTCTGTCTCTATGTTGCTTCATAGAAGTCTTTTTTTTTCCCTAGTTCATTTCAGCTGCACTGTCTTTTTTTAATATTTACATTTAACTGTGAACTTATTTATTCATACATTCATTCATACATTCATCTTCCTTCAGCTCCCCAAGGAGCATAGGCCTTCAATAAATGTATGCCATGTCTTCCTGTCCTGTGCCCTCATCACAAGGTCTTTCTATGTCTTTTTGACTCCTTTCACTTCTGTTTCCTGTTCTCTTTTCCATGCTTTCTGGTCTCCTTTTACCTCTCTTACTTACTTACTTAGTCATTCCTTTTCTATCGTGAGGTGTAGAGGTTTGGAATAGGGAGTGCCATACTATTCTATCGGCTGTCTTCCTCCAGGCCTGGTTCCATTCTAGTCTTCGGTCCTTCAGAGATTGTCTAATGTTGTTCTCCCATCAGACTCTGTGTCGTCCTGGAGGTCTGCATCCCTGGCTCTTAGTTACCCATACTTGTTGTGATAACCGATCTTCTCCTATTCTGCAGACACTGTCGAAACATCTTAGTTGGGACTGTTCTACTCGGATCTGCAGAGGTTGAGTTTTTAGGCCCTGACATATCGTCTGGTTGCGGAACGTGTCTCTTCTTGTCGATCGCCTCTCACATTTCGCAGTATTAACGCAGGAAGTTTAAGTCACATTTCATGGATTTTTATATCAGTGTATTGGTTTTTAGACGGTGAAATTTTTAAACATGATATTATGTTAATTTACTGTGTAACATTTTATAGAATACCAGTGAAATGTGTATCAGTTTTTCTCTATGTTAATGGAGGATATTTGCAACAATGACCACATGACCCATTCGATTGTGACCTTCACAAAGCAAGAGGTCAGTCAGTCAAGCGTTGCTGTCGAGCAGCATCATAAAATTTTCTGGGTATAGAATGTTCCTCATCGGTAATAAAACGCCCTGTGGAATGTAACTATGTCATGCTTGGAGGAAGGCGTTAGTTCGCAGCTAACAGTGGGCTCCAGGGACGCTCGTTTAAGACCAACAACCATAAAAAGTTATGCTTTGGACAAACAGAAAGCTGTTCGTGTAAAACTTAAAGGTTGTAGAACCGGGTCCGGTATAACCTTGAAGCTGTCAAGTCATGGAAAATGTGTAACTATAACATTCCAGAGCACCTTTCAGTACAGGCATTTTGTATAATTGTCATTAAGTACTACGAAACAGGACTTGTAGAGTCAAGAACAGACATAAACGGTGCACTAGTGGAAGATGTTATAACAACACCACATCTCAAAGTTCACTTTTATCACACTAAGAACAAATTTATGGCCCAGGGGACTGCCGCAGCAATCGAATCATGGTTAGAAACAGAATTTGTTGAATTAAAAGAATCTGCAAAAATTGTAACTGATGTTGAGTTAGAACACACTAAAGTGGACTCTGCTGTATCTATGCCCCACTTGGCAGTAGACACAACGATTTCAGACAAAAATGACTTTACTACCGACAACGACATCCTCAACATCAGCCCAATTTCTCACACAGAATCAGAAAATTTACCTTCTGCAGTATTCGGTAAAATAACAGACACTCCTACAATTTCTAAACCTTTGTTGGCCATCGAATACCCCATGGAAAATGAAAATATACAAAAAGCTGAAACTGTATCTCTTGAGCAACAAAAAGAAGACACCACGAAATTACCTGTGCCGTGCTGCCAGGAGCTAATGCACAATATGGAGGACACTTTACGAAGTTTAATTGGTGATCTCATGTCTAGTATACAGGCCGAAAACGAACTTCTTAAAAGTGAGATAGTATCTCTGAGGGATGAAAATTCTAGCATGAAAGACATCATCGAAAAACTGCAGAGAGACTTCTCACTCTATAAGATAAGACAACCAGATCATCCTCAAACAATGGTAGAAGATTGCGAAGAATCCATAAATAAACATACGCCAAATCAGCAAAAAGGTCACCGCCAAACTGTACACAAAAAACACAAAGAGACACTCACAAACACAACATATCCTATTGGAGTCAAAATTACCAACAGATTTCAAGTTCTTGAGGATTATTCAACAGAAAATGAGCAGGTATCAGCATCCCTACCAGACAACGTTCAAGTGCCCGAAAACCCAATTAAAAAATCTCAGACCCATCACAACAAGTCCACAAAAAGAACACCACAAATGGCAGCAGCATAAATCTAATAGAAAACAAAGTGAAGAAATACGTAGTGACGTTACACATACTGTAATTGGTGACTCCCTCTTGAAAGGTATTTACTGTGAAAGAATGTCCACTACAAGAGAAGACATCGTTTCAGTTATGACAGTACCGGGAGCTGGTAAAAGACTACTGGACATAATTAATAAGTTCGATATTAATCACAACATAACAAAAACAACACTACACGTAGGAATTAATGATATCATGAATGAGCAGAGCCTAAACCTCTCAGGATTGGTGACTACAGTTAAACAAAAATTTCCCAAAGCCTCCATCTTTATTTCATCAATGGGAGCCGCGCTAGCGTAGTGGTTACAACACCGCTCTGGCGACCGAGTGATACAGGATCAAACCTGGGCGACGGCATTTGAGGATTTTTCGTCGACCGGGATTTGGACTGGATTAACTCTTACTATCCGGCAAGCCCCGTGAAGTGGCGCGCATTTAGTACCAATTTTACGGCTCGCCCCGTGAAGTGGCGCGCGACGGTAACGACAGCTAAACTAGCACGTAAAAACGCGATGTTAGCTCACGTATAGTAAGAGTTAACTCGAGACCTGGCGAGAACATTTGAAGAAGTGTCGTCGACCAGGGACTGGCGGCTCCTGAGCCGACCCAGCTGCAATGGGTACCTCCGAAATCGGTGAGTATTTGCCTGAATGGCGAGGGACACTTGTCTCTGTACAAGAAATAAAGGGATACTCACGTAAAATCAATGTCAGGTTAGACATAAAATAATAACCTGAGATTTCGCCTCGAGTATTAGCGGGCGAACGCAAAAAAAAAAAAAATTTCATCAATCATACGGGTTTCAACGTCGCATAGCGGACACTTGCAACACAAAACTACAGAACTATTGTAAACAAAACGGCCTTGGCTTCATCAACAATACCCCATTCTTTACATCTAATTCAGGAGCACCCAAGAAACGACTTTACAGAGATCAAATTCACACATCCACACTGGGAAGCAGCATCCTGGCCAAAAACATAAAATATCCAGAAAGGATGCAACAAGACAGTTCAACCCACATAGAGAATCCTAAAAAATCTACTGCGACATCAACCTATCATCACAATACATCACACACCCTACCTGCCCCACAAAGAAGCACACCTATTGCAAGCAGATAGCCTTCCAGCTATCACAACGCCACTTTCAATCAGGAAGCAGAATCTTATGATACCATGTTTCCTCCATTAGTCACAAGGCAGTCCCAGTCAGATACCTCTACCAACAGTATTCCAATGTCTTTCAATCAGGAAGCAGAATCTTATGATACCATGTTTCCTCCATTAGTCACAAGGCAGTCCCAGTCAGATACCTCTACCAACAGTATTCCAATGTCCCAGGCTCAAACAACGCTAAAACAAGGACGGAAGAAATCAGAGATCACCATGCTTCCTCCCCTAGTCCTTATCATCGTCCTCAGTGGAACCCTGAACTTGTCTATCTGATGCAATTCAGTCCTGCGTCACTTAGACAAGCATTAATGATGTCTGCCCTACGCTATTCCTATTATATGCCAGGCAGAGATATGTTATTGACGAATTTTTCTTTGATTGATTGATTTTGTTACAATTTCAATTTCTTTTTATCACGCGTAGCTTTAATTTGTTAGAAGTAACGGTGTTAAGGTGTGTAGTGTTGTATACTTGTCTGACGTGTCACAATTTTAATTTCTTCCATATCTCGTTTAACTTCAATTTGTTGCGTTGAGCAGTTCTGGTGTGATATGTTGTATGCTTGATTGTTTTGTGACAATTTTTATATACTCCAGACAATTTACTGTTGAAATTGTTTTAATTATTTTAATATTGTATTTCCTGCAATTTTTCTTTCCTTGAATTTCACTTCCTTGGCGAAGTATTAATTCGTAAAATACTTTGCGTTTTTTTGTGTGCATAACCGCTTTTTTTAACTTGGTATTATATAAATATATATATTTCTTTTATACTATACAAACATGGCTGATAATAATGTACCGTGGCTTCACAAGGATGGTCTACGACTTGGTCATCTGAATATTTATTATCTTCTAGGTAAACTCCTTGAACTTACAAGCATTCTAAATAAGAATTTTCACATTTTTGGAATTTCAGAAAGTCGCCTAAATGACAGAATAATAGATGATGACACTGCGTTAAATGGTTTTAAAACTATTCGGCGCGACGCAAGCAAAAGACAAGAGACAGGTATAACAGTTTATATTTCTACTTCCCTTAATTTTCGCCGCAGTAACGACTTAGAGACAGCAGAGATAGAATGTGTATGGTTGGAAATAAAGCTACCGAATCAGGGCCCATTTCTGGTGGGATATCTTTATCGAAATCCTAGTGCAGGACCTATTTGGTACGAAGATTTCACCATCATGATGGACAATGTATTTGCCACTGTCAAGGAGGTTGTTCTTCTTGGTGATTTCAATATCGATATACACAATTCAAATCTAACATGGAAAAATATAATATTATCGTACAATTTAAAACAAATAGTTAACCAGCCTACAAGAGTAACACAAGCATCATCCACACTAATCGACCAAATCTACGTAACTTGCCCAGAAAATATCATAGAATGCTCTGTCCCTAATATTGCAATGAGTGACCACTATCCAGTATGCTGTACATGGTCAAAAAATAAATGTAAAGTTCCCAAAAATAAACATGTAAGTATTAAATTTAGAAGTTTCAAACATTTCAGTCGGGAATTATTTTTGAATGACTTGCTAATTGCACCTCTTGGCCGTGTTTACCAACTTCCTGATCCGGATGACGCTATTGAATACTGGACAAAAATTTGTTATAATGTTTTTGACATGCACGTACTAGCTAAGGAAATTCACGTCAAACGACAATTAAAATCTCCGTAGATCACGCAGAAAGTGTTGGAGGCTATGAGGCAGAGAGATCAAGCGCACAAAAATAAGGACCTCAACACTTACCGGGTATACAGGAACAAGGTTCAATATTTAATTCATAAAGAAAAGAAAAATCATTTTAGAAATATGGTTCAGAACAAATCAAATATTAAGGAGATATGGAAGGCAATTAACACCTTAGCAAAAAAATGTAATGCACCAGACTCATTACACTGACAAACAACATTTTTCTTTCTTATATAAGAATAAGTGTTCTTAGGTCAGTTTCTTGCGCTGATTTCAAATTTGAAATCCGTTTATCTCTATCACATCGGGTTCTTAAGATATTTGTGAATAAATATATTTTTGGGAAACCGTTATTTGCTCTGCTTCATTTTTACTATATAACTTATTAAAAATTAATAAAATGCAAAATAATTCTACTTTTTATACTGCTAAAAGATGCATGACATATGTTACGCTATTTTTCAAACAGTTACTGTATTTTGAAATAATTCTGAGCGAAATATGGCTTTTAGAAGTTGTAGAAATTCGGCTGATCTGTTCTGTTACGTGTGCGGATATTTTACCGATCGTGTTCACCAGAAAAACTTTACACCATTACTAAAGAAAGCATTTAAACTTTATTTCGATTCGAAAGTTGATGATGCAAATAAATCTTGGAAGCCAAATGCAGTTTGTTCGACTTGTGCAAATACATTGGCAGGTTGGTTACGAAAATCGCCGAAGCATAAGTCGATGCCTTTTGGAGTGCCAGTAATATGGCGTGAACCGACAAATCACGCTACTGATTGTTACTTCTGCTTGACAAATATCCATGGTTTCACTTTTAAAACTAGAAAGTCTGTGGTTTATCCAAATATTGAATCGGTTTTGAAACCAGTGCCTTATATCCAATCACGTGTCCGATCCCAGTTCCACCAGAACAATATCCGTTGAACGTGAATGAACCATCAGAAAGTGATAGTTTACCTGCTTTAGAAACTAATTCTGACTCGGATTATATACCGGTGAATGATGGTGTTCACTAAATTAACCATTCAGAACTTTCAGATCTAATACGTGATCTCGCTCTTACCAAAGGACAAGCGGAATTACTCGGTTCGCGACTCAAAGAATGGAATCTTTTAGCGCCCAATACTCCGATATCTAAATTTCGTCATAGACACAGAGAACTTGTTCAATACTTTGAGATGGATGATGACATTTGCTATTGCAAAGATGTAAACGGTCTAATGGTGCACCTCGGTCATGAGCACATAGTCAACGAATGGCGACTTTTCATCGACTCTTCCAAGACTAGTCTAAAAGCCATGTTATTGCATAACGGAAATTTATTTTCATCAATTCCAGTTGCTTACTCGTTCATATGAAAGAAACTTATGACAATATGGCTATACTTTTGGCAAAAATGAAGTACAATGACCACCAATGGCGGATTTGTGGAGACCTAAAGGTCATTGCAATTCTCACGGGCATGCAGACTGGGTATACTAAATTTTGTTGCTTCCAATGTGAATGGGACAGCCGCAACAGACAGGAACATTATGCAAGAAAGGTGTGGCCTATCAGGGATCGTATGCAGCTCGGGCATAAAAATGTAATACACGAGCCATTAGTTAACAAAGACAGCATCATTTTACCACCGTTACATATAAAGTTGGGGCTCATGAAGAATTTCGTAAAAGCGTTAGATAAAACGAGCAAAGCTTTCACTTATCTTCGAGAAAAGTTTCCGCAAGTTAGCGATACAAAGATAAAGTAAGGTATCTTTGTAGGACCTCAGATTAGGAAAGTTATTGCAGACAAACAATTCGAGAACTTGTTACATGGTAGTGAACTTCGCGCATGGATGGCATTCAAATCGATCGTCGATAACTTTCTGGGAAATCATAAATCTGTCGACTATGTGCATATTGTTAAGCAGTGCATAGATGCATACAGAATTATGGGCTGTCACATGTCCCTCAAAATCCATTTGCTCGATTCGCATCTTGACTTTTTCCCTGACAACCTTGGCGAAGTCAGCAATGAACATGGAGAACGATTCCATCAAGATATCGCCGTAATGGAGTCACGTTATCAAGGACGTTGGAGTGTGACCATGCTTGCCGATTACTGCTGGATGCTTCATCGCGATGTACCACATGCCATTTACCGACGAAAGTTGACTGCAAAGAAATTCAAGCCTACATAACTGTTATACTTCTTGTACGAATGATGTTGTAATACTGTATGCGTTGTTAAAAAACTTCAATTGTGTATTTCTAGAGATACCGACCTGATAGAGAAAAACGGTTTGCAGATTTAAAAACGGCGCATTAAAATTGACCAGAAAAACATAGAAATGTTACAGAAAGAAAAAAAAAATTTTTTTTTGTTAGCCAGTGTTATCTTCCAACACTTCATTTACTTGTACAGACTTCAGCAATCACTTTCAAGCAGAAATAAGCAGTCTGAAATCCACAATACCACATTCCCCTAGTGACTTAGACCAACTTTCAGCATTCTGTGAGAAGAAATGTACAAACTCAGTTCCACCCGACATTCCTTTTATGACAGTTAATGAAGTGTATAACTATCTTCATGGCCTTAAAGATAATAGCTCATCAGGGCTTGACGGAATTAGTAATCGAATATTGCGTTACTCCGCACCAGTTATTAGTGATTCACTAACTTATATATATAATCAATGTATCGCCAAAAGTTATTTTCCTTCGGCCTTTAAGATCGCCAAAGTATATCCTCTCTTCAAACCTGGTTCGTCAGATAACAGTAACCTTGGTAACTATAGACCAATTTCTCTTTTATCATCGCTATCTAAACCACTAGAAAAACACATACATAAAACAACACTACAGTTCCTAGTTAGCAATGACTTGCTAATTGACAGTCAGTCAGGGTTTAGACAAAAGCATTCATGCCACACAGCTCTAACTAAGATGATAGACAACTTGCACCTAAACATCAATAACGATAACATATGTGGAGCAATCTTTGTAGACTTTAAGAAAGCATTTGATATGTTAGATCACACTGTTTTAATAAGGAAATTAGAAACAATGAAAGTTAACTTTAAACTAGTGACATTACTTAAATCATTCCTGTCCGACAGACAGCAAGTAGTGTGGTACAATAACTTCTTGTCAAGCCCAACTATTATTGACACCGGTGTTCCTCAGGGTTCTATTCTCGGCCCTCTACTTTTTTCCATTTACATAAATGACCTTCCACTACACATTAAGCACTCATCCTGCGACCTATTTGCCGATGACTGTACCATTTATACAAGTGATAAAAGTTGCAGCATGCTAGAAATATTATTACAAAGCGACACAGACAATCTTATTAAGTGGAGCAATGAAAACTGCATGCAAATAAATATCATTAAAACAAAATGTATGATAATATCAACTAGACAAAAATTACAAAACTCACTGAAAACAACACTTCAGCTCTACATTGGAACCTCTTTAATTGAAAATGTAAATGAAAATAAAACACTAGGACTCATAATTGACCAACATTTAAGTTGGAATTCGCATGTACAAGCACTAACCAAACAAACGGCACAAAAAGTTTACCAGTTAGCTAAAATCAAACATTTCCTAGATGAGGAGACTCGAAAAATGTTCTATTCATCCTAAATACAAACACATCTAGACTATTGTTCCACAATTTGGGATGGCTGCTCCATGTCCAACACTAAAAGACTCTATTCATTAAAAAAACGTGCAGTGCGCCTAGTTTCAGACAAAAACCTCACACAGTGTGTAGACCCACATACATATCTTAACATATTACCACTAAGAAAGCGCTTTCTCTTCAACAAAGCCAAATTTATTCACAAAATCTTATCACAGAATGCTCCAAAGTATTTGTGGTCTATTTTAAAATACAGCGGAAGACGCAGTCAACACTTATATACATTACACATGCCCAAGCCTAGGCTCGACTTATTCAAGAAAAGTTTAGCCTTTTCTGCTGCTCATCTGTGGAATAATCTTCCACACGACCTAAAAAACACGCTTAGTCCATATTCATTCAATCACAGACTTTTCAAATACATCGTTAGTGCAGATTATATGCCACCCTAATTTAGTTATGGTCTTAAATAATTACATAACATCATATGTAGTTATTTAAGATAATTTTGTCCTGTTTAGTATTAATATGATAAGGTACAGTAAATCTGTGTAACTACTATTGTACTGTTACAATGTTTGGATTTTATTTTATTTTATGTTATTTTCTTATTTAAGTAATATTTAAGATACATGTGAGAATTAATGGATTCAGTATGGAAGATGAGAGAAAGGAAGGGCAGATTGTTAGACGGGCCTGCGTGCCCAATTCTAAACCCCTTGAAAATAAAGTTCATTCCTTCGTTCGTTCAACCACCTTCCTCTGACACCTCATTTCTGAGGTTTGGATCTGGCTTTTGTGGGTTGTAGTCATTGCTTTATTTTGCAACGAATACAAATCACTTGTATTATCTATTCTCCTGTATGGGTGTGAGGGTTGGACAATCACTGCAGACACGGAACGAAGCATTCAGGCTTTCGAGTATAAATGTTATAGAAGAATTTTGCGCATTCGCTATAAAGAGCACAAAACAAATGTCTATGTTAGAGAGAAAATAAACATGTATGCAGGCCACCAAGAACCACTTTTGTCAGTAGTGAAATGTCGAAAGCTTGCCTGGTTTGGGCATGTAACTCGTCATGACTCCTTTTCGAAAATGATCCTCCAGGGAACAGTCAAAGGTAAACGGAGAAGAGGAAGGCAAAGAAAATCCTGGGCTGATAACATCAAAGAATGGGCAGGGCACGGTTTTTCCACACTTGTACGCATTGCTGAGGATAGAGAGCAGTGGAGGACCCTGTCTGCTGATGCTTCCACCATGGCACCCTTACGACCCATGACGGATTACGGGCTGAGATGATGATGAGTCAGTGCCCATGACTCACATTAAAACGCCAAGACTGGGACATAGGTGGAGCAGTATACAGCCATCTTCTTCTTCTTGCCAACTTCTCTTTTGCTGAGGAATCCTTGATGTATGGCCTGAAAAAATCTTACCTCACCTACCCTGAGGATTCCAGAACACGGGCTGCTGCTTTATAATGCTATGAGCAGATTTCCTTCATGTATGTCCTATTCATTGTCGTCTTCTTCTCAGGAACTTAAGTATCCTTCAATCTAAATACTTTACTGTAATTCCAACTGCATATTGTTGCTTATCATGTAGGCAGAGACACATTATATTGATTTCTTAAAAAGTAACTTATCACAAAACAAAATTTCTTTCTATTCATCAAATCTCCATCATCAAAACCATCTCTGTTCTTTACTACCAAAATAATCTGTTCTTTACTACCAAAATAATTTCTGCTCTTTACTTATACTATCAAACCAAATTTCATCATCAAGATAACTATTTTTTTTTTAAACTAACAGAAATTTTTTTTTAACAAGCACATATAAAAACAAAAATTAAAACAGTTCAAAATGAAGAGAAAAACTAAACACGTAGGAAGTTTTATAACTGTCTAAAATAAATACCTTTTTAGTAAATATAGTTTGTAGAGAAAAACAAAAAGTAGCAAACACAGAACTGGCCAGACCAATATGATCAAAGGAGATTTCTGTTGCTGTGGCAATACAAACTCCAGTAATAATTGGGAATAAAGCTATATACACCTGAGGAAAACAAAGAGTCGAAATCCACTTCATTAATACATAAAGGAAATATTTATTTAACAGGTTTTCATGAACTCTATACAGTAAATTGATCTATACAGAAAACTGATATATGCAGCAAACTAATCTATACAGCAAATTGATCTATACAGTGTGGCCGTGTACATAGTTGTTCCTTTGGAAACAGGCTATACTCCAACAAGACGGAGGAAGCACAGACTACCCCATAATTTTATATTTTATGAGAAACAGAATATAAAAAATTATAGTGTCACATATTTAGGACAGAGTCGCTTCCACACGCCATTTCTAATAATTGGGTGATTTCCCCTGACCAATCGGATAGCTCAGATTTACCCCGGGGAATATAGAACAGGACGCCATCTGGCAGTAGAATGAAAGAGCGCAACTCAAGAGGTCGTATCTGGTCTAGCTCTACATATTTCTTAGTTTGAGGAAGTCAACTTCAACATTTATTATAAAATGTGCATTTCAGGATATTGAGTGGTTTTATATTTCTTACTTGCGTAAGTAGTGACTATCATTCAATGTATATTTTGAATAGAGCTCCCAACCCTAGTCGCAGCAGAACTAGGTTCGAGGATTTGAGTCAATTTGAAAAAACTAGTCTTACACCTCAAACCGTGTAGAGCAGAAAATATCCTTGTGTTGGAAAGTATTTAGCTCAAGGAATACTTATGATGATAAAGAAAACAAGGACAAATCTGAAGAGATGGGTAAATGTCGTCGAACCTAAGATAAGACGGTAACTTAAAGGAAGGAACACGGTGGAATGAGAAAGTTCGCCATATTTGACAATTGAGTAGGCCTATGAGACAAAGATGCAAAAAAGGGATTTTTGCATCGATGAAAGCATCTGATGAGATGTTAAAACTTTATTATGCTTATTATTGTAAAAATGTTCTGAATTCCAGACTTTGTTGAAATTTAAGTTTCATGCTGAAAGATATTAAAAGTTTTGCATGAAATCGAACGCTGTTGAAAAGGTGAATTACTACAGTTTTGAGATTAAGCTAAGAAATCTATCCATTTCAATTAAATTCGCTACATCAACACCTAAGAGAAGAAAATCGAACCTGGTAACACAAATTTAGGAGAGAAATCTAGATCTCTGGTGATTAGGCCAGTTAAACATCTGCTCTCTGTAAAGTAAACTGAAAATACTGCATATACCGGCACTGCCACAACAGCAAATTGATCTATACTGCAAACTAATCTATACAGCAATTTGATCTATACAGAAAACTGATCTATACAGCAAACTAATATATACAGCAAACTGATCTATAGAGCAAACTAATGTATACAGCAAACTGATCTATACAGCAAATTGATCTATACAGCAAATTGGGAAAAAAAGTAAAGGGTTATTGTTATAAAGCTGAGTGTCATTATCATCATATACTTGTCATTCTACGGTGAACGCTGGCTTTAATTCATATTCATCATTCATAACCCTCCACTCCCAAAGGAGCATAGGCCTTCAACAAACACATGCCAAGTCCTCTTGTCACGTGCAATCATCTCAAGTTCTTTCCATGTTCTCCTTATCATTTTCACCTCTGTTTCCAGCTCTCTTCTCCATGTGCTTCTTGGTCTACCTCTGCTTCTCTTGCCCTGGGGATTCCAGAACAAGGACTGCCTTGTAATGCTATCAACAGGTTTCCTCAGTGTGTGTCTTATCCATCGCCATCATTTTGTTCTCATCTCTTGTTCCACTGGCACTTGTCTAGTTCTTGTCATCAGTTCCACGGTGGTAACCTTGTCATACCATTTTAATCCCTCTATTCTATGCAAGCACCCATTTATGAAAGTCTGTAGCTTTTTGGTAGTTGTCTTTGTTGTTCTCCATGTCTCAGAGCCATACAATAGGACTGACTTGACATCTGAGTTGAAGATTCTTATTTTCATGTTGGATCCGATTTCTCTTGATCTCCATATATTTCCCAATGCAATGAAAGCTCCTCTTGCTTTTTGTATTCTTATTTTGGCTTTAATTGTTGCACTCAAATGATTTCTATTTTGGGTCATCTACTTCAGCCCTGCCCCGGGTAGTTCCATGGGGGGTCTCTGATGAGACAAAGAAAGGACAGGTGTACTGCTCCATCCAGCATGTCATACACAGTGACTAATATGAGGTTGTGTATGAGGCTGGCAACCTCAAAATGTTAAAACAAATTGCTACAGAAAAAACATCTGCATGTGCTATGTGACTGTCTGGTGCTGGCTTCCTGCAAAGGGGACCAGCTGCAGTGGTGGCGAATGTAAAATAATGGTGACGACTTTAACTCTGCCCATGAAGTTCTGTTTCCTTTGGCGTTCTCTTCTACTGTTTTTTCCAATGTTATCTTTGATCTCCACCTCTTCTCATCTTCTGAGGGCAAGTGTGGTCATGTTAGCTGCTTTCTGCAGGAATGTCCTATTTATCTTTAATTGCCCTTATAACTTCTGCTGCACCAGCTGCTCTTTGTACTACCTCTACAGGTCTGTGTTTGTTAGTACATTTGATCACACTAAAGACAAAGAAATGACAGAGGCATCTACCGGTGACAATCTGAAGTTTTAACACAATATTCTTGGTGGTATGTCATGTTTCCAAACCACAGAGTAGGGCAAATTTTACCTTTGTGCTGAACACACAATAGCTTTGTGTTTGTTAGTACATTTGGCCATGATAAAGACAAGGTATCTGTTGGTGAAAATCTGCAGTTTAACACAGTTTTAAGTTGCAAACAGTGTCATACAAATGACTCAGCCTGGGCCAGGGACTATCCCCATCAATGCAGCAGAGGTTTCCATACTGAAGCAGGTTCACCTGGTCAAGCAAGAAGCTGCTGTCTTTCTATAGTCTTGCAGAAGAGAAATATGTCAGCAAGACAGTGAAAATATTAAGAGTAATAAATTAATATAAATCAAGTCCAACAAAAAAATTTGAATATTCAATTCAAATGTCAAGTCAGTCCTATAATATGGCTCTGAAACATGGAGAACAAACACAACAATCAAAAAGCTAGACTTTCATGAATGGGTGCTTGCATAGAATAGAAGGATTGAAGTGGTATGACAAGATCACTAATGTGGAACTGATGACAAGATTACGGTGGAACTGATGACACGAACCATACACGTGCCAGTGGACCAAGAGATGAGAAGAAGATGCTGAAGACAGGACACACATTGAGGCAACCTCAAGAGGTAGAGGGGAAACCAAGGAATACACAGAGAAGAGAACTGGAGGCAGACATGAAGGGTATAAAGAAGACGCTTGAGCTGATGGCATGGGACAGGAAGACCTGGAATAAATTTGTTGAAGGCCTATGCTCCTTGGGGTGCTGAATGAATGAAACTGATATACTCACAGGCCAAGTCTGTTTTTCACCAAGTATTATCCTTGACAACACAACTGTAAACATTGGTAGTGTGGCTTTTACTGAAACAGAAGTGTATCAACTGTTATATTTAGACAAAAGTGGTTTTTATTCAAAGAAACATGATTAAACTACTCTGTCAGAATATCCTTTATACATAAAAAAAAGCATAACAGAGAATAAAGACACACAGCTTGTATATAAAAGAAACAGAAGACCAAAGAAGAAGGATGGAAAGCATAATGTTGGATTTACAAGACCTGGATAAAGAAAAATACAAGGAAACAAGAGTTGAGTGAAGCAGAATACAATGGTGATTACAGAGAATTAAGAACAAATACAGCCGTTCTATAAAACAACATTACTGGGCTGAACATTAAGAAAGTATATTTAACATCAGAAAATTTAGTGGCTTCAAAAAGTATCCGTTCATGTCTTCTTTTAATAAAGTCCAAATTTTAACACCATGCATTACTGGGGCCTAAATGGGGAGTAAAGAACAGTTATACAGTAACCTGCAATGCATGTTGCAGAAGGAGACTAAGGAGTGTTGGGCATGGGCCTCATACCAAATCCTGTGGAAACCTTAAAAAGTAAAAAAAAACTTCAGCAAATATGAACGAGTCATTCAAAGCAAGTAGTACAGATAACTGAACTCAGTGATCCGAGACAAAAGAATGTCCTCTATTATGCAGGATTAAGTTTCCAGAGAAACCAAAGGAGTCTTGACTGCTGACTCATTTTTTTTTTTCTCCTAGAAAAATTTCCACTGGACACTTGTAATATCCAAACATTAAATGAACTAAGAAATACTGCACATACCGCAGTCGAAATGCAAAACTATAAAACTGACATTTTGGGACCTCACAAATCAAGGTGGAAGTGAACAAACCAGAAGAAACTGAACATAGGAGAAATTAAGAAACAGAAGAAAATATTGCCACAATATCCAACAAATACCAAGCGCTCCAACACCTAGAAGACATACAAATACAGAAGACAACTGGCAATAGACCCAAAAAAATATATGGAATGAGGCATGTGAAGAAATTCTGTGAAAATGAGAATGCCAACACAAAGCATGGAAATCAGTAAAACCATCAATAGGAGGGAAGAAAAATCAAGAAAGTAGATTTAAACAGAAGCAAAACCAGAAGCTCTCATAAACCATAAACAGAAACCAACAAAGAAGTAAACAGAAACATCAGGAGAGATAAAAGGAAATATACTGACAAGCTGGCAAGACAAGCAGAGGAAGCTGCTGTGAAAAGTAAGGCTGCTCCTTGAGGTAACAACAAGAATGCAGCAGGGATGCACCCTGTCACCATTTCCTTTTGTAACGGCTATTGACTGGATTATGAATCCAACTTCACCAATCAACAGATATGGAATTTAGTGAACTCTGGCCAAACAGCTAAAAGACCTAGCTTTTGCCGATGACCTGGCTTTTCTGTCTCATAACCATAACCAGATGCTTGAGACTACTTGATGGGAGGTTATAGCATTTGAGTCTCAAAATAGACAGGGAAAAGACAAAGAAAATAAAGGCAACAAACAATAGTCAGACTGCCCTGGGAGATATATCCCTATAAGATTTGGGATCATTCTTACACTTAGCCAGGATTATAGATAAAGAGAAGCAGACAATATTATCACAATAAGAATTTAAAAATCATGAGAAGCTTCCAATGCGGTGGGAAATATATGGAAATCAAAAGAAACACAAAAATCTGAATCTTCAATTCAAATGTCAAGGATGTCTTATTGCACAGCTCTGAAACATGGACAACAAAAGTGACAACCTTAAGGATATACAACAAATAAAAAGTTAAAGGTTGTCCCATAGCAGATAGTGCTGTAGGGGAGTGAAGTGTTAGAGACTTCACTAATACTAACTGAGAAGTGGGGTGACCAGTTCCCTTCCTCGTTGCCTTTTCCTTCCCTAACTCAAGTGCAAAGCTGGGTAGACAAGCGTGTAGATACCATGAATCAACCCCGGCACCTTTGCCGCGAGAGACCAGTGCTCTAACCACTATGTCAATTGGATGACACAATGATATAGACTTTTATAAATGATTGCTTGTCCAGAACAGCAGGACTGACATGACATGATAAGACCACCTATATGCCATATTAAGGAAACAGCCAGACAAATACCAGTGGAACAAGGTATGGGGGAAAGACGCTAGCATTGGACAGGATCCAAGTGGAGAAAAACCAGCTGGCAGCATGACAAGGCAGTCTTTGTTTTGGAATCACCACAGGTTAGATAAATAGTGGGAGATCAAAATACACACGCAGAAAGGAATTAGACACAGATATTAGATGAGTAAAGAAGGCATGTAAAGTCCTTGAATTGATAATGCAGAACAGGAGGGCTTTGCTTATATCTGTCGATAGCCCTGTGCTCTATGGGGAACTGAAAGGTAATAAATTATCACACATTACTATCACTCTTTGTAAATCCATTTCACACTAAATATTCACACACACACAAACTAATGCAGGTTTTCTAAGATATTCATATAAACTGGGACATGCAAGCATTAGGTAACAAAAACTGAGACAAACATGATATTGTCTTTCTGAGACTTTTTCAGGCAGTAAAATCGAGGATTCCTCAGCAAGAGAAAGGTTGGTAAGAAAACGAAGATGGCTGTACATGTATACCGCTCCACCTATGTCCCAGTCTTGGACATATGGATGCGAGTCATGGGCAATGACTACAACCCACAAAAGCCAGATCCAAACCTCAGAAATGAGGTATCCAAGGAAGGTGGTTGAAGTAACAAGAAGAGACATGGTCAGCAACCAGACGATACGCCAAGGCCTAAAATCCCACCCCCTGCAGACCCAAGTAGAACAGTCCCAACTAAGATGGTCTGGCCATGTCTGCAGAATGGGAGAAGATCGGCTACCATGACAAGCATGGGAAACAAAGAGCCAAGGATCCAGACCTCCAGGATGACCCAGAGTCCGCTGGGAGGACAACATTAGACAATCTTTGAAGGACCGAGGACTAGAATGGAACCAAGCCAGGAGGAAGACAGCCGATAGGATAGTCTGGTGCTCTCTCTTCCAAACCTCTACACCTCACGGTAGAAGGGGAATGACTAAGTAAGTAAGTAAGTCTTTCTGAGATAAAGAAAATGTTTTTTATATTTCTATTTATTTATTTGTTCTATAATACTATAACGTTCAATCATTGCTGGCACCTGTTTAGATCCAGTGAACATGTAACTCTTTTTACTAAAAATATTAATAGATTCTCAAACAGTAAGGCCTAAAAACTGAACATGATTAACAAATGCATTCCATAAATATATATTTACAGCATCAATAAAGTTAAGTCTCAAGGAGAAAAACAAAAAGATTAAGAACGCATAAATACTGCAGCTGTTCACATTAAGCTCTAGTAATCTCAATGGATGCTGTAATTGGGAAGTAAGATTTATCTTTGTGTCGATACTTGTATTTCAGCGAATGGACCTGACAGTATCTTAACTTCACTGTCTGAAAAAGTCCAAACTTATAACTGCACAGAATTATTCAGTACAGCAATCCCCTGCTTAGCGTTCTTAATTTGTTCTTGGAAAATGAAGTACTAACTGAAAAAGAGATAAACAAAAATTTGCTTCCCGTAAGAATTAATAGAAATCAAATTAATTCGTTCCTGAGCTCCAGAAAACTATATTAAAATAAAGTAAAAAATGATTTACAAATAAAAACTAAATAGTTAACAACTTTTATTAACTAAATATAATTATCAGACATTAAACACAAATGAAATCTTAAGTATGTACTGTATTTACAAAAAAAATATTATAGGGCTTGAGAAGCTGCTACTTTTGTCGCTTGTGGCTACAGTTGTCATGGTAGAGCTGTCTTCATAATCAGATGACTGGTTAGCAGATGATTTTGTAGCTGTTGAAAAGTTTTTCTGACTCAATGGGTAGAAAGCACAGCTTTTTGGTCCATTGGGGAAGAAGATATTCGTGGAGACTTTCAAAAAAAAAAAAACGGTGAATCAAGCTTGCTTTGCATTGCTTTCTTTTTTTTTCTATTTCAAAGGTGCTGTCGTGAATTATTCTAATCCCCATATATAAATTAAAACGTAAATGCAAAGCCTAACAAATAAAATTAATAAAAGGAAAGAAGAATGGTAAAGAACAGTGCTGTCACAATGACTGTACTCGAAATCCCCCTTGTTTTCTACTTCGTCTGCAAATTGTAACGCTTTCACGTTGATAGTAAAAGCCTACTGTGTCGCTGCACGCTTTCTTCAATGAAACGTGTACTGTATTTCTTGGAAAAACCTTGAGATACGCAAGCTGATCAATGACCTAAATTTAATATTTCATTCATTCCATTTTATACACGGCATAACTAAAAGACAGATGGACTAAAGGATAGAGAGAAGGGAGAGGCAGAAAGCAGGACACGTGCAACACTAAACACGCGTCGCGCGATACACAATTGCTGCCATCACGCGTGTAAGGCCACATGCACTAACTTTATTTCAAATCGACAGTGATAAAATTCACTACCCATACCAGAGTTAGGTTTTAAAATCCTGAAAAACGCTTATTGGGAAAGATGACATTAGATGGGTTTACGTTTGAAAACATGACAGTACCCAGACACCACATGGGGATTGAAGTGAACAGGAGGTGGTAGAAAATGCACATTTTGAACGCAGCCACCTAGCTCCCTTAAATTCGTATATTTGGGTTCCTTAGGGTTTGCTGACAAAGAATATGTAAAACGTTACGCAAATAGTCTAGGAATTACCAAGTTATGGCCAAAATAAAATAGTGGGGGTGCCTGACAGCATGAAATCATTTCTGCTCATAAAATTTTTTTTTATAACGTGTTTGAAAAAACATTACGTTACGGAAATAGCCTACCATGTTAACTCCTATTTGATTGGAGCGCAACAAATGAAAGACTAAACACGATTGGTCGGACTATAAATACTATCTTGTGTTGTCAGGGGAAACGTGAGAAAGGGGTACTTTTTTGAAAAGATGTGTAGACATGGTTTGATTGGGTAGAGCTACGAATATACTCAATTCAGAGCGTCTGTTCATTGCCACATCTTGTAATAAACCTACTAAGAAGCAGTGCGTTGAGCACCAGTGTATATTTTTTTTATAAAATAAAGCCTGGGACATCGGCAGATCGGAGTTGTGCTATATTCATTGCCAGTCAACGAAACTGTTTATTATTTCCATGAATTGTGGTAAGCTTGAAATATTCAATATCTTTTAATGAAAATTGAATGTAAATTGATAAATTATGTCTGTATATATGTGTGGTTCAGTAGCGAACATGATGTAAAGCCTATAGTGCTCCAGCCTGAACAGAAGGTGTCGGAGGAAAGTAAAACTGCATGGAATGGCCAAACAGTACACTGACACCTAGATTATTAACTAGAAAGAAATAATGCTGGAATTGCAGAGGCGTAGTAACCATTAGGGAGGGAAATACTGGTATAAAGTATTTCAGATGAAGCTGACAGTTGGCCTAACGCTCTGAACTCAATGTTTGTGATGTATTGTGCTCAGTGTAGAAATGGAGTATAAATTAGTTCTGACGTAGAAGGTACAACCTTCTTGTTTCAGGGACCGTGGTCTTAAAGTTATTGAGCAGCACCTGGTCAGAGCTTTGCTGAAGCCAGAGGTGGACAGCATACTCCTTGGTCCATATAGCAACCAGTGGGGTGGCTCCAGAACTCATTTAAGTAATCAAGCAGAGGAGTCTTTTACTGCAGTCATCACGCAAGATAAGAGAGTGTGGCCATGGAGCTCAACATTATGTACCCCCCATCTTAAAATGACATTATAAACTAAAATTAAGAGGGGAATTTAATTGTTTTAATACCAGGAACTGAGAACATCTCCAATACTAGTTCCAATAGAAACAAACTATTGAAGTCATGATGACAAATACCAACAGAGCTTGAACAAAACAAAACCAGTATTACCTCATATTAATACTACATAACTGACACACATAGGATACCATTAATAATATATGTCACTACAATAATCATATTAATAAATTCTGTACATATAACTTGTAATTAAAATTGATTGTGATTCCTGGTTCTCTTTGTATTTGAATCAGGACACATATACATTCATGACAGCACTGAATACATATTGTTATTTGAAAAGTTATCAGTGACTCCTTTAAGATATCCTCTTAGAGTGTTATATGTATGTGAGTGTCACAGTGTTGTCAAGTGTGGTGGAATAAATTAAATTGTTTATCTGTCTGTTGTTGTTATGACTTACACTTCATCATACACATACCCTAGACATATAACGTAGTCATCACACTATTCCAGAATAATTCTGACTGAGGTATACATATGTGGCAGTAAGTAAGGTTATCTATAATACACTACTCTTATTAGATATAGATACCTTCACAGCTGATCTCAGTCAGTACACTAAGTCCCCTATAAATATTTATAACATCCCACTTTACCACAGGCGCCTTGAAGCAATTATGAATTTGTTCTATGTTACGGATTACCATAGAATTGCATTCCAATTTGGGCTCATGCTTCATTATGCAAGCAATGACAATGCTTCTTGACCATCCCACCACATTGAGTGAACTTGATGAGTATGTGAAAGTTTTATATTCTTGTGCTCAGCATAAGATCACATTTTTTAAGTTGATAACAGAAATATATCTCTTGGATCCTTAGCCCCTGACCATCACACCTAGTTGCATCTTGTAGGGCAGCAACAAACTGTCCCCATTTTGCTCGGTCAATGGCCATCCTATGTGCCGTGCCCCAACTCTGGTTCATGCTATGCATCTCAGCCTCCACTGTTCTCCACCAGGTTGTCTTTGGTCTCCCTCTCTTTCACCATCCTTCTGGGGTCCATAACATAGCAGTTCTGGTGATGGTGTCGGGGTCCCTTCTGAGGACATGGTCAACCCAGTTCCAGCGTCTGCCAGCAATGATGGTGTGCATGCATTTTTGACTGCACTGTGTAAGAAGTTCCTAGTTGGAGATGGTATTCGACCAAAACAATCAAAGAATTTCCCTTAGGCAAGCTGTGTGGAATGAGGATAATGTGAACATTTCCTTTCTGTTACTCTCCAGCACTCCACGCCATACAAAAGCATAAAAAGTATGCAACTCTTGTATAATCTTAATTTGGTGTTTGTGTTGTACTGAGAAGATTTCCAAATAACAGAAATATGGCATAAAATTAAAAATTTTGAATATATTGAAAAAGAGCTAATTGAACAGCGTATGATTAGGGGATTGTTGTATTTCAAATATCAACAAAGAACAAAAGAAGCACACATTAAATATGTACGGTGTGGGGCAATCTCATCATGTAAAAAATATTGCAACACTAACCACCGCTGCAAGAAAACATGAAAACTTTGGTGCAAGCTTCCAGCAAGGGGACAAACTTAAGAAACAAAAAGAAAATGATGCAGAATATGCATGCTTGACATGAACAATTCTTTTTTACTAAATAACAATTTGTCTGTACCGTACAACTTTGTGGACACTGTACAATAACACATGTAGTTAAATTACAATTCAACAACACAAGATGATATTACCTGTATGAGCATAAGAAATAGACACTTTCCATATACTTATATACGTTGAAACTGATGAGATAAATTTTCCTAGAGCAAGCGGAAGAATCATCATGTAAAAATATTGTTTTTCAATGGGCCTTCCCGGTGGTACTTTCATAAATGCCTTTATAGGTAAATCAAAAACTGTGTCACAAGCTTCTGAAATGTGTACGTGGTGGTCTAGTGGTTGAAACATCACACATTTTCTGCCAGTTTTACTTTTGTTTACCTGATGCAAAGCCATTGTGGCTGTTACGTAGGTACTTTTGTCTTTGTATAAAACTGGGATTTACATTTCCATATAATAGTTAACAACCAAGGAAAAAGAAAGTACAATGTGTCTATAGGCATGGTAAAGTTTTAATTTTTACTGAGTGAATAACACTAACCATTCTTAGACCATATCTTTTCACACTACATGCCTAAGAAAAATTCACCGAATCTTTTGGCCGAATGCCATCACCAACCAAGATCTGTTTACTCGGAGCAAGCAAGAGGACATGCACACCATGCAGACGCTGGAGTTGGGTTGGCCATGTCCTCAGAAGAGACCCTGATGCCATCACAAGAACAGCTACGCTATGGACCCCTGAAGGAAAATGAAAGAGAGGCCAACCAAAAACAACTTGGTGGAGGACTGTGGAGGCTGAGATGCAAAGAATTAACCAGAGTTGGGGTACTGTACGAAGGATGGCCACCGACCGAGCAAAGTGGAATCAATTTGTTGTTGCCCTACAAGACGCCACTAGGCGTGATGGCCACTGACTATTTTGATGGTTGGCAGCTAAGGATCAAAGAAGAAGACTCTCAGACCATACTGAGTTATCTCAAAGATACTAATGATTACTCTTAACCTTAATGAGCACGGAAATCCTTTCACGAGAATAATCAATTTGTAAGCAAAGAATTCACTAACACATCATTTAACAAAACATTTCTGTTGTGTGACGTCAATGTTTTCATTACTCAATCTATTGCTAGTAAGAAAAGCAATGCAGACAAGAGGCATCCCTGACGCACTACAAAGTGTTCTGTAAGCTGTCCTTCATGAAGAACTCTGCATCATGTCTTCATAAGTTTTCTTTATTAAGTTAATGATCTTCAGGGGGACTCCATAATACCTATCAATTTCCAAAGTGCTTCTCTGTCTACACTGTCAAATGCCTTTTTACAATCCACTCTGCTATTGAGTAAAGGAGACCAAAGGTGGCAAGGAAGGTAACTGGTCACCCCACCTCTCGAAGCTGGACCTAGTATAGTGAAGTGTCTAATACTTTACTCCCATTAGGCAGTATCGGCTATGGGACAACCAAGTATTTTAAAATTACCTTTCAAATGCATTTCACATATTGTAGTATTTAAAATTACCTTTCAAATGCATTTCACAGATTGTAGTATTTAAAATTACCTTTCAAATGCATTTCACAGATTGTAGTATTTAAAATTACCTTTCAAATACATTTCACAGATTTTAGTATTTACAGTAATCGACAGTAGGGGGTCGGAGTGGCTAAGAGGTGTGGTGTCCACCTCTAATTCTAAAGGTACCGGGCTCGCTCACAGTACAGGAAATATAATTGATGAAAATCTTGTTAGAACCAGTGGTACTCCTGATTTCCCGGGTAGTGAGATCAGATGCCTAGCCTTCTCGATAATGGCTCAAAAACAGGATGTCCCGTGTGCAAATTGTGCACCTTAAAAATCCCTTGGCAGTTGGAAACCGTAAAGAGCAGGCCATGTGGCTGCTGTCTTGGCAAAAATTTAAAAATTAGTAAACCTACCCACCACAAAAATATTTAAAGAATGTGTGATTGCTGTAAACACACACTGGGATCCTTGCCTGTGCTGCAGACATCGTGCACTGTGCTGAGATCCTTCTTGTGTGATCTAAGGGAAGAGATCGGATAACTGATGTAGTTGTCCAAGTGCAATGAAGATGGTACTGATAACTAAATGAACCCAAATTAACAAAACAGTCAATTTAAAGTACTGGCTAGAGATAAATTAAAAGGGCTTCTAAATCTTCTATATCAGTCTTCTTTTTATTCCTTACATGCAATTAACATTCAGTATCAACAATACCAGTGGCAGATCTAATGCTTATAGGCTGGTGGGGATATCTATAAATATTTCTGTAGCTACACATGATCATAACACACGTCAGAACATATAACACAACAAGGGTTTAATGGTGACAATAGCATACAGAGCAAATACAATACAAGTTGTTCATCCTCAAGATTACACTAACAAGACAACATATTTAATATTTATACATTGAAAAATTACAATATTTAAGAACATTATATTTACTCCAAACCACCAGCGCTGAAATATCAATTTTGTTAGGTTTGTCCAATTCACCTTTATTACTTCTTCTTCTTCTTTCTTTCGCTTGAAATATATTGTCTATATCTGCAATGTTGTTTCTTGTATAAACTTCACTGTCTTTTGTAGTTCATTCAGAGGTCCGTATAGTTTTGCTTCCAGTGTTGTTTCTCTGGGCCAGTGGGTTTGCCTCAATATATCATATTCGGGGCAATCTTGAAGTACGTGCTCCGCAGTCTGGGGTGCCTGTCCACATGTACACAAGGCTGAATTGCCAATCTTGAATTTTGTATACATGTGGCTGCGGAGTCGGTTGTGTCCTGTTCTGAGGTGCAGAATGACAATTTGTTCTGATCTGTTTATAGCTTGGTAGTCATCCTGCGTTGGTGTTGGTGGCTTTCTGATTGATTTGATCATCTTTTTTCTTCTGATGGTACGTAACTGGTACATCTGGTTGCTCGTCTGCAGCACCTTCTTTAGCCAGTCGGTCTGCTCTCTCATTTCCTGGTATTCCACAATGAGATGGTATCCATTGCATGGCGACCCTGCACTGGTTGCACAGTTCAGAAAGTAGGGCTTGTATAACTGGCAATTTTCTGGACTGAAGTGCCTGGAGTGCTGATCTTGCATCTGTCAGGAATACCACAGGCTGTGGGCCGAGATTGGTGTTCAACAGTTTCTCAGTTGCCACCTTGATTGCCTGGATTTCTGCATCATAGTTGTTACAGAATTTCCCCGTTGGTACTCTGACCGTATCCCTAGTGTTGTTTGAGTATTCTATGTACACTCCTGCTCCTCCATTCTTGACTGCATTCTGTGCTGACCCATCCGTGCATACTCGGACCCAGAGGTCCTGTGGGTATTCATCTTCCAGGAAACTGAGAGTGACTGTCCTACGTTGCACGCTGTTCTGTTCATCCCTGTCGAATATTCCTTTCACTTTTGTCTGGATGTGTATTAGTAGTCCAGGCTCTTCTCTCCAAGGGGTTTGGTCTGGCACAGACTTTAGGGGGCTGTCAACTTCAGGCAGGTCTGAGGTTTGTCTACGAAATCGTTTGGCCTGGTGCATGAAGCTGCTTCTTTTCAATCACCCCATTGCTAGGTTTTGGAATCTATCCTTCATTGGATGGCTTGGCATACAGAGGAACTTTTCTGCCTGTGTTAGCACTTTCGTCACTCTGCGTTCTCGCAGTGCTTGTATCCTCCCCATTTTCTCCATCTCCACTACAGGCGTTGATTTCATTGCCCCCCATGATGACCCTAAGCGCCTGGTTTTGCACCTTATCTAGCTCTTGTAATGTGGTGTTTGATGCTGGACACCACGCAGCTGACCCATATTCCAGATGTGGTCATATGCCCTGCTGGTAAACTTTACTAAGTATTTTCCCGCTGGCTCCCCATGTGGTTCCACTTAGTTTTCCCAGGATGGCTAACTTCCTCCTGGCCTTTGTTGCAGCCTTGTTGATGTGCTGCTTCCATGTCAGCCTATCATCGAATGTAACTCTGAGATAGGTGGGTTGTTTATCTTCTCTCAGGCGCTCTTCATTTATCTTGATGACACCAGCTTTTTGTTTGGGAGAGAGGGTGAAGAGCGTAGTGCTGCACATGTCTGTGTTGATGCTGACACACCATCTATTTGCCCACGAGGTTAAGGCATCTATAGCTCTTTGTAGCAGTTTGGTGGCCACTGTTGCATGCTCATCTGTGCACCATATTACCAGGTCATCAGCGTACATTGCCACTTTACTTCCATGTGGTAGTTCAGCAACCAGGTCATTGATGTAGACTAGGAAAAGTGTGGGGGACAGAACCCCTCCCTGAGGGACGCCATGGAATTTTCTTACTCTTGAGGCCATCTAGTTGTACTCGGGTTCTTCTGTTTTGCAAGTATGCTTTCACCCATTTGTACATGCTACCATTCACTCTACAGTTTCTCCTGAAGCCCTTCTTTCCAAACCTTATCAAATGCTTTCCTTAGATCTATCCATGCTGCTAGTACCAGTTTCTTATCTTGGAACGCATCCTCAATCTCTTGGGAAAGGTAAGTTGCCTGATCTTCGGTAGAGTAACACTGCCAAAAGCCCGCCTACTGTGGTACAAGAAGGTTTTCACTTTCAAGGTACCACTGTAGCCTGAGGTTGATGATACGTTCCATAGTTTTGCAGAGACAGCTTGTAAGGCTGATTGGTCTGTAGCTGGAGGCAGTGGAACTGTCTTTTCCTGGTTTTAGGAGTGGTATCATGATTGCTTCCCTCCAGGTCTGTGGAACTCTGCCTGAGTTCCAACAGATATTGAAGATCTGCAGCAGCTTTGTTTTTTCTGCGGTTCCCAAGTTCTTAATCATTTCATTGGACACTCCATCAACTCCTGGCGACTTTCTCATTTTCAATTTAGATATTGCAAGCTCCAGTTCTCTGAATGTGATTGGTGCCTCCATAACTTCAGGTATGGTTCCATCTCGTCCTGTGAATTGTTGTTTCTCAAGAGTCTCCTGTTGCTTCTCTGGGCTTACTTCGATGTTGTTGTCTTTAGCAAAGGATTCTGCAAAGTGATCAGCTGCCTGTTTTCCCATGAGGATGTTTCCATCTTTGTACAGTGCAATCTTTGAGTTTCTCCCTGTACCCTCATCATTAAGTTGTTTTACCAGCTTCCACAGTTTCCTTGTATCTCTTTCGAAGTTCAAGGACTCTGTTTTCTCCTTCCAGCTTCTCCGCCTGGCCTGCAACTTGGCCCTTTGGAATTTGGCCTTAGCTTGTTGGTAGTTATTGTGGTGTTCTTGGCATGGACTGGTCTCTGCCTGCTTTCGAGATGTTTCCACGTCGTTGTGCAGTTGCTCTAGTTCACTATTCCAATATGGTTTGTAGTGCTTACGAGCCCCTCTAGGTATTGTTTCACGAGCAGCCTGTAATATGCATCTGCTGAATTCATCGACTAACTTATTGATGTCTTTGTCTACAGACAGATCTCTAGCCAGTATACTGGTACGATGCTGGTACATTGTCCAGTCTGCCTTCTTGTAGTTCCACCTAGAGAGAGTGCTGCTCTCCTTGACAAGTTCATTTTCCACAATTAGGAAGACTGGCCGGTGGTCGCTGCCTCCAAGTTGTTTCCCTACAACACGTGTGGTGTTCCACTCCAAGCCTGGTCAGTGGAATGCCAGATCTGGTGTAGAGGTGGTGTGCCATGATCTCAAGTAGAAGGTTGGTGGGTCGATTGGCTGGTTAATCAGGATAAGCCCATTGTCATCCTGCCAGTTTTCAAGCTCATCACCTCTCCTGTCCATGTGATCATAGCCCCAGCTCTGTGAGTGGCTGTTGAAGTCTCCGCACACAATCAGTCTTTCTTTTGCTGGGATTGTGTCTAGTGCCAGTGGGCAGTCACTCAGACAGTAGTAGTTGAGCAGGTGGAATTCTGTACTTTCTGTCCTGAGATGAAGCATCTGGTATTCCGCCCCCTCCATATATGTTTCAAGCTGACATGCACTGATGTTATTCCTCACGAGTGTCAGTATTCCACCCTTTCGCCTGTCTATTCGGTCGGATCGGTAGCACTGGTAGCCTCTGATTTTGAAGGCTATGCCTTTATTACTGACAAGTACAGTCATTAGACTGTTGTGGTCCTAAATGTTTTACATCTAATTTTTGTTTATTTAAATCATTGTACTGAATGTAGTTAAAGCAAATCTGTTATGTTCACTGTCAAAATTATGGTTGTGTTGTTAACAATAACTAGATCTCATAACAGCAGCTCCACAGAAAGACACCAGAATTGAAGACAGGGCAACTCTAGTTATCTTAGGGATGGCATTCATTATCCATTTTAGGAGCCGCGCTAGCGTAGTGGTTACCACACCGCTCTGGCGACCGGGTGATCCAGGATCAAACCCGGGCGACGGCATTTGAGGATTTTTCATTGACCGGGAAAGGACTGGATTAACTCGAGACCTGGCGAAGACATTTGAAGGAGTGTCGTCGACCAGGGATTGGACGTAGAACTCCATTTATCCGAACCCCAATTATCCGAACATCCAATTATCGAACACTTTTTCCTAGACTAAAATTCTGAATCTTTTGATGCGGCAAACTTCCTGAGCCGACCCAGCTCTAATGGGTACCTCCGAAATCGGCGAGTATCTGCCTGAATGGCGAGGGACACCTGTCTCTGTACAAGAAAAAAGGGATACTCACGTAAAATCAATGTCAGGTTAGACATTAATAATAACCTGAGATTTCGCCTCGAGTATTAGCGGGCGTACGAAAAAAAAAAAATTATCCATTTTTATATTTTATGTGCATACGCATTTAAACATATGTTTAAGATAAAAATCTGAAAGGAAGACATGCATATAAGTTGTTCAAGGCTCCAACAAGAAAATGTCAGATATCTAGGGAATTGAAAATTCCCAGTAATATGAAACTTCTCAGACTACAGCTGGAAAAAGGCTATTTCAGAATAGAAGAACCTTACTGTGCAGTATGTCGTCAAGACAATAATATAGAACATTTCTTGTTAAAATGTAAGAGGTATGAACAAATGAGAATACCAATATTAGATTATTTGCAAGCATCCCACTTACCTATAAATATAGAAGAGGTGTTGAGAGTAGACAGACCTAGGGAACTGCATAATATAGTCAAACAATATTTAACATGAACAAATGTTAATATAGTGGCTGGGAATGTGAAGGTCTGATGCTGTTCTTACAATGCTTATGACTTTTAACAGATGAAAGTCAGTTAAATATCTGTTAAAGTCAGTTATATAACTGGAACCACCAGGCCTTTACACCCCTTCACTTTAATATTATTCTTGTTCAGAGTTTCTTCTTGATTTTGTTTGTTAATTATTTTTTGTTTCTTTATTTATTTAACGTATAAGCACAATTGTGATTGTCCCTATTTACAATGACTTGACAAATGTGATGCCACTTTCTCATATCGGCAGTTTTTCATATCATTTGGAATTGAAAACAATATATATCCTAATTATAACCCATCAGAGGTTGAACGGGATATTTTTCTTCATTAATTTAAAAAAAAAATGTCTTACATACACACAAAATTGATAATTTTGATTTGCCATATTTACAATGTGACTATTGCTGAGATCTGCGTAATGCTTAGCTGGCAGAGTGGACAGTGACGATTCGCTCCCGTGGCTAGGCGGTGGGTGCCGTTCGGAAGGTCCTGGTTCAATCCCGGTAAGCCTATCACTTCTGTTGTTTTTCTGTTGTCTGGTCTTCTACTTCTTTATTTTCCCACTGAGTGCCTGATCATACCTTTGTGTGTTGTTTGTTAATTTATCTGCAAAAGACTGCTGCGGTCAGTTGTACCTTATCAGTGTTGAGTTTTGTATTACAAATGCATCGTTTCTACTCCATGCTGGTCCCTGATAAGATATAAGGAAGGGAAACCCGAGGCCTGTAAACAGTAAATAAATATTAGACAAACATAAAGGTATGTTTTCAGGCACTCGTAAGAAATAAAGAAGTAGAACACTAGACAACGTCTGTTGTTTTTCTGTTGTCTAGTGTTCTACTTCTTTATTTCTTACGAGTGCCTGAAAACATAGGCCCTACCTTCATGTTTGTCTAGTATTTATTTAGGCCTACTGGTCCCTGATAAGCAGTGGACTGATGCTATCTCTCTAATTAGAGGCGAGAAAAGGTCCGTAGCAACCACAAAACCCCTGGCTACTTACATCTGTCTTGCCATTACCAACATCACTTGGTAATATATAATGTATATCAGTTGGTATCGTTTTGTATCAACGCGGTAGGCGAACGTAGGTTCAATGCTCTCAACCAACTTGAGCAAATGTTTCGTTTTCCGCAACTATTACACGTTGAAAACGGAAGTAAACCGGTGAAAGTTTTATTTTAACAGCGTCGATATCGACCGGATGTTATTTAAACAAACACATCGGTAGACTGTTACAAAAGCGTGAAAGGATCTTAATGCGTATTAACATGGAGAACAAAATCAAGAAGCTACAGACTTTCATTGATGAGTACCTGCGTTGAATAGGAGGATTTGAATAGGAGGATTTAAATGGATCATTAATGTTGAACCTATTGCAAGAATCAGCTGGGTGCCATTGGCACAGCAGATAAGGCGACGCTGGCAGTGAATAAGACACACTTTAAGGAAAGCTGTTTATAGCACTATAAAAGTGCCCTTGTGTGAACAACAAAGAATACTAATATAAGATCATTTAAGAGCATGCAATCCATCCATATCACAATCCGGTCGTCATCAAAGTAAATATAAAACTGAAAAGAACAGGAGGCACCCCAAATAGAAATATCAGCACTGAAACAACCAGATATAAAACAAAAATATCTAATCGACGTCAGAAATGAATATCAAGTTACTGACAGAAAGCATGGAGCAGTAGCCTATAGAAGAGAAAACCCAGAAGAAAAAGTTACCACAAAATGGGAATGCTTAAAAACAAGCATACAATCAGCAAATGCAAATTTACCTAAAAAGAAGCCTAAGAAAAATCAAATTTGGATGACATGACATCTTGAGTAAAATAGCAGAAAGAAAGAAAGCAAAAAACACTCCAGAATATAAAACAATAGACAAGGACATACGTACTATGTGTAGACAAGCAAAAGAACGGTGGATAGAAACAAAATGCACAGAAATGGAAGACTTGGAAGCAAAGCACATGACAAGAGATATGCATAAAGAAATTATCAAATAGGTCACGGTTTGCACAAGGAAGCTGTATCAAGAACAAAAATGGTGTAATATTACTTGATGAGAAAGACATATCAAACAGATGGGCAGAATACGTAAAAGAACTATTTGAGGACAACAGAGGTAAAAACCATCACTAGATTTTAATGAAGGCCCAAACATTCTCAGATCAGAAGTAGAGAATGCCATACATATGATACAAAAAGGAAAATCAGCAGGCACAGATAACATGTAGACAGCAAAATCCAAGAACAGTTTGGTTTTAGACGGAACAGTGGAACAAGAGAGGCAATATTTTGCCTAAGATGATAGGAAACTCTTTACAGAGCGATACAACAGGAAGCAATCTGATCATCAGAAGAAGTCCCCCCGTCCGACAAGTGTTTCGGCCCTACATACTCCTTTACACTCTAAAGGGGGGTGGGGGGGGGGGGGCACTTGGGTCATGGCTCCCAAGCGTCTCAGCCTCCTGTTGTCTTGTATCGAAAATGAACCCATTTCACTTATGGTAGCAACTTTAATCCACAACTCCGCCAGCCGTGGAGGCAATTGTGAAAGTAACAAAGAGAAGACAAATTATTCCGTTCGCTCCGTAGCACATCACAACTACGGACACACACTGAGTCACCTGCGCGAAGCGGACGAGACTTGACACTGCGCGCTCGCCGCTGAAATTCTTCCTGACACCCCTTATAGTATACATCGCCTGTCGCCTCTCAGCCTAAAAACTCAGCGTATTGTGGACTTAGAAAAATTCCTGGTGTTTTCTGTACCGCAGTGTTTATCGTCACGGTTTCCATTGCCCATTGCGGTTGTTCCACAGCCAGCCTGATGCCTTTTCTGCAGTTTCACTAAGCCTCTTCAGTGCCCTTGTTCTCGACTGTCCCTTCAGCCCCAACAGTTTCAATAGATCATACACTGATGCAGCCACAAGCCCTCTTGCGCCCACTTCAACTGCCATGACCCTTGCAGTGAACCCATCGTGTCTCAGATCCGCGGCCAGATCACTATACTTGGCCGCTTTGAACGAATGTTGCTCGTCTAATCTGGATTCAAATGGCACGGTCAGTTCATTCAGTATGACCTGAAGCGTTGCTGAAGAATGAAGCACTATATCCGGCCGTCTCCGCGATTTTCTTATACTCTGTGGATATGCCCCTCATCCAGGTAGGTCTACCGCCATCTCCCAGTCGTTTGCACAGTCAAGAAGAGATGGTAAACTGCTACCAGGTTTACTCGGTTTGGGGTGTGCTGACTTTCCTGCCCTCAGAAAGTATGTATTTGCGGTGCTCGGCCCGGGTTTGCTATTCGCCTTCATCCTTGCCAGATCTATTGTCGCAGCAAGCTCATTTAGCACTTTGTTATGGCGCCAAGTGTATCGCCCTTGCCCTAATGACACCTTATACGCTGAGAGCACGTGTTCGAGTGTCTGCCTCCCCTGGCACAGGGGGCACTGCTCATCATCCGACTTTCCCCATTTCACAAGGTTGGTAGCCGACGGCAGCAGGTCATACATTGATCTAACAACGAAGCTGAGCCTAAGAGGTGCCATATGCCATATATCATTCCATGTCAGGGCTCCTTCCCATGTAGTCCATTGACCTTGTTGGACCTGCTGCACTGCTTTTTGCAACCTCTTATCATTCTCAGCTCCTCGTATCTCCTGAACTACCATGTCTCTGCGCTCCCTGCTTGATGCCTTGGACCACCAGCGGATGTCTCCATGGCCAAATCCCTGTCTATTCGTTTGTGTGTATCCGATTACCTCCCTCAGTTTGAGTGACTCTTGGGCAGCATCAACAGCTCCTTCCACTCTCCACTTCCTTCCCCTTTTTAGTGTGGGCTGAATGGACTTAACCATGTCATCAGCTGACTCGCGTAGCATCATTGCAAGCCTTGCCTTTCCAACTTTGTACTCTTCAACAACTGACTTGAAAGGAAGCAGAAGTTTTGACTTTTTGCAGTACAGTGCTACATCTGACAGACCTGGTGGTACCCCTAGCCACTTTCTCATGAACTTGTTGACCTTCTGCTCTATAGCCTCCACTGTACTTGTGCTTATTTCATATATAAGCAGTGGCCACAGCAACTTCGGTATCAACATGAACTGGAGGCACCACAGTTTGAACTTTCCCAGGAGTCTGCTTTGGTCTATGATCTGTAGCCCTCTGTCTGCCATTTCTATTGTCTGTTGCACTGCCTTCGAATCTTTTAATGAGGCATCGTACACCCTGCCAAGACTTTTAACAGGTTCCTCAATGACAGTAGGGATTCTTTGGTTGGAAACCATGAATATGTCCTCTGCTATCTTCCCTTTCCTGACTGATAGGCTTCTCGACTTCTTGGGTTTGAAGCTCATTCTGCACCAGCTGACTAGTTCATCCAGACGTTCTAACATCCTCCGGGCCTGATGTTCATCTGATGTCAGAATTGTTGTGTCATCCATGAATGCTTTGAGCGGTGGCATGTGACACATTCCACCGAGCTTTGGACCTATAGCCATTCCTTCAGCCGCATTGAGGATTACCTGCATAGCCATCACGAATAGTATCGGAGAGATGGTACACCCCATCGCAATTCCAACTTCAAGGCCAATCCACTTCGTTGTGTACTCTCTGGTTGAAAATCTGACAGCAAACCCTGTGAAATACAGCTTCAGCATTGCTGCAATCTCTTGTGGAACATGATACATTTCTAGGGCCTGCCACAACATCTGGTGTGGAACGGATCCATAAGCATTCGCTAGATCCAACCAGATTACATGGAGGTTTGTTCTGTCAGACTTTGCCTTTTGGATTGCTTCCCAGATCATTGTGGCATGCTCTAGACATCCTGGTGTACCTGGGATACCTCCTTTCTGAATGGTAGTGTCAATGTACCCATTTGCCAGGAGGTATGTAGTGAGTCTTTTCGCCATCACTGAGAAGAATATCTTCCCTTCCACATTGAGTAGTGAGATTGGCCTGAACTGACTGATGTCTGTGGAATTTTGCTCCTTCGGGATGTAGACTCCGTTCGCCTTTCTCCATTCCTTGCTTACAAGCTGGGTTTTCCACGCATTCTTCAGTAAACGGAGCAGTCGTTTGAGCACTTCAGGGCATCTCTTATACACCACATATGGAACACCATTGGGACCTGGAGCTGACTTGCACCGAGCTTTCTGGACAATGCTTTCTACCTCTTGCACCATTGGGGGCTTGGTGTTAAATTCAGTTCCTGGTTTACTTGGCCATTTAAGGCCTGCTCATCTCTGCGACCATCTGAATATGTCATTCTAAGGTGTTCTTCCAGGTCTTCTTTCTTGATGTTTAGCGTACCCGACCGTGGCTGCTCAAACAGTTCTTTGGCAAACTTGAAGGGCTCCCTGAAGAATCTTTCCCTATCCCTTCGAGTCTTCCTTCTCTTCCTGCACAACCTTTCTGCTCTACAAAGGGCATTATGTTGACCTTTCAGGTGCTCCCAAACCTGTCGTAAACCTTCTCTGTGGCAACTGCGTTCTTGAAAAGTTTTCGAGCATGCTTCTTCTGTTTCCTGATTTCTTCTATTTTAATTTGTCTTCTACTTTTTTGTGGTGGGTTACTTTCCCTTGCCTCCCTCACTCCGAATAGTTTGCGACAGTGCAGATATATTATGTCGCCGAAGATTTCCAGCTTCTTCTCCAAAGTTATCTGCTTCAGGTTGTTATCCAACTCTTTTGCCAAGGCTTCGTCCAGCTGTTCCCAAAGCCCTTTTGCACTGGCAGGTGGAAACTTGATTGCATCTCTCTTCCGGTCCAAGAAGTGTGTGAGATCATCATCAGGCAGATCAACTTGAATGTACTCAGCACTGTGGATTGACTCCTGGCTGCGTTCTTCTAACGTCTTATCCGTCGAGACAGAGCGCTGTTGATCTCCCCCAGATGACCTCCTACACCCCTTTTTCGTTCGGTGGATTTTCATTCCTCTCTGAGTAGAGAATTCCCTACCACAGGCACATGGAAATTCCAGCCGTTGTTCAGAGCTCGAAGTCCGTGTAACGGGTCTGGTCGATTCCAATGAGGCGCCTGTGGATTCATCATTCTCCCCCCCTTTCGGTGAATCCTGGGGGCATCTATCATTTTTGGGTCCTGTAGCAATTGAATGCAGCTTACGGGGTGCTAACCGGTTTCTAGTCTTTCCCAGTGTCATCTGTCTTTCCAGAAGTCAATCGGTCTTTTCCCGATCGTCACTGGTTTGACCATGTAACTATGATAGGAAACTCTTTACAGAGCGATACAACAGGAAGCAATCTGATCATCAGAAGTCCCCCCGTCCGACAATACTAGCAGAAAAATATACAGAGGTCCAAAAAAGTATGTACATGTGCTTCATTGACTATAAGGCTTTTGACAGAGTCCATCATGAGAAAATAATTAAATGCCTCGAAGACATAGGTAGCTATTGATGGAAAAGATATAAGAATACTCAGTAACCTTTATTGGGAGCAAACTGCCACAGTAAGATCTGGAAGGAATTATTCACCATACATAGACATAAAAAGAGGTGTCAGACAAGGTTGTGTGCTGTCCCCCTGCCTATTTAATCTATACACCGAAAAAATTTTCAAACAGATACAGGAAATACCAGGACTGAACATCAGTGGAAGGTCAATAAATAACCTTAGATATACAGATGATACCGTGTTGTTAGCTGAAAGCGAACAGGAGTTACAAGAACTAGTGAAGCAAGTGAACAGTATGTCATGAATATGGACTCGACATTAATATTGAGAAAACAAAAACTATGATAATTAGCAAAACAGACGATAAACCCACATTAAAGATAAGCATAAATGGAAAATCCTGGAACAAGTCAAGAGCTATGTATATCTTGGTCATATAATAACAGAAGATGGCAGATGTGAAACAGAAATCGAGAAGAGAATAGGAATGGCCAAAGCTACATTCAACATCATGAAACATATACTGACATCTACGGTAAACAGTTATCTCGCAAATTAAAACTGAAAATCATAAAGTGTTATATATATTCTGCATTTCTGTATGGTGTAGAAACATGGACGATGAATAAGCATTTGGAAGAAAGAATTGAGGCTCTTGAAATGTGGATATATAGAAGAATGGGGCGTATCGCATGGAAAGAGAAGAAAACAAATGAGGTCCTAGAAAATCTAGGTATGAAAAGAGAACTAATGAGGGTGATCAAAGTTAGGCAGCTAAAATACTTTGGCCACATAAAAAGGCATAACACCTTGCAGAAGACCATAACAGAAGGAAGAGTTGAAGGGAAACGTGCAAGGGGAAGACAGCACTATAAGTGGGAAGATAACATCAAGAGATGGACAGTCTATCAGAGTGCACCACCAAGACAAGAGACAGAAGACGTTGGAGATCCATTACAGCCAACCTTCATTGTGGAGATGGCAGCTGATGATGATGAATCCATCCATAACTGTGGAACGTGTTGAAAATAGACCTAGAGAATTGCACAACAGAGTAAACTAGTATGTAACAAGAATAATGATAAGATGATAGGAAACTCTTTACAGAGCGATACAACAGGAAGCAATCTGATCATCAGAAGAAGTCCCCCCATCCAACAAGTTGATACAATCGGACGTTGATACAATCGAAAGTTGTGGAGTAATGTCAATGGGCCACCACTGATAGAGTCTAAAGTTGACTATATATAAATAGTTGTATGTATACGCCCACACAGAGCTATAATGAATATGTTATTACTGTCACTGCCTGGACTGTTCAAAGTAAGTGTGTACTGGTGCATTCATTCATTACAGTAACACACATAGGAATCATGGATCGTTGAACTACCGTTGACGTTTCATGAACAGTTTATTCACGTATCAACATAGACGACGACATAGACGAAATACAGCATAAAGTACAAAGCATCGAGTAAATGAATTCATGAAGCTCCAACACCCCACAGAGCTCCATTACAGCGCACACCAGCGCACTTCTCATATAAGGTACACATTAACACTGTTCCTTAATAAACTGCATTCACCGCAGTTATAAATACAGCCTCATACATATGGCCTCATCCAGAAAGACTGCTCACATCGCAGTACTATTAAATTCATCAAAATACTGGCCTTCTCATGTTTTTCCGTAGAGCTCAATTATAGCATAATGGTGCACTTCTCATAGAAGATGACCATAACGATTTTCCTCAAAAAACTACATCTCCCCTTCTCAGCAAAGGCTGCTCCACGGCAGTTGAATAATCATCGTCAGCGCTATCTCTTCTTAGAGCTCAATTATAGCATAGTGGTGCACTTCTCATAGAAGATGCACATCCACAATATTCCTCAAAGGACTGCGTACCTAGCAGTCTGCAGTAATATAGCCTGCACAATATATGGCCTCCTAATCTCCTTCACAAAAATGTCTATGGCCTACAAAGTAATGTCTTTAAATCTCAGACTCTCCATAGCGCCTAATTGTAGATTAGTGGTGCACTTCTCTTAGAACGTGCACAATAACAAAATCTCTCAAACGACTGCATCCACTGCAGTTATATATATCAAAGTAAATTCATCACATAAGAATATTCAATACAAGCCTGTTCAAAAGTCTCCACCGAGACACACATTGTGAAAAACACTAGAGAAAACACCCAGGGTTGACTACCACAGTCAAACCCCTAGAACACACTCCAAACCACTAGGCTTGACCGCATCGGTCCACACCCAGAAAAAAGACTGCGCAGCGGTCACAAATCTCCCGCTCAAACAGTCACGAGACTTCGCTGTTCAACACAGCTCAGTCCCTTCACGGACTAGCCATGAGCTATTCACAGCTGTACAATACAGAACAACTTCATCTCCCCACTCGAAATGAATAGCGCTCACAACGCTCTTTTTTTCTGACTTACAAGACTTCTCGAACATACGAGGAAATTTCTTAAAGAATTCAGTCATCTAATAAATAAACAAGGGCCACAAGCGACGCAACTCTAAATTCACTCTGACCAACTTAGCATACTAAGGATCACTTCCCTTTTGACCTTAACACAAGTGTTTCGGCCCGATTACTCCTTTACACTCTACGGGGGGCGGGCCCACTTGGGTCATGACTCCCAAGCATCTCAGCTTCCTGTTGTCTTGTATCGAAAATGAACCCATTTCACTTATGGTAGCAACTTTTAAATCCACAACGCCAGCCGTGGAGGCAATTGTGAAAGTAACAAAGAGAAGACAAATTATTCCGTTCGTTCCGTCGCCCTTCACAACTAAGGACACACACTGAGACATTAGCGCGCAGCCGACGAGCCTTAGCCCCTGCGCGCCACAAGCCAGTTTTCGGGCATGCTTCTTCTGTTTCCTGATTTCATCTATTTTAATTTGTCTTCTACTTTTCCGTGGTGGGTTACTTTCCCTTGCCTCCCTCACTCCGAACACTTTGCGACAGTGCAGATATATTATGTCGCCGAAGATTTCCAGCTTCTTCTCCAAAGTTAGCTGCTTCAGGTTGTTATCCAACTCTTTTGCCAAGGCTTCGTCCAGCTGTTCCCAAAGCCCTTATGCACTGGCAGGTGGAAACTTTATTGCATCTCTCTTCCCGTCCAAGAAGTGTGTGAGATCATCATCTGGCAGATCAACTTGAATGTACTCAGCACTGTGGATTGACACTGTGGATAAATATATAAGCATCAGTGGTGTGAAGAGGCCTCATGTTGATGGCAGATGATTTGTGGATTGGGTATCATCCCAGACCCCGCCCCAGACCTTTCCCACCCTTCTCTAACATGGCAATTGTGAGAGACATTTTTTTTTTTAAATTTGCTTGTTTATTATTTTTGAAACAGGATGGCGTGCACGCATTCACACAATTGTACAGTTTTGATTTACCCTATTTTGACTGAGTGAAGTAGGGTCAACATATGTTTGGATATTGAAAATCAAAATTATCTTGAATTTACTACACTATGTCCTAATTATAATCCATTAAGGGTTGAACTGGATCCTTTTTCTTTCTGAAAAAATAAAACAATCCTTGTTCTTCAATCCACAGGATAATTTAGATAGTGGAAGAACCAAAACACATCAAGAAGACGAGACAGGAAAGGAAGGGATGAAAAGACCTTGAGCGGATAGTATAGAACAGGCCTTTGGTGCTTGGGGAGTTAAATAGCCCACTTTCATTTTACAGTATATATATGATGATACAAAACTCTATACAGAGCGATACAACAAGAGGCAATCGGATCATAATCATAAGTCTCCCCGTCGAACAAGTGTTTCGGCCCCTTATTCTCCTTTACACTCTAAGGCGGGGTGGGCCCACCTGGATCATGACTCCCAAGTGTCTCAGCAAATGAACCCATTCCACTACACCTGGATGAATATCCTTACAAGATTTCAACCTGTACTTTCCAGCAACTTGGAGCTGCTCATTGTAACTCCCGGGGGGGGGGGGGGGGGTCTCATGAGACAAAGAAAGAAAAGGACTACTGTACCCTCCGTCATGTCAAACAAGATGATTAAAATGATGATGTGCATAGGCTAGCAACCTAGTCATGTATAACAAATTGCTACCCAAACCACTGCTGGACATAATTGTTACTCATAGTTGTAGTTCTATTTACTAATTATTTGTTTATTTTTGCATATAAGTGAAGGTGTTGTAATTGTTACTCATACTAGCTGTAGTTCCATTTACTATGTATTTGCGTATTATTAGCATATATAAATGATACAGCAATTTTGATACATGTTGTAGTTCCATTTACCAAAGTATTTGATTATTATTAAAAATAAAATGATGGTGATACAGTAATTCTTCTTCCTCCTCGTTCGTCCTGAAAAGGACGCCGGTGCTGTGATATCTGGACCTTTCGGTCGACACATCAAACTTCAGCACGGCATTTTTTGGGACCGGGTTTGCCTTCCCTCTGCGATCCCTACTCTCTCAGCCAGACTGCAGTGATGCAGCCTGTTTCCAGGACCACCACGTGGAGGTGGAGTAGGGTCTTGGTCAGCTCTGGTTCGCTGACCCTGACGCACGCAGTCAAGCTATGGGTCGCTTACTGCATTCTCTATTGCTGCATCTTTGGGTCCCATATAGTAATTGTTACTCATAGTTCCATTTACCATGTATTAGTATATTATTACAGTATATAGATGATGGTGATACAGTAACTGTTACTCATAGTTCCATTTACCATGTATTTGTTTATTATTAACGTGTAAAAATGTAGCATGAAAACTACCATTTAACTTCACATTGTCTGACTTTCTGCAGTTTTACTGCATTAAGATAGGCTTCTTGTTTGGTTCTGGTAATTATTAAATAAGGCTCACTCAGTGAGTTATTTTGTCAAAAACTATGATTGCTCCAAAAACTTTCCTAACATCATTATTAAGAGGATGAGAGGTAACAACAAGATGACCCTAAAACAGTAGTCCCTATACCTCTTGACAGAACCATCCTGACAAGAACTGAGTTTAATGCTTCTGTGGGGCTAAGGTTAAAATCTAATCTGGATATAAACGTGGACAGAACAAGTCCACAATTTGGTTAGCATTGTCAAAATACAGGCATCTTCCTCTGCGTTCTCTCACACATTGACTTGAATATGTTAAAAAAAAGCAGTGGTTAGCGTGAGGCTGCTGGTATCTCCGTGCAGTTTTTTTTCTTCCAGAAATGGTACTGGTGATGGCCACATGCGCTTTCTCTGTTCCTCATATGTTCAGCAGTCATTTTATCGGTGCCAGTTACACTCATCAGTAGTTTCCTATCTTCTTGAATAGATGGTAGCTTAATCAGTTGTGACCCCAACTTCACTGGAGGAGTGAGCCAAAGCATAGCTTGTGAAGATAAATGAAAAATACTAGCAAAGATGAAGTAGTTGAGAAAAGAGCAGAGTCCTGGCTAGTTTCCCATCACCTCAACTTACAGCACAGTGTTAGCGTGCACCAGTAGCTTCACATCGTGGACATCAATTACCTAAGCAACATTATTATGCTACAAGTAAGTGGCCCATCAAAATATGACAGGAAATAATTACTGCATATACTCGAGTACTGTATAAGATTATTTTACCTTAAAAAACGAAGCCCCGACTTATAGGTGAGTAAAAAAAAAAAATAAAGATTCATTAAACCGGTCAGTGAAAAACACATTATGTGTGAAAAACCTAGCTCAGATAGTTATCGATTCAGTGGCTAATTAAGTCAGCCATATCGTTATGGGTTATAATTAGAGTTGGGTTTAGACTTATAAATATTAAACTTAACATAAACTATAATGCTAACTGTAACTGCGAGGCAGACTTAATTGGCAACCAGATCGATAGAAGTTGGGGCAAAATGGAAGACACATCCCAGAGTTTTCAATTTCTTCTTCTTCCTCGTTCGTCCTGAAAAGGACGTTGGTTGCGTTATGTCTGTTTACACGGGAGCTGCGATATCTGCGCTTTTCGGCCGACACATCCGACTTCAGCACGGCATTTTTTGGGACCGGGTTTGCCTTCCCTCTTCGATCCCTACTCTCTCGGCCAGACTGCAATGATGCAGCCTGTTTCCAGGACCACCACGTGGAGGTGGAGTAGGGTCTTGGTCAGCTCTGGTTCGCTGACGCAAGCAGTCAAGCTATGGGTCGCTGACTGCATTCTCTATTGCTGCATCTTTGGGTCCCGTTTTCAATTTCAATCCATGCAACATGTCAAAAACGAAACTAGCAATGAGAGGGAACACCTCTTGGTTTTCAGCAACTGAAGAACTAAATGAATGGGTTTTAACTCAGCACCAAAATTGTTGCATCATTACTCGAGGATTAATGCAAATGAAAAGGAGTGGAAAATATCGCAACGCTAGAAATATAGAAATTTTTTGCATCTACAGCCTGGTGTAGCCGTTTTTCGCCGTCTCTTCGCCAACGCACAAAAATTACCAGCAGCTTTGAAGGACAAAATATTAGTTTTTCATAAATTCATCATTGAAGCATCATTTTCTTTGTACTTGAACTTATAATCGGGTCATTCATTTTGGAAGCTTTTTAGGTGCAAAGTCTAGGAGTCGGCTTATAGTCAGATCGACTTACACTCAAGTATGTACGATATGTATATTGTGCTTTATCTACTCCATGTCCTGATGACAGTATGTACACTAGACATTATCTTTGATTGATGGTGATGATGATGCAAACATCTTCACTAGCGATCTTCTCTCTGACGATATTAGCTCGTGCACTAGCCATTTTATCTTTGATTGATGATTATGCAAATATGTACACTAGCACTATTACCTTTGATATACAACTGGTTTGTTTTAATAAATGGGACCCAAAGAGGCAGCAATAGAGAACGCAGTCAGCGACTCATAGCTTGACTGCCTGCGTCAGGACCAGCGAACTAGAGCTGGTCAAGACCGCACTCCACGTGGTGGTCCTGGAAACAGTCTGCAGCAGTGCAGTCTTTCTGAGCGAGTGTGGATCGAAATGGGAAGGCAAACCCGGTCCTAAAAAATGCCGTGCAGAAGTCGGATGTGTCGACCGAAAGGTGCAGATATCACAGCTTAGGCGTAAACAGACACAACGCAACCACCGTCCTTTTCAGGACGAACGAAGAAGAAGTAGTTTTAATAAATTTACCACAAATTTCAAGGCATGATCTGAAAGAATTTAGTGATACCAAATGCAGTGGCATGAAATATATTTATAAGATAAAATTTCCAGATGCAGCACGTTGTGACCCACTTTTTAATTTTATTTCTGGTTTTTCCCATAATAAATACATTTATGTGGCAGAACCTCACAAAATCTGTCATGTCAGGAAATAAAATGAACTGACAAAGTAATGACTGAGACTTTAGTATGTTCAAAACAATACTTGCTTCCCAGCATTGAACAACTAGTTTAAAGATCCAAAACGTTTCCTTCTCATTTTGTTTAGTGAAATGCTAGATGAGTTGATCCTCCAGTTATAAGTTTTTGATCAATGCCATGTTGATATGCTGTTTACACAGTGTTTGTCACTGCTCCTATCAGTCTTCTCCTGGACACCTTTTCTCTAATTTTGGTCACATATGTTCTGAGATGTATATACCAATGCAGCTGATTGATGAAATCGACCCCAAAAGAAGGTCAAGTCATCTTGATTTAACACTGATTGTGCAAAAGTATGAAGCAGCTTTATTAAAAGCATACATTTAGATACTGTATATCTTTACCCACGAAATACTTTTTAATACAGAGTATAAATAAAAGTGTATATCAACAAACATAACTTTTTCATTCTTTTGCTTGTCTTCTTATCTTGAATTTGTTAAATTTTTTACAAGCTGAAAATATCTGAGTCATTATAAGCAGCCAATGTGAGCACATGCTTATTTGTTGTAGGAATGAATTATTGCATCATATCTGTTCACAAAACTAGTTTTCTTTAACAATTGACTTCAAATTTTTTTATATCTTCCCTACCTGTCAGCTGTGTTTTTACAACTGCAAATAGTATTGGTGACTGAGAAAATAGAAAGTGTATGTTCATCTGGCCACAAGAGGTTATTTTGATGTCCCAGAGGGCTTTGCACTAATGTATGGCTTTCAAAAGCACAGAGATAGATCAAATATTACCTACTGAACATTTCTCTAAAGTTCAGCTAACATCAGTAACTGACATTTTAAGCATTCCCTTTGATGCAATCAAAAGCCACAACATAACCTCTTTCAGGACATCCTCATTACTCTCTTTAGCTATCCATGGTAGTTGTAACATTCTTGTTGTAACCACATCTCTGTGGCCTCTAGTGCTTTTCCTACTTGTTTACTAATTGTCCAAGGCTCACTTCTGTATGTCAGGATAGGTTTTATGTAACACTGAAGAACTCGTACTTCCACTGACAAAGAACTGTTGCATAAAATATTTTTTTCATTTTAGAGAAAGCTGCTCCACTCTTTACTTCTGAGATGCATCATCCAATTGATATTTTATGTGCTTAGCTATTTGAATCTATTGACTTGTTTTAAAACTGTTCCATTTACTTTGATAAGAGCATTCTGGGGAAGTTATTTTCTTTGAGATGACCATTACGTCTTTCTTTTTGCTATTAAGGCTAAGGCCTTTATTTCCACTTTCTGTCACTATTGTATCAATAATTTCCTGCAACTCCAGTTACACTATTTGCTATTAAAACGGCATCATCAGTGTATGTCAAGTTGTTTATATTATGTCCACTAACTGATATTCCTGGCATGTCCTCTATGGATCTCATTATATTTTCATGGTACAGATTGAACAGATCCAGTGAAAGCACACATTCCTGTCTAACACTTTTTTATCTGCTGAAATGTTCCTATTTGCCTGCAAATTCTTAAGCATTGACACAAGAAGTCCCAGAGGACTGGCAGAAAGCCATAATACCAGTCCAGAAGAAGGTCATCATAAGAGACTATGGGACATTTACAGTAATCTCACTACTGAGACGTAGGAAAAAATCAGTGCAAATATACCTGAGCAAAGACTAAGACCCTAGTAGAAAGCCATAATACCAGTCCAGAAGAAGGTCATCACAAGAGACTATGGGACATTTACAGTTATCTCACTACTGAGATGTAGAAAAAAATCAGTGCAAATATACCTGAGCAAAGACTAAGACCATAGTAGAATATTAATTTAGCAACAAACAATTTGGTTTCAGGACAGGTAAAGGGTGCACAGCCTTCAACAAGACGACTGAATATATGAAACATGCAATATAGTTTTTGTAGATCAGGTGAATAAGTAGACAAGAACCAGCTCTGGCATATTTTAAAAGACTATGGAATGCAAAGACAATTCTCGGATAAAGCTAGAACTTAATACCACAAAAGTTTAAACACTGTTAAACCAGCGTGCCTGAAGTTAATACACAAGTAGTGTACTATCCTCCTACTGTCTAACTATACAGACAGGATAAAATCAGAAGCAAATCCAGAATGAGATAAAAACAACTACAGTACTTGCAGACAACCACAGCGTCTGGAGTGTTAAAGACATCAAGACAAAGGTACATTTCAATAAAAGATGTGAAATATACAATATGAGGACAGTACGTCCAACAGAAGCTCATTCCACATAAATGATAAACAATACCTTCAACAGACAAGTCCAGAGTTCAAATAACTAAGAATCTGTTCTTTAAGAGCAGTATACATATACCCAAAAACTATGTTTATTTAATTGTTGTAAATTGGCTGAAAAAATGTTTTTAAGTGCTAAGTGTTTAACTTTATTAAGGACAACTGACTTTAATGCAACATGAACAAGTATACGGGGCAGTCCATGGGAGACTAGTGTAACACATCGTTATGTGCACCATATTAGTCATGGGGTAGAAGGAGCTGAAGAAATCGTGAAGAAAAATAGTATAGTGCAAGCCAAAGCAACACTATTCAAGATTATAAACCACTTCTCCCCATGGTACAAGTGTACAAAAGTGCACAGAAAAACAAAAAGCTTAGTAGAAATTTTATGAAAATAAGGAAATGCTTGGCTATACATGTTCCTTGGAAATGAAATGTTTGTGAATTCAGAGATGAAAACAGTCTGAAGCATTGTCTCAACAGTAACTGATAACACAACAGCATCTATTTGCTTTAGATCAAAGTTTTAATAAACTGAAGTTTTTTTAAAAGAAAAACTGAAAAAAATATTTAAAAATCAAGTTTACAAAAGTTAAAAATATATACATATTTCTGTTTACTGAAAGTGTTTTCTGTATGTTTCATGAATAGTTTATTTCACATTTTATCTAGTTAAATGCACAGGCTTGTAGAATAGTTTCCTTTGGTAAAGTCCAAATCATTACAAACTTGTACCAGATTTATATTACTAATACGGAGAAAAGTGTTTAATTTATTATTTCAATTTATTTTTAAGAATAAATTTTAGATTTTCTTTTTATGGCAGTGGGAAGAATTACAGCAAATTATGGCTGTGTGCAGACTGCAGGAAGAGGATTTGCCCTTTTGGCATATACATGTACATTTTAAAATTTATTTTAAACTGGAAATCAAAATCAGTGTACAGGCTAGATTCAGTGTATGCTGTCAAAATCAAAATAATGTTCGCACACTGGTCAACTGAATAAAATAAATAATCTAAGTGTTAAACACTATCAAGCATCACCTCAACATGGCAGATTGATGGAAGCAGCATAACTTCAAGACACAGAATGCAGTTATTCAATACTCCCAAATGCTAACTTACATATACCTGGGAGTCATGAGCCTGATTGTTCTACCAGAAATTTAATGGACATAAATAACCAGCAGCTGCTATTTCACTGTGCAGTAGAATATATAACATCTGAACTGCATGAAGGCAGACAGTCTGGAAAACCATTTCCAACAATCTGGCCACGCAGCCTATTCATTTAGAATCATAATGTAATTAATTATTTGGTAGGAAAAGCTTCTACAAATAAAGTTGAACAGATATTATCTTCATTATGAACATTAATGCTTAATTGAGGATACACATAAAACAATATTTAAATGCAATTAATGACTCCACTGCTAAATCAACAATCTGAATGAAATATAACTGAAAGTATTCTTACAAAAAAACAGATAACCAGTGATTAATTACCAACGCAGAACAGTAAATAAAATTTTTTCGCTTGGTGTCACGTTTTGTATTAAAACTAAAAACGGTAACCCGTAACATCAATGGTCCAACAAAGAAATGAAGGTCGAATCAGAAACACTTTCGGTGAACGATAGCTGGGCCAGATTCATCATACTCTTGTTTTGAGATCCACATCTGCTGGAAGGTTGAAAGAGAGGCTAGGATTGAACCTCCAATCCAGACAGAATACTTGCGTTCTGGAGGAGCAATTATCTTTATCTTCATAGTACTTGGAGCCAGGGCAGTAATTTCCTTTTGCATACGATCAGCAATGCCTGGATACATTGTGGATCCTCCAGACAAAACTGTGTTTGCATACAAGTCCTTACGAATGTCCACATCACACTTCATTATGGAGTTGTATGTTGTCTCATGTACACCTGCTGATTCCATACCCAGGAAAGATGGCTGAAACATTGCCTCAGGTGTGCGAAATCTTTCATTGCCAATGGTAATGACTTGCCCATCTGGTAATTCATAACTTTTCTCTAAGGTTGATGACGAAGCTGCGGTACCCATTTCTTGCTCAAAGTCAAGGGCAACATAACAAAGTTTTTCCTTAATGTCTCGAACTATTTCTCTCTCAGCAGTGGTAGTGAAACTGTAGCCTCTTTCTGTGAGGATCTTCATCAGGTAATCAGTAAGGTCACGCCCAGCCAGGTCCAGCCTCATGATGGCATGAGGAAGGGCATAACCTTCATAAATGGGAACAGTATGAGTGACTCCATCCCCAGAATCTAGCACGATACCTGTGGTACGGCCAGAAGCATACAAGGACAGTACAGCTTGAATAGCTACATACATGGCTGGAGAATTGAAGGTCTCAAACATGATCTGCGTCATCTTCTCTCTGTTGGCCTTGGGATTGAGGGGAGCCTCTGTAAGCAGGACTGGGTGTTCTTCAGGGGCAACTCTCAGCTCATTGTAGAAAGTGTGATGCCAAATCTTCTCCATATCATCCCAATTTGTGACAATACCATGCTCAATAGGATACTTGAGAGTGAGGATACCTCTCTTGGACTGGGCCTCATCACCAACATAGCTGTCTTTCTGACCCATACCAACCATCACACCCTGTGAAGATAAAGTGAAATGCATTTATATTAAGCACTGAAGATGTTGGACTTAAGTAAAACGTTACTGCCCAGAATCCAGATAACAGCATGCATCTTTGCTATTGTAACAACTTGACAACAGCAGTTTTGTACCAAAAATATGTATTACTGTTAAGATGAAACAGCAGTTCTGCCACAATTAAACCTTAAACTGGAATGCTTTTGGATTAGAATTATTAGGGGAAACAAATGCTTAGAACATTTTTATTTTTTTAGTGAACATAATACTTGTTTTATCCATACTAGGGACTAAAGGATTGCAAAGAAGAGCAACAGTGTACCCTCCCATGCACATCGTACGAGTCGATTTGATTAAGGAAGTTTGGGTAGAAACTTTAAGCAAAACAAAAAAAAGAACATGGACAAATCTACTAAATTTACAAGAAGGCTAGTTATGAATTTGTTAAAGGCATAGGCTTCTCAGGAAGCCATAGAGCAATGAGAGAGCATTTAAGCCAACACATTTCTAATAATGTCATAACCCTCAATCTCTGGTGTTGCCTGGAGTTTTGTAAGCCACTTCCTTCCCCACGCAATGTAATTTTTTGCCTTGCTCTGTCCCTTTCTCATCTCACTGTTAGTGTTCACATTTCCTGTACTCAGAACGTCCATTAAAAATTATGATAATCTTCTCTTTAGAATGATCTCTCTTTTCCCCAGGACTGTCTTATTAGATAAATTAACTAAACACTATTTTGATCATTCTTTTGCAATGGTCAAAGTTACAAGGCATTCTTTTGCAATAGTCCAATTTACAAGGAAGAGAAGCATGCTACTAGCAACAGCCTTTTTAAAAATTCTAAATGTAGAACTGTTGTCACATGAGGTTTAATTTTCTGGGTTTTTTTTAAAACTTTTAAATAGATTAAGCTCACCTTGCCATACTTTGCTGAAACTCAGCTAACAGCTACACAATATAAACAGCAAACACTTAAAGAGTTAAAAGACTTTTATCACTTGTCTAACCACATTCACCTATGAATTTTCTTTTTTGATTAAAAATTGTACTCATCATCTTCTTGTTCATTCTCTATGAAACATAGAGCCACCACTGCAACTGGTTCATTAGCTGGAAGCTGCATTTAACCATTCATGGGCTCTTGCAGTGGTGATTTATGTAGCAATCTGTTTTACATAATGAGGTTGCCAACCCCATGCACAACCACATATTAGACCAGCTCAACAGAAGAGAACAAGTGGTAATTTTCAGACTCTGCACTGGCCACAACAGATTGAGATACCATCTATTCAACAAGCTAAAGATAGAAACTATTGGTCAGTGTAACTGTAGCACTGATAAAATGACTGCTGAACATCTGCTTCAAAGTTGCCCAACATATGTGGAACAAAGATGCATTTGGCAGACACCAGTACCATTCATGGAAAAGCTCTACGGAGATTCAAATAGCCTCAAACTGACTACTGCTACTTAGTCGTTCCCCTTCTACCGTGAGGTGTAGAGGTTTGGAAGAGAGAGCACCAGACCATCCTATCGGCTGTCTTCCTCCTGGCCTGGTTCCATTATAGTCCTCGGTCCTTCAAGGATTGTCTAATGTAGTCCTCCCAGCGGACTCTGGGTCATCCTGGGGGTCTGGATCCCTGGCTCTTTGTTTCCCATGCTTGTCGTGGTAGCCGATCTCCCATTCTGCAACTGACTACTGCTTTCTTAGAAAACATTCAAGTAGACGTCTCAGAGCATATGAAGAAGAAGACACCTCTTACAACTTTGCCTGACGGAGCAGTAATTCTATTCTTTGTCTCCTCAGAGACCCCTGGGAACTTCACAGGGCCATAATATTAATCATTTTCCTTTTTGTTCCCTATCAAGCACTCAGCCACCACTGCAACTGGCCCCCTTGCAGGAAGCCTGCACAAAGCATTCACATGCTCTTTCAGTAGTTTCTGTAGTAATCTGTAGAACCTCAGTTGCCTCGAATGACATGCCTGCGGGAACAGTAGGACTATTCTTTCTTTGTCCATTCGGAGAACCCCAGTGCAAAAGCATTAATACTTGTATGTAATTATCATTCATTGATGATGTCTGTGTACACTTATCTAACTAACTGCATCTTACCAAGCTTATTTTCTTAATGGAATGAATAAGTATTATAACAATATCCGAATTAAGCTGACACCCAAAAAAACTACAGACTTTTTCAAATGTGTGCTTGCACATAATAGAAAGATTGAAATGGAACTGAATAGAATAATTGAAATGTGGAACTGAGGACAAGAACCAGACAAGTGCAAGTGAAACGAGATGAGAAGATGCTTAAAGTGGATAGGACACATGGAGGAAACCTGTTGATGGCATTGCAAAGTACTTGTTCTGGAATTCCCAGGGTAAGAGAGGCTGAGGTAGACCAAAAACACGTGGAGAAGAGAGCTGGGGTCAGAAATGAAAATGAAGATATGGCAAGAACGTAAGCTGAAGGAAAGTGACAGGAGAACTTAGCATGTGTTTGTTGGAAGCCAATGCTCCATAGGAAGCTAAATGATATTGAATTGATTTAAGCTTTCTCATGCTAAAACACTCACGTTTATTTTCATCATAATCATCTTCCTTTTTACTTCTTATGAACTATGGTGACACCCCTGCAGCTGGTTTCCTTATAAGATGCCTAGTTATGCTCTTGCAGTGGAGGCTTCTGTAGCAATGATTTACATGAGGTTGCCAGCCTCATATTAGTCGCTTCATGTGACATGCCTGAGGGTGCAGTGGTCTTTTATTTGTGTCTTCAGACACCCCCTTCCGAAACTAAATGGGGTACTCCTTTATGACAGAAGTGGTTGTGACAGTCATTATTTTTCAGTACAGGCCTTCAATAAATATAGTCCAAGCTTTCCTGTCTGTGTCAGCTGTTCAAGGTCTTTACATTCTTCTTTTGATGTCTTTCTCCTGTTGTCTTCATGTGTTTTTTTTAAATCTATCTTTACTTCTCTTGGCCTGGGAATTCCAGAACAGGGACAGCCTTGTAATGCTGTCAACTTGTTTTCTCAGTGTGGATCCTATCAAGTAACCAGTCTTCACACGGTTTGTTCCACTGGTACTTTTCATCTGCTCCATATTGGTAAAACTGTCATACCATATCAATCCTATTCTGCACAAACACCCATTTATAAAAGTCTATATCTTTCTGGTTGTCATTTTTGTTGTGCCTGACTCCAAGTTTTGGAGTCGTACAACATCTGAGTAGATTCTTATTTTTGGTTCAAATGAAATAAAAGTCTTGATATGGTCTTTAAACAGAATTTTTCTTTTTTGTTCACTTTCAGATGTCGACTAGCATATGTTCAAAGAAAGCAGCGGTCAGCCTGAGGCTGTTTGTATCTCTGTCGAGTTTTTCCAGGAATGATACTGGTGATGGCCATACGCACGTTCTCTTGTTACTCATATTGTGGGCACTTTTGAAGTAGATGTTCAGCAGTCATTTTATCGGGGCCACAGTTACATTCATCAGTAGTTCCTATCTTTAGCTAGCTGAATAGATGGTCACCCAATCTGTTGAGGCCTGTGCGAAGTCTGAAGATTACCAATTGTTCATTTCTGCCAAGAAAAAAAGAATTCCATGCCATCCAAAAAAGTCGCCCACGTCAGTAGGATTAGGATTAATGCTGGCTTTTAGTTTAAGATTCCTAACCCTTATTACTGTATGTGAATTTTTTTTTTTAAAAAGGCAGTATCGAGCACGTCCCACCCTTATTCATTTCAACCGGATAGGCCCCTACACTATAGGCTAAACATTATTTGTTTTAAAAACGATATAGGCTTACTGCCGATGGTTGTACACTCGTGTTTTGGTCCTTTATAAAACTATGTTTATAGAGTTTTTTTTATTTAGCCTACATTATTTGGCATCGCTTCTCCCGAGTTTTGTTTTTACCTATAGCCTACAGATCCAACCGTTAACTCTTGGTTCTCGATGTGCACATTTGATAATAACCCATGATTTGCCCATTGTTCTCTAGTTTATCACATTGAGCGAATGACACAAGAAGTAAGGTTTGGAGGGTGATTGTTGAATGCCTGTGCTCCACAGACAGCTGAAAGTAATGAATCTAGTTTACCACCATCGAATTTCAAGCCTACCTGATGTCGAGGTCTTCCTACTATTGAAGGAAACACAGCACGTGGCGCATCGTCCCCAGCAAAACCGGCTTTGCACATGCCTGATCCATTGTCAATGACAAGAGCTGCAACATCCTCATCGCTCATCTTCGCGTGTTAGTTTAATTGTGTTTCTATAATTCCTTGATAATAACCTGTATTGCACTTCTGAACTGTATGTATAGAGTCTACAATTCCCAGAACTTTCTGTAACAAAATGGTACCGACAAATTTAGAACCTGACGACCGTACAATACTTTTTCTGTTGGCCAAGTGCTTTGTAAAGTTGTCTTGTTAAGATCATTAATTCTTTGGTCTTTTTGTGTCCGATTTTGTAAGACGTGTGTGCCCGGATAAATAATCTCTCTTCTCTGTACAAGTGCAATTAAAGACAGTAAAGGGTGTACAAATACAGTAGGTGTATAAGACTGCTCAAAAAAGACAAAAGAAAATTAAACTTCTTTCACTTGTAAAATTGCTTATGTGGCATACCATCCTTAATGCGTAGAGACAAGCTACGTTATTCTATTGGCTAATTACTGGCCTTACACTACCATATATGGCCACACACAAAAAAAAAACACTAAAAATGTAATGGAGTCAGTGATACGCTCAAAATGGGGCGTTTCGCGTTTTAACGGACACTGCAAACACGCGGGGAAACGCAAATTTAATTATTTTAATTAGGTGAGCGAAACAGAAAAATGTATAGGAAGAAGAGCACAGGTAACCATTGGTGTCATTCTAATATTTTTAACAGCCGGTTCTATCAGATGTTGGCCTTACTTTCCATCAGCTTAACATCAGAAAAATACATCAACGCGGTTCATGTTTCTACGATATAAAATAATATAAAATTTATACCAGAACCGTGCACTCGCAACATGTTTAGACAGAATTATACATATTACCAAAACGCACCGATCATTGACCAATTAAAAAAGCACAACAATGCTATATGCCGATGTGACTACCGGCCATCCCCCCCCCCCCTTTTCCCCCCACCCTGCCTTTTTTTGACTCGATTTATCAGCAACTCTATGATGTCCAAAGCGTAATCAAGACTCCACAAATGGTATTGCATCCTTTTCAGCAAGAGGCTTCCATATCAGCCCCATTGTCATGAGATGTGAAACATTCTCAGCGAGGATACAATTTCTTGTATCTGTAGCAATGGTGTTCCCATTGGATATACTGGGATACATATGGACTTCATTGGTGGATCTACATTTTAGGGGCCCTGAAGCTTGAACTCTTGGAGGTGTCCATTTAACAAAAAATGTGTTGGGGAATGGGAAAGAAATGTATTATAGACTTGAACTCTTGGAGAGGCACCTTTAAAAAAAAGTGTTGGAGAATTGGAAAAAAGCTTATTATAGACTTGGAGGCCCTGAAGCTCAAGCTTCATTAGCTTCGTAGTAACCTCTGATGGATTTGGATAAATTGGCCAACAGTATATTATAAGTTGATGTTTTGCCTCGTTATATTATCTTAAATTTGTAACCCGAATAAATTCAACAAGCAGTTACTCTAACCCGGTGTAACAGGTCAAAGTATACCCCACATGCAGATTATTATACCCGGGGTTAATTTAACCTAGGCTGTACATTACCTGTACTACTTCAGACTCCGAGAAGAATCCATACCAGGCTAGAATATAACTCTCTCTCTCTCTCTCTTTCCCCCCCCCCTCCCCCCCCCCCAATAAGAACATTTATGTCCGTGTTTGTTTCTTTCAAGGGACAACCTCAGTCTGTAATGCAACCTCTTTCTGTTTAGTCTCAACATAGCAACGTTACACGTTGATAACACTGGTATACACACATTTTGGTGCCTTAAATTTTATAGCTGTTCTTGGGTAATTTTGGGTTGTTGATTCCAAAAATGTAATCAGATTTTTTCTATCAGCTCTAGTTTTTGAGATAACTAAGAATGACCATATTAGTAGGGCAATTGTTATGTACAATCCTAGAGTTAGGTGCTATCAGTGGCATTTTGACTTTAGTCTGCATTCATATTATATGTAATTACTGTGCATATATTACCAAAAATGTAATAAAACTTTATCACTAGCACTTGTTTAGTCAACACGCAAAAAGGATCTTTTCGAGGACTTCCTGGAATGTGATATGCCCGGGCAGTCACGCTTAAGGGTCCAACAGTAATCTGCCATCATGTGGGCATCCCAAAGTCCCTGGTATCTCTCTTCCAATGTTTTTATATCTTGGTGAAATATTTCACCTTGCTCCTCACTAAAGTCGCCAAGATTCTACGGAAATAAATGTAAATGGTTATGGAGGTAGTACAATTTTATGCTCATGTTGCATCCAAGTTCACAAAAACTCGACAGCATGTTTCCAACTAATTCAGAATAATTGTCTGCTTTAAAGTTACCCAGAAAGTTTTGCGCAACTAAAACAAATGATGACCAGGCTGTGGACTCTGTTTTGTTCATGGAATCAATAAAATGTGGATCGTTTATTAACTTTCTAATTTGAGGTCCATCAAAAATTCCAGCTTTAAGTTTGTCTATGCTCAATTCTGGAAACTTTCTGCATAAGTAATTAAAACAGGTACCATCTTTGTTCAGTGCCTTAACAAATTGCTTCATCAAGCCAAGCTTTATATGTAATGGTGGCAGTAGAACTCTTTTTCGATCAATGAGAGGCTTATTGACAATATTTTTTTCTCCAACTTTAAATTCATCCCTCAACGGCCACTGTTTCTTTGTCCAGTGCATATCTTTTGCCCTGCTATCCCACAAACATATAAAGCATGGATATTTGGTGAATCCCATTTGCTGGCCAAGCAAGAAGTTCATCATTTTAAGATCTACACAAACCATCCAGTTATGTTCTAAATACTTCTATTTTTCCAGAACTGTGCTTATTGTAGCATACTCCTCCTTCATTGTAGTAGAATGAGCTATTGGAATTGAGCCATATTTGTTACCATTGTGTAAGAGAACACCATTCAAACTTCTTTTAGAGCTGTCAATGAAAAATCGCCACTCATCTGGTGTATAACTTACACCCATTTTGTTAACAAGACCTTCTACATTAGTACAAAACACAAGGTTGTTTTCTTTACAAAAGAATGGAATAAAACCTTGCTCTCTGCTGCGATAAAATGTAACCTTTGTTTCAGCAGTCAGTAATTTGTTTTCTTTCAATCTTGAAGCCAAAAGTTCTGAAGATTCCTTGGAGAGATATAGATCTCGGATTAGATCATTTAGTTCAAGCTGGTCGAAGCGTTGAGCATCTAAAAAATCATCTTCGAAATCACTATCACTGTCACTTGTCGTTCCACATGCCACTGCTGTCTCATCTTCTAGCAGGGAATCCGAAATCTGACTGAAAGTTGGAATTGGTATGTCATCTCCGTGTGGAACAGGTCGCCTAGCAGAATCTAAATCTGGATATTTCCACTTTTTGTGATTTTTTCCATTAATTCCCTTAATATTCACAACACAGAAATAACAGTCATCATAGTGGTTCTTGTGCTCTCTCCAAACCATTGGAATTCCAAATTTTAAACATTTTCTTTTCTCACAAGTCCACTGTCGCAGGTGTTCAACACATGTTTTGCAAACAATATGAGGAGCCCAAGACTTGTCCTGGTCACCTAGTTTTACTTTAAAGTAAGCAGAGTATGCCTTTTTCACAAAAACAGTAATATGCTTCCTATGTTCTTCTTTGAAAGTGTACTCTCCACAAATATAACAAAATAAATGCGGTGAAAGAAAACATGCTCTTCTTGAAGATGATGCCATTCTCTGTTAGAAGTGTAATAAAATAAATAGCATACTAACATGCAAGCAGTGGCTTAAAATCTAAAAAAGGCAATTCTGGGAAGATTCTTGGAAAACTGAAACTGAGAGTAAACAAGCAGTTTTCTTTTGTAAAGGACTAGACAGCAATAGTTTTTTTTTTTTACATAGCCTTATATAGAAAATATTGTAATAATACAGGGTGACCCCCCCCCCCCCCAATATATATATATATATATATATATATATATATATATATATATATATATATATATATATATATATATATATATATATATATATATATATATATATATATATATATATATATATATATATATATATATATATAGCCACGTGAATATTGATATGTGAAAATTGCTAAATGGATGTCCAAGTCATTTGAGGCTGGCAACCTCATCAAATAGAATGATGAATTCACGAACCACCACTGTAAGGGCTGGTGACTGCTTTATTGCTAGTTTCTTAAAGAGAACTAAAAAGCATAGGTAGTCCCAAGTTAAATATGGAGCAAGGAGAGAAAGATGAAAGAAATGATGTACATTCTATTTATAATATTTCATTGTAAAACTAGTGTAAATGTCTATTTAAACATTTGCACTTTAAAATTACCTAGGGTCTACCATCAATGACAAACTCTCACTGGATACAGAAATCGACAGCCGCATTGGCAAAGCTGCAGCTACCTTTGCCCGCCTCACATCGCGTGTTTGGGGAAACTCTAAACTCACAATGAAGACCAAAGCTGCGGTATATAATGCCTGCGTCACCAGCACACTCCTATATGGCAGCGAGACCTGGACGACCTATGCTAAGCAAGAAAGAAGGCTCAATACCTTCCATTTGCGGTGTCTACGCCGCATCCTCGGCATCTCGTGGAAAGATAAAGTGACAAATGTCGAGGTGTTGTCACGTGCTGGCCTTCAAAGTATGTATACGCTGCTTAGACAGCGCAGACTTCGCTGGCTTGGCCATGTTCGCCGCATGGAAGATGGTCGCATCCCAAAAGATATCTTCTACGGACAATTAGCAGATGGCAAGAGAACAGTTGGGCGACCACAGCTGAGGTTCAAAGATGTGTGCAAGAGAGATATGAGGGCACTGGACATGGAACCAGCAACATGGGAGGATGAAGCTGCCGATCGCACTAAGTGGCGATGCTATTTACGGCACCACCTCAGATTGGGCGAAGAGAGGCTCACACAAGAAGCAGAGGTGAGGAAAAAAACGTCGAAAGGAGCACCAGGAAAATAAGCAGCTGAGGGCTGCCGCCTCAGGGGCGCATTCCCATAGTCAGTTATGACTGAAGGGGCTATTATTATTATTACTTTAAAATTAATGAACGTTTCATAGCTTTTCAATCAGTGTAGACGTAAATGAAAACATATTCAATCTATATTGTGAACACTTTCCAATTAGTTTAGATGTTAATTTAAACATATTCTATCTATACTATTAACCTTTTCATTTGAATGTAAAGTAAAAATAAAGTTATTCAATTTAAATTTTTTCTCTAGGGATTAAGTTTAATTCTCATCGAGGGTAAAGTCTGAGGTAGATGGGATGGTGGAATAGGAGAAAGGGACCCATAACTATGTGTCAGAAAACGCAATACTCAGGAGAGCGTTTTGTTTCTATTCTTTTACCATAGTTGTTGGTGGTAGCAGTTGAGGGTACTATCTCTGGAACAAGAAAAGAAAAGTGACCTGAGCTTAAAGACGAGAAACCAACTTTGTAGACACTCCCTGACAGTTCTGGGAACGTGCTGAACCTACAATCTTGACCAGAACTCTAGTGACCTATCTGCACAGAACCCGAAAAACTCAGCGGGAGAAGAAGCTACCATTGGCAGCTAATTGAAACCTATAAGCTGCCAAGTGACTTCTTACTTAAAATAACCAGTCCATCACAACAGTGTTGACATTTTTCCTGATCAATCATATTCATTTTTTTAACTGTTAAAACTTAGAGGATTATTAAATTTGTTATTTGTAATTATACAAATTTAACTTCAATTTAATCATTTTGTATGTACTGCATGTATGTCTCAGTCAATTTACTAAATACACTCTAAGCAGAGCTAAACCAGAATAATAAGAATTCCACTTAGTAAATCAGGGTGGGGGCTTGAACGAGCTGAAATTAATAATAGCTTAATTCTTCATAAAAGGCGGCAGACCGATATAAGTTAACAATTGCCCTACCAATGCAGCAATGTTCTTGATATCGGAAATATCTTATGAACACCACCTTGAGATAGAAGCATCATTATCTTTCTATCTTCAACTCTGCCAAGAGTAATCTTGTGCGAAGGTAGACACATTTGAAAGTCCATATTAGATACTCTTGAGTTTTGGCCATTGTTGGACCACTACTGCAAAGCAGGGGAGGCTATTCCGTAACAAGGTGGCGTCGTAGGGACCATCTCCACTTGATGCGATGCGCAGTTTCTTTTCTTTTTTTTTTCTCTTTTTTGTTGTTGTTGCGGGTTTTGCCTTTTTGTGGCTAAGCACGTGCCTTTAAACCTACCCTTAAGTTCCTTGGTTATATCGGAGCGCAATTTGCCATTAAAAAAAAAATAAGTGAACTCTGTTAACTGATGCGCAGTGTTGATAAACTTGTTGCCCTGAAAAGGACTACTAGCATCTATCAGCTAGCATGAAATAGCCATGAAAAGGACTAATCGTGAAAAGGACTGCTAGCCCGACCAGTGTTGATAGATACTAAGTCCTCAGAAGGACTAACATATCCATCTGCTAGTATGAAGCCCTGAAAATGACTTGCCCTAAAAAATACAAGCCAGTTACGCCAACACTGCCTGTACCTCACCAGTGTTCAGCAAACACCGGTATAGAACAATTAGAAATGTAGAACATTTGCGGGCGTACGAAAAAAAAAAAAAAAAAATTTGAGTGTAAAGGTGATCGGCAGCTTCTTCCTCCTATTGTTGCTGGATTTATCCCCCGTGCTTTTATGTCCAGAGTTGTCATTCTAAATTTTGAAGAAAAAAAAAAACCTAGACGATACTTTACAAAGGAAAAAAAAAACTAGAAAACCTAGGTCCTTAATTAGTACTGCCTCCGAAAACATGAGTATTCTATGATTTACGGGTATGCAATACACGGTATTTATTTTCAATGTAAGCGATAGAAATAAGAGTATCCTTACGTATTAAAGGAATTATTATAGCTGGCTGTCTTCGAAACATAATATGTGTGATTTGCTAGTTCTAAGAAAGTCATTAATTATTCCAACATAAATTATGCACAGTTTAAAAAAAAAAAATAGAAAAACACTTAGTATCACACTTAAGGCAAAAATTACTCATCATCAGCTGCCATCTCTACAACGAAGTTCAGGCGAAATGGATCTCCAACGTCATCTGTCTCTTGTCTTGAAGGTGCACTCTGATAGACTCTTTACTGTCCATGTTTTGATATTATCTTCACACATATAGCGTGTGCACGTTTGCCTTCACCTTTACCTTCTATTATGGTCTTCAGTAAAGTGTTACGTCTTGTTATATGACCAACACATTTTAGCTGTCTAATTGTGATCAAGTTCATTAATTCCTTTCTTTATTCATATGGCTTCTTTGAACTCTTTATTGGTTTTCTTCTATTTTTCATGAATTGCGAATAATTTTTCTACATAGTCTATTCTCGAGAGCCTCAATTATTTCTTTCAATTGCTTGTTCATTGTCCATGTTGCTACAGCCCACAGTAATGAAGAATATATATATATATATATATATATATATATATATATATATATATATATATATATATATATATATATATATATATATATATATATATATATATATATATCTTTAATATTTGATAATTATTAGTTTTAATTGGTGAGTTATTTGTTTAGATGTCAGTATGTGTTTCACGTTGTTAATTGTAGCTTTGGCCATTCCTATTCTCTTCTTGATTTTTGTTTCACTTCTACCATCTTCTGTTATTATATGACCAAGATATGAGAAACACTTGACTTGTTCCAGGATTTTCCCATTTATTCTTATCTTTACTGTTGATTTATCGTCTTTGTGAGTAATATTTTAAGTGTGTGACGCATCATGCTGACTGTTTTAAAGTCTAAACATTCTGTTACATTAAGTTATTTGGGCAGCGTTATAAAGACTGATGTCTTCAGGTTATGTGGTATATATCCTGTATGGTATATTTCGTTGCACAGATCTGTGATTGTATATATTCCAACACTCTCCATGGCTTCTATCATTTCTATTTTTATGTTGTCCATGCCTGCCGATTTTCCTTTTTGAAACCTACGAGTTTTTATTGCTTTACTTCTGATCTGAGAGTGTTTCTCACCATTTACGCACACCTATCGATAGTCAGTAGAATCCTTTTAAATGCCGATAGCTTGCTTCGCTTTAAATTTGGACGTCCAAAAGTAGAATGTCGGTAGTTCGGAAACGAAAATCTTAAAAAAAAAAGTGTGAATTTTGGGGGCGGAGAAAAAAAACTTTTTTTTCATAGGAAAAACCTAGATACAGAAACAACCTAGATCTAGGTGGAAAAACCCTGGAGTGGCAACGCTGTTCATGTCTCTGTGGCATACAACTTTGACCCTCCTCTACGATCCCCATGATTTCCCTTTATTTAAATTAACCCAATGAGTATAGCGGACGGCGGGACAGCACCTAGCGAAGATAAAATGCGGTAACGCTTGTGTGAGTTATACCCCTTAACAAACCAGACACTGACCACGACTTACTTGATCTTAGAAACCGTCTGAATGAACACACACTTTCCTTGATCTTGTCTCTAGCACTCAGATCAGTAACTCAGATAAAAAAGGGCGAGTTGTATATCTAAAAATGAAAATGCTAAATAGGCAACAACAACAAAAAAACATTAAAGTGCAACACTGCTATGTGTGGCAGTTAGTAATAGCTCCCTTCAGTCACAACTGACTATAGGAATGCGCCTTGAATTGATAGCCATCAGCTGCTTTTTTTCCTGGAGTTGCTTTCGGGGTGTTCTATTATCTACTGGTTGTTGTGAGAGCTTCTTTTCACCCAGTCTGAGGTAGAGCCGTAGTGAGCATCGCTGCGTGGTGCGATCGGCAGCCTCGTCCTCCCAGGTTGCTAGATTTATGTCCAGCATTTTCATGTCTCTCTAGCACACATCATTGAACTTCAGCTGCGGTCGCCCAACTGTTCTTTTGCCATCTTCCAGTTGTCCATAGAAGATATTCTTTGAGGATGCGACCATCTTCCCTGCGGCAGAAATGGTCAAGCCAGCCGTAGTCTGCGCTGTCTAAGTAGTATATACTTGCTTTGAAGGCCAGAAAGTGACAACACCTCGACATTTGTCACTTAGTCCTTTCACGAAATACCGAGGATGTGTTGTAGACACCGTAGATGGAAGGTATTGTGCCTTCTTTCTTGCTTAGCATAGGTTGTCCATGTCTCGCTGACATATAGAAGTGTGTGTATAATTCAAACTAGGACAAAATACACCAGATAGTAGCCGGGTATAGTCTGGTGGGGGATATTCTGATCTGATTAACCCTACTCAATCATTCACTGAATACCATGCCTAGTGCGATTGGCGATCGTGTCTCTTCACTTTCTAATGTCTCTGGTTTCTTGAATTAGTTGTGCCTTCAATCTCTTTCCATGTGTGGTATTTTTGTCGAGGTATTTCTCGTTGTGCATTCCCCATCTTTCCGATGAGTTGAATTCATCACTTGTTTCCACATTCTCAAATAGTTTCTCTTCTTATGACATGTTCAAAAACGTACCTGTGTCTTATAGTGTAGGGTGACTATCTGTCCTCTTTTCCCCGGACGTGTCCTCTTTTTCACCTTAAGATTGGACTTCAGAGCTGCTTTTTTTTTTTTTTTTTCGAAAGTTTCATTTGTCCGGAGTTTTCCCCTCGAACATTGAACATGGCTTCGAAAAGGTCTATCATATGCAAGTATTTTCTTTAAGGACTATTTTTCAAGTAAATAACTGCATTATAGTTCAATTGTTGAAGTTCTAAACTGTGTTAAATTTCTATGAAGAGTTTGGTCGTATTGCATCATTGGATTCTATTGTTCAATTTCAATTTGCTAAGGTTTTTTTTTTTTTTAATTAAGCTATCCATACCGAATTTAAACAGACTATTTAACATTATATATTAAAACTTTTGTCAGATTTGATTTTTGATAACTTAAGTAGATCCTGGAATACTGAACTTTAAATTTTGTATCTAAAAAAAAAAAAGTTAAAATTTTTTAAAAACATTTTACATTATTTGCAATAAATCAAAATTTTGATAAGATATAAAAAAACTGGATCTGATGCAAGTTTTATTATCATTCATTCATAACCCTCCACTCCCAAAGGAGCATAGGCCTTCAACAAACACATGCCAAGTCCTCCTGTCCCGTGCCATCATCTCAAGTTCTTTCCATGTTCTCCTCATCATTTTCACCTCTGTTTCCAACTCTCTTCTCCATGTACTTCTTGGTCTTCCTCTGCCTCTCTTGCCCTGGGGGTTCCAGAACAAGGACTGCCTTGTAATGCTATCAACAGGTTTCCTCAGTGTGTGTCCTATCCATCGCCATCGTCTTCTTCTCATCTCTTGTTCCACTGGCACTTGTCTAGTTCTTGTCATCAGTTCCACGTTGGTAACCTTGTCATACCATTTTAATCCCTCTATTCTACGCAAGCACCCATTTATGAAAGTCTGTAGCTTTTTGGTTGTTGTCTTTGTTGTTCTCCATGTCTCCGAGCCATACAATAGGACTGACTTCACATTTGAGTTGAAGATTCTTATTTTCGTGTTGGATCCGATCTCTCTTGATCTCCATATATTTCCCAATGCAATGAAAGCTCCTCTTGCCTTTTGTATTCTTATTTTGATATCGCTGTCTGTCCCTCCAACTTTGTCTATATTACTGCCAAGATATGTGTATGATTCTACATCTTGAATTGGTGTTTCTTCAAGTTCAACCCTGTTATCATTACCTGCATTTATTCTCATTATTTTTGTCTTTTCCCTGTGTATTTTCAGACCCAATTGCTGTGACCTCTCATCGAGTGTTTTCAATTTGTCCTGCATCTGATTACGGTTATGGGACAGAAGAGCCAAGTCATCAGCAAAATCCAGATCATCCAACTGCTTAGTCAGAGTCCACTGGATTCCATTTCTGTTGTGTGTTGTCGATGATCTCATAACCCAATCTATTGCCAGCAAGAAAAGAAATGGAGACAAGAGGCATCCCTGTCGCACTCCTGTTCTTATCCCAAACGGTTCTGTAAGCTGTCCTTCGTGAAGAACTCTGCATGTCATGTCTTCATATGTTTTCTTTATTAAATTAATGATCTCCAGGGGAACTCCATAATGCCTCATCAATTTCCAAAGTGATTCTCTGTCTACACTGTCAAATGCCTTTTCGTAGTCCACAAATCCGATGTATAGTGGTGAATTCCATTCTAGACTTTGTTCAACTATTATTCTCAAAGTGGCTATCTGGTCTGTACATGATCTGTTTTGTCGAAAACCTGCTTGTTCATCTCTCAGTTTCTTGTCTATGGACTCTTTTAATCTCTCAAGGATAATCCTGTTTAATACTTTTCCTGGCACTGATAGTAACATTATTCCTCTATAATTTGTGCACTCTTGTAAATTTCCCTTCTTAGGCAACTTAACCAGATATCCTTCCTTCCATTCTGCTGGTATCTCTTCCTTTTCCCAGACTTTACCAAGTAATTTATATAACATCTCTGTAGCCGTGTCGATATCTGCTTTGATGGACTCTGCTGGAATGCCATCAGGTCCAGACGCTTTTCCATCTCTTAGAAGCTTTATGGCTTTCTTTATTTCTTCCTTCGTTGGTCTTTCACCGTTAATTTGTAGCTCTTCTTCTGCTGGCTGGATGTCCGGCGGGTTTTGTGGAGCTGGTCTATTGAGAAGGTCCCCAAAATATTCTGTCCACCTCTTCATTTGCTCTTGTATATTGCTGAGCAGTTTCCCATTCTTGTCTTTTATGAGGCAACTTGTTTGCTTGTATTTCCCTGTTAGCTTCTTTGTGCTGCTATACAGTTCTCTCATATTTCCTTTGGCTGCAGCATCTTCTGCCTCTCTTGCCAACTCCTCAATATACTTCCTCTTGTCTCTTTTGATACTTCTTTTTACTTCTTTGTTTGCTTCTGTGTACACTTCTTGAGCCTTGGCTTTGGAGCTTCTAGTTTTGCTTGTGTTTAACTCTGCTTTCTTGTTTTTTTTCTGTCTTTTATCTTATTGATGGTTTCTGTTGTTATCCATGCTTTTTGTTGTCTTTCCCTTTTCCCCAGTATTTCTTCACATGTCTCCTTACATACTGTTTTGACCTGCTGCCAATAGTCTTCTGTATTCTCTACATCTTCCAGCTGTTGGAGCACTTGGAATTTGTTGGATACTGTGACCGCAAATTTGTCTCTTGTTTCTTGATTTCTTAGCTGTCCTACATTAAACTGTTGTCTATAATTTTGCATTGTTGCATATCTCTTGAGTTTCATCCTCACTTTGGCTATCAGAAGATGGTGATCCGATGCCACATCTGCTCCTCTATATACCTTTACATCCTGCAATGATGATCTAAACTTCTTGTTTATGCATATATGATCAATCTGATTTTCTGTTCTATGGTCTGGTGATATCCATGTTGCCTTGTGTATTCTCTTATGTGGAAACATGCTTCCTCCTATAGCCAGTTGATATGAAGCACAGAAGTTTGCGAATAGCTCTCCATTTTCATTCATTACTCCTAGCCCATGTTTTTCCCATGACTTCTTCGAATCCAGTGTTGACTGTACCTATCTTTGCATTCATGTCACCCATCAAAATTGTGATGTCTCTTCTTTTTACTTTATCCATAATTTCCTGTAGTTTAGTATAAAATGCTTCTTTCACAGACTCTTCTTTGTCATTAGTTGGTGCATAACATTGGATGACATTTACATGAATTTTCTTTTTAGCTGTTTTGAAAGAAGCTGTTATTATTCTGGGTCCAACAGCTTCCCATTCAATTAGTGCTTTCTGTGCTTCTTTAGATAACATAAGAGCTACCCCTTCACTGTGGTGTGAACTTTCGTCTTCATGTCCTGAGGACAGCACCAATTCACCTGTGATGAGTTTCTTCCTGTCTACCCCCTTCCACTTTGTTTCACACATTCCCAGAACCTCGATTTTGTATTCCCTCATTTCTGCTGCTACTTGCACCACTTTCCCTTGTTCGTTTAATGTCTGAACATTCCAGGTGCCAAATCTGGAAGTTCTCCTAGAAGAAAGAAGGTTAGTCAGCAACACAGACTCCTTTCGGCTTTCTCTGTGTTGCATCATACGCCTCCCCGCGAGAGGACCTTCCCCTGTCTTGGATGGCTGTGTTTTATTTTCTTTATTTGACTTGTCCATATTTGTTGAAGTTTTTTGTGGTTTAAATTTTTTTTACAGGATGGTGTAACCGGCCCCATGCCCAACCCTCCTTAGTCGCTTTTTACGACATGCTTGGTAGGGGACAGTGTTACTATTCTTTGCTCCCCTTTCGGGCCCCGGTAACACACGGGTGTTTTATTATCATATGGGGGAGTATTTGTGCTAAATCTTATATTGATTAATTTTAAAAATTTGCAAGTTATAAGAACATTAGTAAAATAAAACAAGGTTTTGAGAAAATCTTGATTTTCTTCATAGAAAAAGCAGAATTTCTGAAGAAAATTCTGTTTAAGATATCAAAATAAACCTACTTAGAATGTGTTCTGACAAATAATTTTCAGAGATTTAGATTTAGGGGAATATAAATTATCAGATTATAGACTAATCCCAAGTTTAAATGTTGTGCTGTTTTGACTTAAAATGCACTCTGGCTCCTCCCCTTAAGCTTGGTTACTGTAGCGAGTTGGATGTTAGATAGAAAAATTGATATAGTTCCTAGAAATGGAGAAGAGAACTTCTGAACTAGTGGTAGGGATGGCGCAGGACAAGTCAGGTAGTTAACTGCACAGTCTTAGATGGTAGCAGTAGAAGAGAGCTGTGAAGTAAGGCACCTTCTCGCTAGACCTATCATATGCTCCAAGGGTGTCTCTAGTAATAGTTGGTGTGAAATGCATCTGTTTCCTACAACCAAGACGATCCTGCGACGATGACGGACCACTATTGATCAGAATCCTCATTTAGACAACACAATCCATGATGACGTGGTCATGTCAATCAAAGAAGTACGCCATACAATCGATAACATAAACCGTTAGACTATAGACATCACTTATAATTTTTTTCTGAAATTTGTCTTGGTTACTTCCCTTTGGTCCTAAGTCATGCCAAAAGTGGTTTCCCCATAAAGGTAATACATCAATGAAATTTTAAATTGAACGAAAGAAACGAAGAAAGCGAAGAAGCAGTGAAAGAACATGAGGAAGAAGAAGAAGACGAACTCTTTGTCATCCAACATTTAAAACCTAAGCCATGAAAAGGACTGTTAGCCCTTACCTAACAAGGACTTCTAGCTACGTCATGCTGTTCAGGATTGTTCAGATTATATTCAGTTGGAAACCAATTTCAGTTATCATCATAGGGCTTAGAGTACCCAGATTACGGTATCAGCAGGTAATTCATAGTCAATGCTAACACTTATATTAAATATTAAACCAATTTATAAAACACCAAAATACTTGTAACCCAACGATTAATACAAGTTTAACATACCTTTCAGACACAGTGTTACGGATCTGAGTATCACTTATGCAAGTCTGCTCACAAGCAGGTCAGCTTTGCTTTACTCAGCTATGGGCTGTGGTTATGTGGCTTCGACAAACGTGTGTCAGTCCGCTGGACGTCTTTTCTGCAATCAAATTTTGAGAGTCCAGGATTGAATCTGAGCGGGCTTATATACCCAATCAAGTCTAACCCTTGTTTCTCGGAGGTCCAGCCTGAGTTCACTTTCTTTCTTGTAATTTTCGTTTTATTTCAAAGCTGTTGGGCAATTTTTACGATAAAAACGTGATTTCCTCATCAATTACCAAAGATTATGATTTCATATTGCCATAATTACATGTATTTGTAGTTGATGTTCAAATCCCAAAAATAATGTTTCCGTTGGGGGCATTTATTATAAAGTTATAGCAAAATGACTGGTGTGCTATTCATAATTTATTATAAATATACTACTTTACGTGGCAATTGCAGAGTGTTTGGCCCGTTTGGCTACAGTTACACAAAGTTTCCAGTGTTTAGTCAAGGAGGATAACAAGGCTTGACTTGAATTTTTCGAGACAGATACATCATTAGTGGTTCTTCTAAACAACCAAATATTGTAATTCCTAATTTAGTTATTCAACTTCTATTTGGTAGTTGATTTTTCTTCGAATTACATACTCCACTTATTTATACAGTAGTTGCAATTTACTCTAAAATCGAGTTCATTTGAGTAGATTGTAGATTCTGTCCACACTACTGACTCACTACTATTGACTTCAACTATCCGTCACATTGCATACTACAGTCTCATACTATATTTGTGTTTATTGTTTTTTGTCGACATAGTGTGAGTTTTGGGGGAAAGAAACTCTGTTGCTAAAGACTTCACTGAACTGTTGTCATTAATAGTGTTCCATCACTGACCTCAGCGGCGTGCGATCCGAATTCTGGGGGTGCGAGACATGCTAGATATTTCAGAAGGCAAATCAGCATAGATATCCAACTGTATTTGTACAAAACAGAGCACTGAAAGTGTGTGTTCAGTACCGAAACTAATAGATATCCAACTGTATTTGTACAAAACAGAGCACTGAAAGTGTGTGTTCAGTACCGAAACTAATAGATATCCAACTGTATGTGTACAAAACAGAGCACTGAAAGTGTGTGTTCAGTACCGAAACTAAGTCACATTTGTAAAATAACATTTTCTCAAGCATAACTGAAAAGAAGCAGCAGGGGACTCCGTGACGAGCTCATGATTACTATCAAATGTAAAATGCTTAACTTTCAAATAATCTCAAATTTATTATAAAATGTAAAACACAAAAAATTAGTTCTTTCTCATTCTTTAGTTACGAAACTATACTTAAAATATTAACCTCCTTCAAATCGGTTTGAATGTTGGCGCGAGTTATATATATCTAGACTTGTATTTTTTTTTTTTTTAAAGTTGGAAGTCTCCTAATTAAATGCTACTCGCCTACCAGGTGTTTATTATTAATAATAATAATAGCCCCAATAAGTCATAACTGACTCTGGGAATGCGCCCCTGAGGTGTCAGCACTCGGCTGCTTATTTTCCTGGTGTTGCTTTCGACGTTTTCTCCTCTCTTCTGCTTGCCGTGAGAGCTTCTTTTCGCCCAGTCTGGGGTGGCACCGTAGAGAACATTGCCACTTGTTGCAATCGACAGTTTCATCCTCCCAGGTTGCAAGATTTATGTCCAGTGCCCCAATGTCTCTCTTGCACACATCTTTGAACCTTCAGCTGCCAGTTGTACGTAGAAGATATCTATCGGGATGTGACCATCTTCCATGCGGCGGACATGGTCAAGCCAGCGTAGTCTGCGCAGTGTATACATTAGGGTGACCGTATCGTTTAACCCAAAAAGGAGGACAATATTCACTTTGTTGTCATGGAAAGGAGGACAATGGAGAACACTATAGTGAAAAAGTAGGTCAAAAAGTAGGACGTACTAATATTAAATAATAAATGACAGAGAATCTTATTTATTACACATCAAACAATAATTTCATCAAATCACCTTGATTTTGCCTTCTTTAGCCTAAACAACATCTGGAAGTCCTCCCAATACAGCACAAGCACAAAATTAAGATTATATCAGAGCTGTGTGCTTTCTGTGCTTCTCTATGGTGCGGAATGCTGGAGAGTTACAGAGAAGGAAATGTCGAAATTGTCTTCTTTTCACACAACATGCCTAAGAAAAATTCACCGAATCTTTTGGCCGAATACCATCACTAACCAAGATCTGCTTACTCGTAGCAAGCAAGAGGACATGCACACCATCATAGCTGGCAGACGCTGGAACTGGGTTGGTCATACAGAAGAGACCCCGATGCCATCACAAGAACAGCTATGCTTTGGACCCCTGAAGGAAAACGAAAAAGAGGCCGACCAAAAACAACCTGGCGGAGGACTGTGGAGGCTGAGATGCAAAGAATGAACCAGAGTTGGGGCACTGTACGAAGGATGGCCACCGACCGAGCAAAGTGGAATCAATTTGTTGTTGCCCTACAAGACGCCACTAGGCGTGATGGCCACTGACTGCTTTGACGGTCGGCGGCTAAGGATCAAAGAAGAAGCAGACCTTGATTTTGTCTCTACTGATATACTCCCCTGTTCACAAAGTTCCGGGACTCATTTTTTTTATTCGAATAAGTAGACTTACATACTATTTGGTTCTATCTCCTTCAAAGTAGTTCCCTTGTGAGTGTACACACTTATTCCAACGTTCCTGCCACTGAAGGAATCATCTCTGGTAGTCACTATGCGGAATAGCCCTCATTTGTCTCGTCGCGTTGGCTTGAATCTGCTCAATGTCATCGAATCTACGACCTTTCATTGTTTTCTTAAGTTGCGGGAACAAGAAAAAGTCACACGGAGCAAGATCGGGTGAGTATGGAGGATGCGGGAGCAATGGAATGTTGTGTTTCGTCAAAAATGCGTTTGTGGTGACAGACCTGTGTGCAGGTGCATTGTCATGATGAACACGCCAATTGCCTGTGCGCCACTTCTCAGGCCGATGTCTGCGCACAGCGTCGCGGAGGCGTTGCAGGACTGTTTTGTAGAATTCAGCATTGACACTCTGTCCTATAGGGACGTATTCATGATGCACCAGGCCATAAATGTCGAAAAACGCTACTAACACGGTCTTGACATTGGACTTGACCTGTCGTGCCTTCTTCGGCCGAGGAGATGATTGCGTTTGCCACTGGGAGGACACTTGCTTTGTTTCCGGGTCATATCCGTACATCCAGCTTTCATCACCAGTTATTATCGAGGACATTAAATTTGCGTCTTTTTTTGCTATCTCAAGGAGGTCAGTGCAAATGGACAACCGATCGTCCTTCTGGTCCTCAGTCAGGTGGCACGAGTTTCGCCGACACCCGTCTCATGTGCAAATCTTCAGTTACGATTTTATGGCACGTACCAATTGATATTCCAAGATCATCAGCAACCTCTCTGACAGCCAGACGTCGGTCAGCGCGTATCATTTCTTGCACACGTGCAACGAACTCGTCGGTGTGGGAGATGGAGGGTCTCCCTTGACGGGGGCCATCTTCAAAGGATCGGAGTCCACTTTTGAAACGGGAATACCACTCAAATGGTTTAGATCTACTTAAACAGGACTCTCCGAAAGCTGTTTGCAACATTTCGAGAGTTTCGGAACCAGTTTTTCCTAGACGAAAACAGAAATCAATACACACACGTTGTTGAATTTTGCTGTCCATTTTTGAAACGCGACGAGCACTATTACGTCACATCCGCTTATACGCTACCACACAGCGCATGCGCGAAATTACAAACTTCAGGTTTGGTACATATAGTGGCACGTGGTTGACACGTGCACTGTGTTGATATCACCTAGCTCCTTATAACGTTTTCCGGATAAAAAATGAGTCCCGGAACTTTGTGAACAGGGGTGTATTAAGGTGATAAAAGTAGCCTTTAAAAACGCTTGATTGCTTTTTAAAGACACACAGAAACATTGTCACATATATATCACTAGCGGTTGTTCTGGTTCTGGCGCATGCAAATTTGTTGGCACTTTCTGAATGATGAAAGTCTTTTAAAGTATAGTCCACTGATTTCAAATTATTGTGATGTTTCACAGTATGAAAAGCAAAAGGGCATTCTGTAGCAGCTACTTTTATGGTTCCGTGATTGTTTCTTTTGTAAATAATGTCAATTTTTATTGCGAACTTTCAGACACAAATGCGTTCTTGTTTTCATGTGTTGGTGTGTGTGGGTTTGTGTGTGTGTGTGTCTTTTCTTCTTTTTAAATCAGCAGCATCTTTATTTGCTACTGACACAAATGTGCCACCTCTGCACACGAGACATTCTGTTTCTTGCCGACTTCTGGCAAAACATGGAAATTTCTGTTTCAATTTATCTGCGAATACACATGTTTTTAAAATGCAAACCACAAGGTCACTTATATTTGGACATGCGCCGTAATATGACCGATAGACCACGTGTCTAGGTTGAAGGATGAGCACCTCGCAAATACGAGGCAAAATCCTATTTTTTTAAAGAGTCGGCTTGTGTAATAAATATATAATGTCATTAATTAATCTTACTATACGGGAGCTAAAACCGCGTTTTTACGCGATAGTTAAGCTATCGTTACCGTCGCGCGCCACTTCACGGGGCGAGCCGTAAAATTGGTACTAAACCCGCGCCACTTCACGGGGCTTGCCGGATATTAAGAGTAAGTTAAAATTATTTGTAATTTGCAACAGACGAGTTTTTAAATAATTAAACCGGATACCGTTTTATCATTTAAAGTGCATTTTTTAATTACTGTTGGCAATAGAAAAATAGAGCGAAAATGTGTAAAACTGAGTTAAAATATGATTATAATCTATAACTGATAAACAATCCAACAACATGAAAGCTTGCGGGATTGTTGATACATTGTTTGCTGGGTTCTGAGGAAATTAAGTCGTCGGAAGTGAAATTCAAATAAAGAATTTTCGAAATGGCGTCTTTCGTATAATTTAGTAAATGGCGAAAAAGCCTGATATTTCAAAAAAATTCGGCCGGACGCACATTTTAGGCAGGAAAGCCGGATAAATCCGGTCGTGTGGTCCCCTAGTATACATGTTTTGAAGGCCAGCACCTGACAATACCTTGAAATTTGTCACTTTATCCTTCTTCTTCTTCTTCTTCGTTCGCCCTGAAAAGGACGGTGGTTGCGTTGTGTCTGTTTACGCCTAAGCTGTGATATCTGCACCTTTCGGTCGACACATCCGACTTCAGCACGGCATTTTTTAGGGACCGGGTTTGCCTTCCCATTGCGATCCGCACTCGCTCAGCCAGACTGCACTGCTGCAGACTGTTTCCAGGACCACCACGTGGAGGTGGAGTGCGGTCTTGACCAGCTCTGGTTTGCTGGTCCTGATCCAGTATCCAATAGAGAATTGGGTGCGCAGGCCCGCCTAACATTCTACCTTTCCTCTCTCTCTCATCTTTCATATTATATCCATTCATTCTTACATGTACTTGAAATATTGCTTTAAAGGCAAGCAACATTATAAAGGTAATATAACAGCACAGATTTTTCTAGTACCCAATCATAATAAAGAAATTACATATGTTTAAAAAAAAAATTTGAAAGAACAAACAAGACAAAAATCAAGGCCTCATTGAAAAGTATCTGATTAGAGTGACATACAAGAAGAACAAGAAATACTCGAACAGATTGCGAGACTGAAAGACGCACGAAGAAGAGAGCTGGAGACATAAATTAATGGCATCAGAAAGACGGAAATAAACTTGAGCTGATGGCTTGGGACAAGAAAACTTGAAATGAGAGTGATTACGGAATGCAATGTTTGGCTCGCGACACACCGAATTTTTTATTGACAAGAACTACCTTCAAAAACACCATATCCTAGCAGTGCGTTATTAAATAAATTACAATATTTTTATTAATTATTATTAAAATATATTTGAAATAAAGTAAATTATATTACCGAAAAAAATCTGGAAACTTCTGAAAAATTATATGGGTTTCTATACACATATTTCCCATATTATATCACATGTAACAAAGTAATTAGAAAATGAGCTTCATGTTTATTTTTGGCATATGTTTTTTTTAAAATGTCTCTAAATCCTTGATTGTCTTTGAATCTTCCCACCACGCCTGTCATCCTCTCGCGCCGCGCCACTGTGGCGTGTCACACCGTTTGGGAACCAGCGCCCTAGCAATATAGTAGGTCCCACAGCAGGCAGTTGTTTGATCAAGTTGCTCATTCATGGGGAAATAAAAGACATGTGAAAGTAAAATACAACTGTAGAAAGAAAATGGACACTTTGGCTACTTTCCTCGGCTACAATGATTTGAGGAAGGAAACACAATAAAAAAAAAAAAAAAAAAAAGGAAAGTAATGTTTAGGATGAGAGGAATGTGTGAATTAAAACAAAAACAAATTTAAAGTGTTTTGGACCCAGATATGGAAAGATAAGTTTGAAGACAATGTGTTTTTCACGACAGCAAGAAAGAAACGTCACAAGTTTAGATGGAGAAGTGGTCTTTCAACGTTGAACATCCTAACAAAAGACTGAAATTGTTGGAAATCGATTGGTACGGAGACAGCATTTACTCTGGCTTTTACTGAACCCAATATTGCATATCTCCATAGAAATCGGCGTGATATTTTAAAAATGACTTAACCCCCACCCTAGGGCTGCCAATGTATCACTTGCTCCCAAGTACGGAACAAGAAATTAACAAATGGGAGGGGTATGCACACATAACAGTACCGTAGTGGTCTGTGTACTTTGCTGTCTGAATTTTCACGGCTATTAAATCGTGGCTATTATTTTTCTTTTTCGCAGAAGACGAAATATGTATGTGATCTTCAGGGGTTATTCACTATGTTCTGGACATTTAGTAACATTTTTTTTTTTTAAAGATTAATACCAAGCTTTCATCATAGAGTACAGACAAGATTATCACACTGCGCTTAAAAGTTGAACAGAGCATGGAATTAAACTCACTACTTAGCACAGGATTTATAGACTATGAAGCGGTCTTCCAGCAGTTAAAACCACAAAATCACTTTGGAAACTCATGAGACATTATGGCGTACGTCATATGTTCAATAACCTGTTAATGAAAACGTGAAGATACGAAATGCAAATTATTTATGCAGGACAACTTAGAGCCCTTGGAGATAATAACTGTTACGTGCCAGGGATGGAACATGCTAATGTAATGACTTGCAACTAACTACTTTGTTGGTACCACACATCTCGATGGAAATAAATGAAAATAAGAGCTGATAAATCAAAAATTCACATCTGGCAACCTTTCGTAATTAATGTCACATATGGCACAGGAGAGAAATATCAGATGCCTCTGAGACAAGATGCAAATGTCACCTTAAGTGACAAAAGCCATGTATCTGCTGCAGGAACTGAAAATAAAATGGCCTGTTCATCTAGTAGAAAAGAGCCAAAACGGATATCATAAGATCAGTCTGCATGGGGACACATGAGAGAGAATGGTGGGCAGACAATGTTAAAGAGATCCTGAGAGAAATTGTATAATGCAAATCAAAGCAACATTTTACACAAGAACATAAACTGTTTATTCCCATTGCACAAGTGCACTGAAAAAAAAAGAGTAAAATAATAGTGCACAGAAAAACTAAAAGCCTGGTAGAAAATGAAGAAATGTCCTGCTGTACAACCTACATGCTCCTTGCTGCTGAAATATCAGGAAAGAAAACTATCGGAAGCATTGTCTCAACAGTAACTGACAACACAACAGCATATATTTGCTTTATATCAAAATTTTAATAAACTGTGAAGTTATTAAAAAAAAAAAAACAAAGTTGACAAAAGATCAAATATATGCATATTTCTGTTCACTGATGTGTTTGTTGTATGTTTCATCAGTAGTTTATTTTGCATGTTGTCAATGAAAGGTTGAATGAAAAGATCTGTAGAACTTTAATTTGGCAATGACCAAACTGTTTACAAGCGTTCGTAAAAATTTATATCATTAACATATTTGGAGCAAAGTTTTGTTTAATTATTATTTTAATTTATTTTTAAAAACAAACTAAACAAACTTCAGATTTCTTCACATTTTCTTTTTAAGGCAATAGATAAGTGGAAAGAATTACAACAAATTATGGCTGCTTGTGGATGTAACAGCAAGTTTTGGCATATATGTGTATGTTTAAAATTTTTTCTTTTAAAATAGCAAATCCAAAGTAAACGTACAGGCAAGATTCAGAGCATGAAAATGCCTTGAAAAACAACTGCTTGCTTGAACACTAATCAACAGAACAAAATCAATAATCTAAGTGCTAAGTACTTTAAGCATCACTTCAACAAGGTAGGTTGACTGAAGGAGCATAACTTCATATAGCAGAATATAATGCTTCAATAACGCCAAATTATATTTACCTGGGAGTCATTTGAATATTCTACCAGAAATTCATCAGACTAAAATAACCATCAGTGTTTTATCTTGTACACACTCTTTCTGGGAAGTTGTTATTCACTGAGCAGATGAACATTTCTTATCTAACTGCATTTATGCAAACTGTATCTGAAAAGCTATCTGCCAATATTCTGGTCATGTTAAAATCATTACTACTTCCAATTAATGTAATTATTTGGCAGGAAAAGTTCCTACAATAAGTTTAACAAGATGTTACTTCATTGTGAACATTAATGCTTAAATGAGGATAAACACAGAACAATATTTAATGGCAATGAATGACTCCACAGCTGAATGATATATGCCTGAAAGTATTTTTAAAAAAAACAAAAAACAAGTAAACAGTGTTTAATTACTAATGCAGAACATTGAATAAAAGTTTCACTTGATTTCAAGTTTGGTATTAGAACTAAAGCAAGGTAATCTGTTGACTTCAAGAGCCCAAAAAACAAATGGAGACCGAAATTAGAAACACTTTCGGTGAACAATTCCTGGGCCATATTCATCATATTCTTGCACTGTGATCCACATATCTTGGAAGGTTGGAAGAGAAGCTAGAACTGAACCTCCAATCCATACAGAAAACTCGCGTTCTGGAGGAGCAATTATATTTATATCCATTGCACTTGGAGCCAGGGCAGCAACTTCCTTTTGCATACGATCTTCAATCCCTGGATATATTGTGGACCCTCCACACAAAACTATATTTGCATACAAGTCCGTACGAATGTCCACATCACACTTAAGTATGGAGTTGAATGCTGTCTCATGAATACCTGATGATTCCATACCTAGCAGAGATGGCTGAAACATTGCCTCAGGTGTGCGAAATCTTTCGCTGCCAATAGTAATAACCTGTCCATCTGGTAATTCATAACTTTTCTCTAAGGTTGATGAAGAAGCTGCTGTACCCATTTCTTGCTCAAAGTCTAGAGCAACATAACAAAGCTTCTCCTTGATGTCTCGAACAATTTCTCTCTCAGCAGTACGTGTGAAACTGTAGCCTCTCTCTGAGAGGATCTTCATCAGGTAATCAGTAAGGTCACAACCAGCCAGGTCCAGCCTCATGATGGCATGAGGAAGAGCATAACCTTCAAAGATGGGAACAGCATGAGTGACTCCATCACCAGAATCTAGCACTAAACCAGTGGTACGGCCAGAGGCAAACAATGACAGTACAGCCTGAACAGCTACGTTCATGGATGGAGTGTTGAATATCTCAAACATAATTTGGGTCATCTTCTCTCTGTTGGCTTTAGGATTGAGGGGAGCCTCTGTAAGCAGGACTGGGTGATCTTCAGGTACAACTCTCAACTCAGTGTTGTAAATGTGATGCCAAATCTCCTCCATATCATCCCAGTTAGTGACAATACCATGCTCAATAGGATACTTGAGATTGAGGATACCTCTTTTGGACTGGGCGTCAGCACCAACATAGCTTTCTTTCTCACCTATACCAACCATGACACCCTGGGAAGATAAAGTGAAATACATTTATACAATGCACTGAAGATGCTTGTGGCCTGAAGGATCAAGAAAACTTAATTACAACTCAAAGTCCAAACAACAGCCTGCATTTTTTGTATTTTTTACAGCTGGCAACAGTTAGCAGTTTTGTATCAAAAATATGTTTTACTGTTGATAGGATGAAACAGTAATGTTACAACCTTTATTTGAAATGCTTTTGATCAGTACCATTAGGGGGGAAAAACATGCAGGCAACTTTTTTTTTTTAAGTGCAGCATTAATTTAAGAGCCATTCATGTGTACCTTAGCCTGATAGGGTTGCAAAGAATAGAATGCAATACTGTACCCTACTATGCTTGTTGTAGGAGGTTTGGGGATGGAGTTGGCTACCCAACATTTTCAGCTAAAAAACTTTAACAACAATATGGAAAATCAACTAAAATGTACAGGAAGGCTTGGCATGAATTTCTTGAAGGCTTATGCTCCTGAGGGAGCTGAACAGCAATGGGATATCATTTAAGAATAGTTACAAATTTCTAATGACATATGTAGCAATCATCATCATAGCAGCAGTTCTATTTGGCTGATATGATATTTACATAATCCATAGTCTCTGATGTTACTTTGAGATGTGTTGGTCACTTCCTTCCATGTAATGTAATATTTTTCGTAGCTCTATCTCTTGCTTATTCTTGTGGTTTTGAGTCCTGGCGGCTATAAGTTTCAATTGCCTCTATTCTGCACAAGCACCGATTTATTAAAGTTTTTTTTTAATTCTGGTTATCATTTTTTGTGATTCCCCCATCTTTCGCAATAATTAAATATGACTATATCTGGACATCGGAGTTGAACATTCTTCTTTGTGTGTTGGATTTTGTTTGACTTCCATATATTTACCAATGAAATGAGAGCCCCTCTAGCCTTTCATGTTCTTATTTTGATATTATTGTATGCTCCTCCAATTTTGTCTATACTGCTTCCAAGATATTTGTACGATTCCACAGCTTGTAGGGATGCATCTCGAATTGCAGTTTGGCTATTGTTTGTCGCAGATGAAATGAGCTGCAGTGGGACGTATGTTCGATGCGGCATTTAAAAATACAGTAATATGGGGGTAACGGTTAGGTCTAGGAAGGTTTGGTGTATGATTGAAGGCATATGTTACATGGGGAGCAATAGATCTAGTGTATCACCGTCGATGTTCAAGCCTACCTGATGTCGAGGTCTTCCTACAATTGAAGGAAAAATAGAGCGTGGTGAATTCTCCCCGGCAAAACCGGCTTTGCACATCCCAGATCCATTGTCAATAACAAGAGGTACAAAATCCTCATCGAAATCGATCATTTTCCCGGATTAGTTGAACTGTGTCTTTCGTCTAAGTCCTTTAAAATAAACTGTCTTAGACTTCTGAACTCGCGCCTTGAGTCTACAAATTTCAGAGGATACAACTGAGTTTTGTTGTTTTTTGTTGTTGTTGACAAAATGGTACCCCAAATTTTGGAACCTAGCGACCGCACTGTACTTTTTTCTGTTGGCCAAGTGCATTTTAAAAGTAATCTTCTACGATCATTAGTTTTTTTAATCTTTGTGCGTGTTTTTTTTTTTTTTTTTTTTTTTTGGTTACTTTATTACTGTGCAAAGGTAAATAATATCCATTAACTGTAAATGTGTATTGCGTGGAGAGGAAAGGTTGTACAAATACCGTAGGCGTATAAGGCTGTTCAAATAAGACCCCCCCCCCAAAAAAAAAAATTATTATTATTATTAAACTGCTTTCAAGAGAACTGCATAATATAGTCAAACAGTATTTAACAAGAACAAAAGTTAAGTAATTGGTAAGGTGAAGGTCTGATGATGTTCTTACAATACATATGACGTATGGCAAGTAAAAGTCATTTACATGTCTAACTGGAAACAACAAGCCTTTACACCCTGCTCCCTGAATATTATTTTTGTTTGGTGTTTTTGTTTTGTTTAGTTTTATCTCGTTTTTTTTTTTTTTTTTGTAACATACAGTACTCGCAAAATTGGTAATTTTGATTTGCCCTGTGCATACACATGTGTGTGGATGATGGCAGATAAATGGTGAATTTGATGTAATCTTGGATACCCCCAGGCTTTCTACCACTTTTCACCTTGTTAACACCAGGGCAGTTGTGAGATACTTTACTTTGTTGTTGTTGTTTGTTTTTGTGTTGTTGTTTTTTGCATTTTTAATTTTTATTGTTTGTTTCTTGAAAAGGAGAGGTCACACACAAATACATTCACACACTTTTGGTTGTGATTTACTCTATTTGGACTGAGTGGAGGGGGAAAGAAGATACTATATTTAGATATCGAAAGTCTGATTTTATTGTCTTGAATTTATTACACTATATGTCCTAATTATAACCCATCAAGGGTTGAACGGGATACTTTTTAACAAAACAACAACAATGTGTGGAAAAAATTAAAGGCTATAACAAATAATAATATTTTAAACACAGGCTTTTAATGCACTAAATAGCAACAAATAATTTTTCAAGGAGTTTATAGCTTGCAGTAAAAAAAATGTAACATCACATTGACAAAAAGCGTGGGGTGCTTAAGCGCTTATCATATATTTTATACATAAGTGTGTACTGAAGTATAAAGCAGAAGTTAATTTCAAGTAGAATCAGCGCCCCAGGCTTTTTGACAATTTGATGTTACAATTTTTGACTGCAAGCTATAAACTCCATGAAAAATTATTTGTAGATTTTTAGTGCATTAAAAGCCGTGTTTCAAAAGTGTTTTTAAAATATTTTTTATTTTCTTCTTTTTAGTGTTATTTTGTTGTTGTTGTTTTTAATTGTCAAATGTAATCGATCCGCTAATGACATTATCAGTTTGCGATAAACGAATCCAGAGCACAGGAGACGGATTTAATTATTCAGTATATTACAAGGAAAGTTAATATTTTTTAAATGGTTAAGTACATGGGAGCATCAGGTGCCCTATTACTCTGAAGGGTCCTCCAGGCAGCGTGGTACAACAAGACCATACCAACGGATTGGGAGATTGCCTTCATAACATCAATTTTCAAAAAGGGTGAATATCGACAATGTGGAAACCATAGAGGCATATCCCTTCTCAGTGTCCCTGGTAAAATATACTCTAGAATCCTAGAGCAGAGACTCCGACGCCTAGCTGAGCCACAATTGGATGATGTCCAGTGCGGATTCCGAGCAAACTGAAGTACTCAAGACCTAATCTTCCCACTCAGACAGCTGAGGGAAAAAGCCCTTGAGTATAAGAGTGAGATCCATCTTTGTTTGATAGATCTGGAAAAGGCGTTTGACAGGGTCCCCTGGAGCAAACTTTGGGACTGTTTGGCAAGGAAGAATATTCCAGCACCTCTGATTCATGCTGTACAGAGCTTCTACAAGTCTTGCAGAAATTATGTGAGGACAGCAAACCATAAGTCAGAAGAGTTCAGGACCACCAGTGGTGTAAGACAAGGTGATATCCTGTCACCTTATCGTTTCATACTCCTCATGGACGATGTCATCAAGGCATGTAAGGAGAGAACAAGAAAGTATTCAGTGGGGTACTGGAAGATGAGACAGGTCTGTATTTCAGAGCTGGCATTTGCTGATGATGTTGCCCTGATTGCTAAATCAGAGGCACATCTCCAATCCAACCTGCAAGTCTGGAAAGAAGAGCTGGAGAAGAGAGGGATGGTCATAAGCAGCTCTAAAACAAAATCCATGGTGATATCACGAGAAGAACGAAGCCATCAGATTAAGCTGAGAGAACGGGTCCTGGAGCAGGTCAACCACTTTAAATACCTCGGAGCTATTATAGACCGAAAAGGGGGGGGGGGGGGCAGCAAAGAAGAGTCTGCCACTCGAAAAGCAGCAGCTGGGAGACTTTTTTAGGCCATAAATCGAGGATTCCTCAGCAAGAGAGAGGTTGGTAAGAAAAGAAGATGGCTGTATACCGCTCCACCTATGTCCCAGTCTTGACATATGGATGCGAGTCATGGGCAATGACCACAACCCACAAAAGCCAGATCCAATCCTCAGAAATGAGATATCTGAGGAAGGTGGTTGAAATAACAAGAAGAGACATGGTCCGCAACCAGACGATACGTCAAGGCCTAAAATCCCACCCCCTGCAGACTCAAGTAGAACAGTCCCAACTAAGATGGTTTGGCCATGTCTGCAGAAAGGGAGAAGATCGGATACCACGACAAGCATGGGAAACAAAGAGCCAGGGATCCAGACCCCCAGGACGACCCAGAGTCCGCTGGGAGGACGACCCAGAGTCCGCTGGGAGGACGACCCAGAGTCCGCTGGGAGGACAACATTAGACAATCTTTGAAGGACCGAGGACTAGGATGGAACGAGGCCAGGAGGAAGACAGCCGATAGGATAGTCTGGCGCTCTCTTTTCCAAACCTCTACACCTCACGGTAGAAGGGGAACGACTAAGTAAGGAAGTAATTTTTTTTTAAATTTTGATAAGAGTTGTAAATTACGTATTTTAAAATGTAGTTGTCAGTTGTGTGTATGTCTGCACGCGCGTGCGATAGTGTGTGTGTGGAAAGGGGGGAGAAGAGAAGTTTCAATAGTTCATTCAAGAGAGACAATCTTGTTGGAAAGAATACACCTAGATTATTTGCAGTTATCGCCCATTTAACTGATAATATGATACAAAGAAAAACAATTAATATTAATTTTAATTTTATTAATTTTATTATTTTTACGACTGATTATTGTATTGTCATGGGAAATGCACAACTATTCCAAGTTTCAGAGCTATTGCTCATCTGGAAGTGATTGAAAAATCGATTGCAAGATTTGAAGGTGACAAGAGAGTGTCATAAGTTGCACAATAAAGAAAAGCCTGTAATAAAAGGCGGAACTAGACAAATGATAATACCTACTATTAAAAACCCGGAAAGAGCAGATGCTGACATGCAAAGAGCAAATGTACTGGCCAGATACTATCATAATGTTGGTTCCATGAAAAAGCTATGTCAGAATGAGACCACTAGAAGAAAACAATTCATTACAAAACTCAGTGAAAAAGTAACTGAGAATACAAACAAGCTATCATATTTAAATGCAAATATTACAGTGGAGGAAGTGGAAAATGTAATAAGGGAAAAAACAAATACAGCATCAAGACATGATATCGTGAGCTATGAAATACTGATAGATATACCAAGGAGTACCTTAGAGATTGTAAGATCTCTATTTAACAAATTTTGGAATTTGAGGAAAATTCCCAAGACATGGAAAGTGGCAGTAGTTATTCCAGTACTAAAACCGGAAAAAGATGGTCATGATGCTAGTTCATAAAGACCAATTTCATTAACTTCTCACTTAGGTAAAATTTTAGAAACCATAGTAAATACAAGATTAAAGTTTTATTTGGAAAAGAATAAAATGTACAGTCAGACTCAATCAGGAATTAGAAGGGATAGATGCATTATGGATCAGATAATCAAAATGGAACATGAAATCAAATTAGGATTTCAAAAGAAAGAAAAAACAATGTCTAAATTCCTAGATATAGCTAGGGCCTATGATGAATGCTGGAGAGAAGGGGCTTTCTTTAAAATAAAAAAAGATAGGATTTACGGGTACAATGTATAGATACTTACAAAAATGTCTTCAAGGTAGATATTTTACAGCACAAATTAACAAGGGCAGGTCAGAATTGTATGAACAACAGAATGACATTCCTCAAGGATAAGTTTTATCCCCTTCAATTTTTACTATAATGGTAAATGATTTGAATGAAGAATTTAAAGATATCAAAAATATTTGATACAGTTCGCAGATGATGTTGCTATATGGAGATCTGGGAAAAATCTAACAGTATTATATAAAAATCTTCAAAAACAAATAAATCTTACTTACTTAGATTTAAGGCCTTGACGTATCGTCTGGTTGCGTACCATGTCTCTTCTTGTTACTTCAACCACCTTCCTCAGATACCTCATTTCTGAGGTTTGGATCTGGCTTTTATGGGTTGTGGTCATTGCCCATGACTCGCATCCATATGTCAAGACTGGGACATAGGTGGAGCGGTATACAGCCATTTTCGTTTTCTTACCAACCTCTCTCTTGCTGAGGAATCCTCGATTTATGGCCTGAAAAAGTCTCCCAGCTGCTGCTTTTCGAGTGGCCAACTCTTCTTTGATGCCTCCCTTTCGGTCTATAATAGCTCCGAGGTATTTAAAGTGGTTGACCTGCTCCAGGACCTGTTCTCCCAGCTTAATCTGATGTCTTCTTTCTTCTCGTGATATCACCATGGATTTTGTTTTAGAGCTGCTTATGACCATCCCTCTCTTCTCCAGCTCTTCCTTCCAGACTTGCAGGTTGGATTGGAGATGTGCCTCTGATTTAGCAATCAGGGCAATATCATCAGCAAATGCCAGCTCCGAAATATAGACCTGTCTCATCTTCCAGTACCCCACTGAATACTTTCTTGTTCTCTCCTTACATGCCTTGATGACATCGTCCATAAGGAGTATGAAGAGGTAAGGTGATAGGATATCACCTTGTCTTACACCAGTGGTGGTCCTGAACTCTTCTGACTTATGGTTTGCTGTCCTCACATAATTTCTGCAAGACTTGTAGAAGCTCTGTATAGCATGAATCAGAGGTGCTGGAATATTCTTCCTTGCCAAACAGTCCCAAAGTTTGCTCCAGGGGACCCTGTCAAACGCCTTTTCCAGATCTATCAAACAAAGATGGATCTCACTCTTATACTCAAGGGCCTTTTCACTCAGCTGTCTGAGTGTGAAGATTAGGTCTTGAGTACTTCGGTTTGCTCGGAATCCGCACTGGACCTCGTCCAATTGTGGCTCAGCTAGGCGTCGGAGTCTCTGCTCTAGGATTCTAGAGTAGATTTTACCAGGGACACTGAGAAGGGATATGCCTCTATGGTTTCCACACTGTCGATTGTCACCCTTTTTCAAAATTGGTGTTATGATGGCAATCTAACAATCGTTTGGTATGGTCGAAAAACAAATAAATCAAGTATTTAAATGGATGAATAAATGGGGATTTTACATAAATGCGAATAAGACAGTAGGAATGATCTTCAGTAAAGGTAGGATTGTTAAAAATAAGATAATTGACATGAACTTACAGGGGCAACAAATTAGATCATCTGTTTTGTTTCGCTTGCATACCGATCGATACATATCGTCTTCTTCTTCTGTCCTTAGCCACAGACCGTCAAAGCAGTCAGTGGCCATTACGCCTAGTGGCGTCTTAGGGCAACAGCAGATAGGTTTTCTTTGCCATTGTTTCCCATCACGCCTAGTGGCGTCTTTAGGGCAACGGCAAATCAACCCATTTGCTGTTGTTTCCGTAATCGAAGTGACTGGCAACGGGTGATCAGCCCGTTGTGAATACATATCGTAGTACGATATTAATGTCACGACAACGACACCTCTAGTTCGGACCTCTAAATTAGTACAGTCCAAACCAGAAGATATCTATGAATGATACTAGACCAACAACTGAACTGGAACAAACACATAGATAGACTGGTAGAGTCTTGCAGACGACTAACTAGCATGCTAAGATATTTTAAAGGTCATGGATTTTGCGCCAGCACTAAGACGATGATTATGTTTTATAAATCTATCATTAGAGGCAACATTGATTATAGAAGCATAGTCTTTGACTCTGCAGTGCATAGTAACAAGGTTAAATTAGATAGACTACCACCTGGCAGGCATAATTAATGAAACAACTGATATGGCTACTATCAAAAACAAAGCCAGGAAATATATTCAACAAATATCAAAGGACAGTATTACAGATGGATCTAAAGAAGATAATGACAAATTGGGGATAGGAATTTATGTTCCCATGAGGCAAATGGTGAAAGGATATAGTATACTATAACAGATAATACATCTGTTTTCACGGCAGAGATGGTTGCAATTCTGAAAGCTCTGGAAATCTTCTCTAGCAACCCCCTCATAAATTGACAATATTACAAGACACACCTTCTGCTATTTAAGCTATAAGAAACTTACGAGACTGCAGTAGACCTGATGTAGCAGAAGAGATATTACTAGCAAATACTTACCTATGCTCCAGAGGATGTTCTGTTCTAATAGCTTGGATACCTTCATATGTTGGACATGAAAAGGCGGATAAAGAAGCTATGAAAAGTAGAAATGATAGAAACCAAATAAATGTGGGGATGAGTAAAACAGAGATCAAAAGCTTAACTAAAAGAATAATAATTGAGGAATGGACAGTAGAGTGGGATGGAAGTCTGAAGGGTTGACATGCATATAAACTATTCAAGGCTCCAACAAGAACTTGTCAGGTATATAGAGAACTAAAAATTCCTAGCAATAAGAAACATCTTAGACTGCAGCTAGGACTGGGCTATTTAAGAATAGAAGAACCTTTCTGCGCAGAGTGTCTAGAAAAAAATAATACAGAGCATTTCCTATTAAAATGTAGGAAGTTTAAACAACAGAGAAAACCAAAATTAGATTATTTACAGGCATGCAATTCATCCATAACTGTGGAACAGGTGATGAGAATAGATAGACCTAGAGAATAGCACATTATAGTAAATCAGTACCGGTATATAACAAGAACTAAAATTAATGTATAGGGATCGATGATGGTGAGAGGAAGAGGGGTGGTCTGATAGGGTGCTTGTGTGGACACCCTAGGGCTTTCTCACCCCTTTTCGCCTTGTTGACAACAGGGCAGTTACGAGACACTTCATTTTATTTTATTTTTTCATTTGTTTTTTTTTATTTTTATTGTTTGTTTCTTGGAAAGGGGAGGTCACACACAAAAACATTCATATAAATTTAGTTTTGATTTACTCTATTTGGACTGAGTGGAGGGGAGGAAGGTACTATATTTGGATATTGGAAATCTGACTTTGTTTTCTTGAATTAGTACACCATATGTCCTAATTATCCACAACGGGCTGATCACCCGTTTGCCAGTCACTTCGATTACGGAAACAACAGCAAATGGGTTGATTTGTCGTTGCCCTAAAGACGCCACTAGGCCTGATGGGAAACAATGGCAAAGAAAACCTATCTGCTGTTGCCCTAAGACGCCACTAGGCGTGATGGCCACTGACTGCTTTGACGGTCGGTGGCTAAGGACGGAAGAAGAAGAAGAAGATGTCCTAATTATAACCCATCAAGGGCTGAACGTGTTACTTTATTAAAATATAAAAAAGATATGAATGCACTTTCCCATATCAGCAGTTATTCATTTTATTTGGAATTGAAAACAATATAGATCCTGATTATAACCCATCAGAGGTTGAACGGGAATTTTTTCATCATTAAATAAAATAAATAAATAAACAAAAATAAATAAATAAAATAAACAAACAATTTAAACGAAACACGGAACTTTTCGGGGTTTTTGCACGGTTCAAACAAGTGGAAAAAAGAGTATTACGGTATTAAAGTGGGCGACGCATCAAAATGAAAAGACAGGAACAACCCAGGTAAACAGTGGCATTATTCTAAGTTTTTAATTCTAAGCCCTGTCAGTTATTACTATTATTTTCCATCATCTTAACTTTGTACGATATTACGAGAAAAAAAAATGCTTCAAAGCGATTCATAACTGTGCAAAATAAAATAAAAAAATATAAAATTTGTTACTTTAAAACTAGAACGAAATATTTAGGAATGTATCACCCGTGTGTTACCGGGGCCCAAAAGGTGGGCCAAGAATAGTAACACTGTAACCTAACATGGATTTCGTAAAAAGCAGCAAGGACGGGTTGGGCATGGGCCTGGTTATCCCACCCTGTAGAGATTTTAATATACAGCATGGACAGGTAAACTAAAGGAAATAATTCAGTTTCAGCCACCAAAGACAGAAAAAGATCCTCTGGTAAGGAGGCTCATGCCGCAAGTCAGAGACAGCCGAAAGGTGGCTGATGTGATGAAGTGGTCCTATTCTTATTTCGTCTTTTGTCTTTTTTCATCATCGTTCTCATTTTATTTGTCCCCGTCTTTGGTCATTGTTCTTTAAAGAAATATTTCCTAATCACATCGTTTATTTTTCCTATCTATGCGCTTTGATGGAAGCTATCTTTTAGAACACACCTGGTTCGATAGACAGCTATTATCCAGCGCGGGCCATGGCAACATGGAAGACACGAGAATTCGTTTGTTAGCTTAATTCCCTTTTTAAATATAGCTAGTGTCACCATATTTAGGGTACAATAATATGTCCGCAGAGGCGGTCAAAAACAAAAGACTTGCGAGACTAAGCCATATAGAAGGGTAACGCGGATTAGTTCTTGTTACCAGACTGTATACTTTTGACGACGGTAAAAATGTGGATGCTGTTCACGTGGCGAGACAATGAATGAAGAGATTAAAGGAAACAGCCTGTGGGGCATACAACAATGAAAGAAAAGATTGAGCGCCATGAAAGCTAGCTTGGGGAAACACGGCGGAGGTTCCTAATTGCTAAATTTTGTCAGGGCAGCGGTTTGCAACTGCCGAGGGATTTTTAACGTTGCGCAACTTGCACACGGGACTCCTATTTTTCGTTTATATTCGAGAAGGTTAGGCATCCGATCAAGGGGAGTATGACATCATTAGGAACCGCTGGTTCTGAAAAGAATTTTCATCATTTATATTCCTTGTACTGGGAGCGAGCTCGGTACTTTTAGAATTAGAGGCGAACGCCATACCTCTTAGCTGCTTCAATCAATTACAAAATTACATGCGGATACAGAGTGGAGTAATATAGAAACCACAGGAAACATAAAGTTGTTGTTGTTGTTGTTTAAACAAACTGTTGAACTCGTCGCGTTTTTTGCAGCCAAGGCCAGGTTGAAAATTTTGCATGTGCAAATCACAGTACAGGATTTATTGTTACGCACGGATCATTATTATTTTTCGTTTGTATAAACATTTTTCGTATGTATGATCATTTTTTGACTGAAATGTATATTATATATATTTACAGTCAAAGGGACAGAACCCGAAATATTGATACTGCTATTTTTTAGGAGTTTACCTCCTCTTGTATAGAGACACGTTCGGTCTATAATTTCTTGAACGAAGCGTGACCACATCTCCTTATTTGGTAGTACCAGTCAACTATGGTAGATGTCTGAAAACCTGTCTTAACGCTTCTTTTCATGACCATAAAAGGCGCGACTGTGTAAGACTTTTATCTCGAATGTTCTTAGAATCGTCTTATTGTGAACGGCGACTCAGAGATTGTCGTTCTGCGCATGTCTCGACTTGGTTTTCGTTTGTTGTTCCGGCCAGCTCGGGGAGTTTAGAAATGGTCTAAGTAGCGAGCAGACGCGACCTGCGTCTTGTGATTTTCTGAGGGAAATACATTGTCTTTGTGAGTTAGTTAGCTAACTAGACTATTTCCCAGTATTATTCAAGCCTGCCTGGAGGCATATGTTCATGGTTGATTTTCCGAAATAAGGTAATTCCTCTTGTATCGAACTTTATGCTATCATCTAGAGGTTCGTCATTTTGTCGCCTTTTTGCTCGCCTGTGTGATTCAAAATGGAGAGGTACTTTGACTAGGATTAAGTCACCGGTATCTTTATACCTGAACTAGTTATATATATATGGGTCGCTCTAGACCAACAAGACTATTGTCTGTGTTCCAGGATTCGTTATATCAGAGATCACGTCCAAGTCAGATGGTTAGACTTAGAAACATTATAAAGGTCGAGCTGACCTGTAATCCATGTATGCTATTCACGTGCAGACAGTAAACGGACTGATTGTATACATCTGATCTGCTAGCATCAGAAAGGGAATATTTATTATTGTCTATGAACAGTGATGATCTGCAGCTGACACTGTTGCAGAATTTATATATATTATTTATACAGCTTCACGAACTAGAACTCTATGATTTTGAATGCTGAACTCGTTGAACTATGTTGATGATATAAATATCCTGACTGTTTTGTGGCGTGCAATAAATGGAAAAAAATTATACAACGAAGTTACCATTTCTATGACTCTACACATCATGTTGCCTGTGTTATACCCTGTGAACTGTTCTACTACCACATACACAGCAACATCCTAAAATCAGAGAAGACACCTACATCTTGCACTTTAATACCAGGTGTCGATAGGGGTGGCAAGTGGTCGTCAATCTTATACGGAGCTAACGTACCTGGCATTGTGGCGCACCATTATCATTTAGCCTAAATCCACCCTTATCATTTTTGGTGGCCATAGGTTGGTTTACTCTGATACCAGCTATCAAGGGGGTCAACAAACCCAGACATCATCATCAAGCTTTCAAAATTACAGTTCAACTCACTTCCTTCAAGAAAAGCTACTTTTGATGAAAGATTTTGAAAGTACCCGGCATTACTGACAGTTGTTGATATTTTGAAACTACCCGGCGCTGCTCGGCAGTATTGAAGTTTGTCTACAACTAGAAGGACAAGTACCGAGCGAATGGATTTCCTGATCTGTTAAGAAGAAGGACAAGTGCCGTAACAACTGTTCCGGTCTGAGAGGTACTGTTGCAGATTCAGAAGGTCAAGTTCAGAAGCTGTTTCCTGTTAGAAGCTCATTTCCTTCGTCATGGCAGTTTACGAGAGCAGATATGGATCAACGTTGGATCATTGTCCTAAGAATGCTGATCACATCCTGTTCTGAACTGTGCTGACGTTGTGGATACATAGAAGTTAAGTGGCCTGTTTTGTTTGTGAACTGTGCCCTTATGTTCTAGCTGAGCCTTCTAAATTCTTTCACATTTTTTGCTATTTGTTACATGTTATGTTATTTGTATTTGTATATTTATATGTTTATATTCTGCGGGTTTTCTCGGTTGGGCGGTGTCTTTCAGTAGAAGATACCACGTCACAGAGGTTCTACTGTTAGCGTTTTCGTTAGGGACTGTGCGAATTTCCTACTGTGAAATTTGCTAGCGACAATCGTTGCTATATCTGTTTAGTTGTGACGAGTTGTGCTTTATTTTTGTTTCTTGTATTTTTTTTTTTCTTTTTCTTTTCTCTCTTTCTTTCTGTTTTTTAGTTTCGATTTCGATGGTTTGTATTTGTAGGTCTCCCCTTTTCTATTATTCAGTTCTTTACGTATATTTTTGTGTATACACTGTAGCGTCATTTGTTTGTCATATCTTCGCATTTTGTCATCACATTTCTTTTTAGTTTCGCTGTTTATTTATTTGACTTATGCGAATGTTTTCGTATTGTTTGATCTTTGTTGTTGTTTACATTGACTCTGATCTTTGTTATTGTTTACATTGACTCTGATCTTTGTTATTGTTTACATTGACTTTGATCTTTGTTGTTGTTTACATTGACTTTGATCTTTGTTATTGTTTACATTGTTGGTGACCTTTGTTATTGTTTACATTGTCTTGTTATTGTTTGCATAGTTCTTGCATAGTTAGCTTTCACTATTGTTACATATATGCTCATGCACTATTGGTCTATAGTGCACTTATCATAACTAACTGGTGGGTTTTTTGCTTATGCACTATTGTAGTGCAGTTATGATAAATAACTGATGGTTATGCACTGATTTGGGTAGTGCACTGATAATTAAGAGGTGACTTGTGATATTATTATACATTTGATAATACAAGTTGGTGTCAAGTCTTGTTTCCCACAGAGATTGGAGTAAACATAGTGATTATACAAGCACTTTATTAAGTCTTGTTGCTATTAAGATTGAAATAAGATAATTAATTATTTCAGGTTCTGTACTCACATTTTAGACATCATGTCTACATTTGAGTACTTTATTGAGCAGGGTAAAGCCCTTGGGAAGACAGGTGATAAATTAGAAGAATTTGCGACTGTTCAATATGCCAAGGCATTGAAGTCGGAAGAAAAGAAAATGAAAGAACAAACTGAACAAAAGAGAATAGATGCTGAGATAGAACAAAAGAAACTGCAGATGCAGGTGGATGAGAAAAGATTACAAATGGAAATGGAAAAAAACAAAAAAGAGAAGCAGAATCTCAGGAGAAGAGACTTCAGGCTGAGGCTGAAAATAAGAGACTTGAAAAAGAGGCTGAAAATAAGAGACTTGAAAAAGAGGCTGAAAATAAGAGACTTGAAATAGAGGCTGAAAATAAAAGATTAGAAAAACAAGCTCAGGTTGAAGAAAGAAAATTGCAGGCACAGGCTGAGGCTGAAGAAAGAAGGTTACAAAGAGAGTCTGATGACAGAAAAGCAAAAATGGAGCATGAAGAAAAACTCATAGCTTTAGAGTTAGAGAAGTTAAAGTTATTGAACGCTGGTAATGCTAATGATGCAAATAAGGTGTCAGATAAGACTAATGCTAAGGATTTCAAGCTTAATCTACCAGCATTTAATCCCTCAATCGATGATATAACATTTTATCTAGATAGATTTGAAAGTGCATGTAATGTGCATAATATAGATAAAACATTATATGTTTATCATCTGTCCAAGATACTTAGAGGTGATGCTTTGACTTTGTTGAGTATGGTAGATGTGCCTGACAAAAAACAACTATGAGGTTGTCAGAGCAGCATTGTTAAAGAAGTACCAACTTAACGAGGACGGATATCGTCTTAAATTTAAAAACATGTTACCAGAAACTGGAGTTGAATTCTCTGAATTCATCTCAGGCATCCGTCTTACTTTTTTACGATGGGTTGAGTTGTCTAAGACAGAGAGTACATTTGAAGCTCTTACGGACTTACTACTTAGAGACAAGGTTATGTCTTCTGTTAATGAATCCTTTCTTTCTTTTCTTCATGAGCGTAAGCCTAAAAACATAAAAGAAATGGAAGAATACTGTAGCCAGTATGTTACTGCGCATCCTCACATAACCATTAGCAACTCTAAAGTAAAAGAAGGTCTGCCAGTTGCTTCGGCAGCACCTTATGGCCCAAATTTTATGCGTAAATTTCAGGGTAGCCAGCAAAATTTCAATAAAAAGAGTAACCGTAATTATGCCCAGAATCATAGTAATCAATTCCAGGGTGATTCTTCTTCCCAGAACTGGAGACATCCTAATACTACACGTTATTCTACTCCGGTTAACTTTAGAAATTTTCACAAAGGTAATCGGTATAGAGGAAAATATTTTTCTCAGAGACCTCAATACCAGGATAATAGAGGTTCTCAACAGTATAGAGATGGTAATGACAGTTATGGAAACTGGAACTCAAACCAGGATAAAAATTACAGTAGGGACTTTAATGATAATTGCAGAGGCAATAATGGTCGCGGTAGATCGCAACATAAGAGAAAAATATATCAACAGACAAACTCTGTTCAACAAGAATCTCAGGGAGTAGATAAACAGGTTAATGATAATAAAGACCATAATGCTATCGGATGCTCATCTTTTGATTTTGGTAGAGCAAATAAATGTATCCAATGCAGTACTTTATTTGACCCAAAGACCGTTAGTACTTTAAGCTGTGGTCATCCTTTGCCCGCTCTTCCTGCTAATGTTGCTCATGATGGGAGAGGTTCTCTTATATTACATAAGGGGCTTGTAAATAGTAATCCAGTCTCAGTGTTGTTTGACTCTGGATGTACTACTGTCGGGGTTAGGCAATCTCTTGTAGATCCATCCTGTGCTACAGGAAAGGTCATCAAATGTGTCACATTTGGTGGCACGTTGGAAAAGTATCCTACTGCTATAATACACATTGCTACTCCTTTCTTCACGGGAGAGGTCCACGCGTGTCTACTTCCAAACCCTATTGCGGACCTTATTATTGGTCGTATTCACGGAGTTAGGGAATGTACCCCACAGCAGATTGCTGTTTGGGAAGAGCAAAACATTGAAGCTACCAATGCGGTGGTCACAAGAGCACATGCTCTGGATCCACCTCAAACTTCATTAACTAATAATGATGAAGTAAATGACCAAGATAGTCACTTGACTATTACACGTGACTCATTTATCAAATTGCAAGAAGAAGATCCTTCTTTACAAAAATTCTTCATTCTAGCAAAAAAAGGTGATCCTAATCAAAATACTAATAGAAAATCTTGGATTTCTATGAAGAACGGCGTACTTGTACGTATGGTACAAGACTCGACTACGTCCACTCATTCACAAATTCTTGTGCCCAAGAGCATGAGATTGCAAATATTGCAACATGCTCATGACTCGCAATGTGCTGGACATATGGGTTTTTCCCGTACAAAGTCGAGGGTTCTTGCGGCTTTCTTTTGGCCATTTGTGAGCAAGGACATACGAATGTACTGTCGCTCTTGCAAAGTATGTCAGGAGTCAAATCTAAAGGACCACGACATGCTGCGCCTATCCAGGCTGCTGACATTCCTATTCGCCCTTTTCAAAAAATGGCAATAGATATTATCGGTCCTTTTAGAATTAAGTCGGCTAGAGGACATCAATTTATTCTTACATGTGTCGATATGTGCACACGTTGGCCAGAGGCAATACCTCTCAAGAGCATCTCAACTGCTGATATCGCAGACGCTCTTTGGCTGATATTTTCTCGCTTGGGTTTTCCCGGAGAAATATTGTCAGACCATGGCACTCAACTTATATCAGACACTATGTCACAGGTAATGTCTATGCTACACATTAAAAGGTCTCTCAGCAGTATCTATCACCCAATGTCTAATGGGTTGGTCGAACGTTTAAATAGGACTCTGAAAACTTTACTTGGTAAAATAACTGAGGATCATCCTCAGGATTGGGACAGGGTCTTACCCGCGGCTCTCTTTGCGTACAGAGAGGTCCCCAATGAACATACGGGGTTTCCCCTTTTGAACTTGTCTTTGGCGCGCAACCGCGCGGCCCTATGTCTTTACTTCACGATCTAATCACTGCCGATAATATTAGCGATGAGACTCAATCTTCTTATGAGTACGTCATTGCTCTTAGGCAAAAGATCATCGAGGCATGCAAACTAGCAACTTCGTCTTCCGAATTTGCTAAAGAAAAGGCAAGGCAGTTTGCAAATAAGAATAGATGTCTACGACAACTTTGTCCAGGTGACAAAGCTCTCGTTCTACTTCCTTCAAGGGAGAACAGACTTCTAATTGCATGGAAAGGTCCATATGCAATAGTCTCCAAAATTTCTGATGTCGACTATGTTGTCGATATTGATGGAAAGCATAAAACTTTCCACATAAATATGCTCACGGAATTTTATGAAAGACCTGACTATTTGCAGCCTATTTTCCAGGCTACGGACAATTCTCAAGCAACTCATGGTCAGTACTCATCTCTGTCAGTTATACAGGATGAGGAAACTGCTTTTTCTGATGTCAATCTTCCTCTTTCTATGGTCCCACTTTATTCTACGGAATCTTGGAAAAACGTGACCGTTTCTCCAAATCTTTCCGCTGAGGAACATCGACAAGTTTCTTCGATGTTGCAAACATTTCAGGATGTTCTTACAGACATCCCGGGACACACACATGTCATTGAACATGACATTGTGCTTACTGATCACAATCCTATCAGAGTCAGACCTTATCCTATACCTATCCATTTCCAGTCTCAAGTCGAAAAAGAATTGGATGAAATGATACGTTTGGAAATCATTGAACCATCCACTTCAGCATACTCTTCGTCTATGGTTATTGTTCGAAAGAAGGATAATAACATTCGCATTTGCGTAGATTATCGCAAATTGAACCAAGTTACGAAGTTCGATGCTGAACCTATGCCTTCATTAGAAGAGCTACTCAATAAACTTTCTAATTCTAGATTCTTTACCAAACTAGATTTGTCTAAAGGTTATTGGCAAGTCCCGCTAACTGAACGTGCCAAACCTTTTACAGCTTTTTCTACACCTAGGGGTTTATTCCAATGGAATTTCATGCCTTTTGGTCTTATGAACGCCCCTGCTACATTCGTACGCATGATGCGGCGAATTCTCGCATATCGTACAGATGTCATAGCATACCTAGATGATATCTGTCTATTCAGTGATTCCTGGGAAGATCACTATTTGGGTTTATACGAATTACTGTCCACTCTTCGCGAGTATAACTTGACTGCAAAACCCTCTAAAGCCTTTATAGGATTTAGTGAGATTTCTTTCCTAGGTCATCGTGTTGGTCGTGGTCTTTTAAAGACAGAGGACCACAATGTTTCAAAAATACTTAACATTTCGGTCCCTAAGACGAAGAAACAAGTAAGGAGTCTATTATGTTTGATCCAATTCTACGGACGATTCATTCCGAATCTGTCCTCCATTATGGCACCGCTTTCTACTTTATTGAAGAAAGGGTCGCCTAATCTGATCCGCTGGTCTAAAGAATGTCAATCCTCATTGGACCAGGTTAAAGCCCTATTTTCATCTCCACCTATTCTTAGGTTACCTACTATTGAGAAGACTTTTGTTCTTCGGAGTGACGCCTCGTCAACTGGGATTGGGGCAGCACTAATGCAGGAGTATTCTGATACTCTGCATCCGGTGATGTATATCTCTAGGAAATTAAATGCTGCAGAAAAGAATTACTCGGTTTTAGACCGTGAGTTATTGGCTATGGTATGGTCTATTCTGAAGTTACAAAGATTTCTTCTAGGCGCACATTTCATTGTGGAAACCGACCAGAAAGCGCTTACTGCTATTCAGAGCAAAAACTTGAAGAGCTCGAGGTCCACTCGTTATGCCATAGCTCTTCAACCATTTCATTTCTCGGTTCGAGCTATCCGTGGTTCGGATAATGTGATGGCAGACATTCTGTCCAGATGCCCACACGATTCCACATGATTCTTCTGTCATATATATTTCCTGATATACAAGCCAATATTATAATGACATGTTAGTAGATTTTTTTTCTCACTTTTTTTGGGGGGGAATTTATAACATTGTACCATGTAATTATCTAAGAAGGCTTAGTTAGTGATATACGGGCCAAAAGATCACTCGGCCACATTTAAATAAATTATTTTCAGGATTGTATTAGGAGATTTACCAGTTGTCTTTAAGATTTGTGTTATTGATATTTTCGCAGCACATCATTGAAGTCTGCGAGTTTATGTCCATTGTGGAACTTTGAGGATATCAAGTCCTGTCCTAGATTGGGAGAGGATGATGTCCACATCTTCTTCTATTGAATGTTTTATGTCAACGAAGATCAACACATGTATTACTTATTAATAACTGTTGCTTTATATAATGTAATAATATAGTGCGGTATATTAGTAAATTACACCGCTATTTGCAACACATTGTATGATACCATAATAATATATTTAATTTCATATATTGGTATGAGAATAATTTGATTTTCATTATGATGTTGCCATCATTGTGGCGTGTGTTGGTGGCACCTTCCTGGAATATATAAGCGTATACTTAGATAAATTTTTTCTCTAAGGATCTGAGATATGATCTCAGTGTCGCTCCATGCGTTGAGCTAATTTGTTAGGTATATATCCGCGCATCATACGTGCGTTAGGAGCCTAGATTTTTTTTCCCCGGCTCCAGGATTTAAAAAAAAAAAAAAAAGTTTCATTTTTTTTCCCTTCCCGGGAGGGTGCGGTAATGTTACGCACGGATCATTATTATTTTTCGTTTGTATAAACATTTTTCGTATGTATGATCATTTTTTGACTGAAATGTATATTATATATATTTACAGTCAAAGGGACAGAACCCGAAATATTGATACTGCTATTTTTTAGGAGTTTACCTCCTCTTGTATAGAGACACGTTCGGTCTATAATTTCTTGAACGAAGCGTGACCACATCTCCTTATTTGGTAGTACCAGTCAACTATGGTAGATGTCTGAAAACCTGTCTAACGCTTCTTTTCATGACCATAAAAGGCGCGACTGTGTAAGACTTTTATCTCGAATGTTCTTAGAATCGTCTTATTGTGAACGGCGACTCAGAGATTGTCGTTCTGCGCATGTCTCGACTTGGTTTTCGTTTGTTGTTCCGGCCAGCTCGGGGAGTTTAGAAATGGTCTAAGTAGCGAGCAGACGCGACCTGCGTCTTGTGATTTTCTGAGGGAAATACATTGTCTTTGTGAGTTAGTTAGCTAACTAGACTATTTCCCAGTATTATTCAAGCCTGCCTGGAGGCATATGTTCATGGTTGATTTTCCGAAATAAGGTAATTCCTCTTGTATCGAACTTTATGCTATCATCTAGAGGTTCGTCATTTTGTCGCCTTTTTGCTCGCCTGTGTGATTCAAAATGGAGAGGTACTTTGACTAGGATTAAGTCACCGGTATCTTTATACCTGAACTAGTTATAGATATATGGGTCGCTCTAGACCAACAAGACTATTGTCTGTGTTCCAGGATTCGTTATATCAGAGATCACGTCCAAGTCAGATGGTTAGACTTAGAAACATTATAAAGGTCGAGCTGACCTGTAATCCATGTATGCTATTCACGTGCAGACAGTAAACGGACTGATTGTATACATCTGATCTGCTAGCATCAGAAAGGGAATATTTATTATTGTCTATGAACAGTGATGATCTGCAGCTGACACTGTTGCAGAATTTATATATATTATTTATACAGCTTCACGAACTAGAACTCTATGATTTTGAATGCTGAACTCGTTGAACTATGTTGATGATATAAATATCCTGACTGTTTTGTGGCGTGCAATAAATGGAAAAAAATTATACAACGAAGTTACCATTTCTATGACTCTACACATCATGTTGCCTGTGTTATACCCTGTGAACTGTTCTACTACCACATACACAGCAACATCCTAAAATCAGAGAAGACACCTACATCTTGCACTTTAATACCAGGTGTCGATAGGGGTGGCAAGTGGTCGTCAATCTTATACGGAGCTAACGTACCTGGCATTGTGGCGCACCATTATCATTTAGCCCTAATCCACCCTTATCAGAGAGCTATTCTACTACATGTCTATGCTTCTAGGAAGGATAGTTACATCAAAATAAAAAGCTAACTCTTTGAACAACTGTATAATTTACTGTTTACAGGCCTCGAGTTTCCCTTCCTTATGTGTTATAAATGTTTATACAATAGCAAACCTACCCTCTGTCCTGTTCTTACTGTTCTAAGTCTACTATCATTTACTGGACACAGTATTTTAAGGTCTTTGTCTTGTGTGGACTGGCCTATACTGTATAATAGGGGAACAACAGAAGTGATTGCGTCATTAATAGACTGAACTGCCCATGGAAAACTTCCGGTGTTATATCTTCCGGCTCGCACTAATGACCTGTCATCGTGTAGTATCGGTTTGTGTTGTTGAATACTACTTCGTGCTGACACGCGAATTTTATCAGATTAGGTGGCGATTAGGCAACAGTAATACAAGCAGGACACGTCAACTAGTACCCGTGCTAAATGAGGCACACTGGAACTCTTGGGTTAACTTGATACAATTTATTTGACGATCACGTTGAACGGGACGAGACGGCTGACATTAGCGGTTGGCATATTATCACATACGAGGAGATGTCAAAATATACATTACTGTTCAAATTGGATAGACCCATGATAGTCATGTTAAAGTACATATGACAGGACATCTCAGTTAACGTATCTCCTATAACGGCTGACCTCTCAAGGGCAGACCTTCATATTCAATTGGAGGATACATAATACATCACAATATTCCATCTTTTAAATGGCCTCGTACACAAGATATCTGGAACATCTTCTTCTTCTTCCTTCTTCCTCGTTTGCCCTGAAAAGGACGGTGGTTGCGTTGTGTATGTTTACGCCGTAGCTGTGATATCTGCACCTTTTGGTCGACACATCCGACTTCAGCACGGCATTTTTTTAGGGACCGGGTTGGCCTTCCCATTGCGATCCGTACTCGCTCAGCCAGACTGCACTGCTGCAGACAGTTTCCAGGACCACCACGTGGAGGTGGAGTACGGTCTTGACCAGCTCTGGTTCGCTGATCCTGATGCAAGCAGTCAAGCTATGGGTCGCTGACTGCATTCACTATTGCTGCATCTTTGGGTCTCATCTGGAACATCTGAACTTCATGTTTGAGGCATCAAAGTATACAATATAGATAAATTCATAAGTCCTGAACTTGAATGCCCTCTCTTTCTCTGCCGTAATCCGTAGGACGGCGAAACAAATACTTTATCTTTGTATTTACGTTTTCGTAACACGATTCTTCAAAAATAATAGGCTGAATCCGATCCTTTCAATTTATATGTTATATATTTCAGTACATCCTCATGAAGGGTCAACAATTCCCATTGAAGGTACTGATTAGATTCAACATGATACAAAATATATATTCATAATTTAAATGAACTTACTGTAAAAATCCATACGGCAATGGCTTCAGCAAAGAAGGCCGTATCTAATAGACTTCACTAGTAATGAACCTCTGATAAGAGGTTTACAATAAACAGACACAAGTCTGACTACGATCACAGCCATTACCTCTCTCCAAGGAGGTCACTACGTCATCTCCCGTTTAGCAACCCAACGCCAAAATACTAGCTCGCAAATATGTGCGCTTCCGTGCGCGATGAATTTAAATTATAAATATATTCTTACCACATTTGTTGATGCGTACCCTCTTAACAGAAGTAGGACCATAATAATAATAATAATAGCCCCTTCAGTCATAACTGACTATGGGAATGCGCCCCTGAGGTGACAGCCCTCAGCTGCTTATTTTCCTGGTGCTCCTTTCGACGTCTTCTCCTCACCTCTGCTTCTTGTGTGAGCCTCTCTTCGCCGAATCTGAGGTGGCGCCGTAAATAGCATCGCCACTTAGTGCGATCGGCAGCTTCATCCTCCCATGTTGCTGGATCCATGTCCAGTGCCCTCATATCTCTCTTGCACACATCTTTGAACCTCAGCTGTTGTCGCCCAACTGTTCTCTTGCCATCTGCTAATTGTCCGTAGAAGATATCTTTAGGACCTATGACTACTTTAATACTGTTAAGGACCCAAAAAGGACGCAACAGTTTATCTTATCTTCCGCGCCAAAAAAAAAATTCATTTATTTTTTTTACTTAAATAACCGCGGAGAGGTAAATCAAATTCACATCTACCCATAATATCAATCTAAATATACTAGACAAAATATTACTAGTGGCAGAATAAAATTGAAATTGAACTCAACAAAATGCAATGTAAGTAAATGTATAACCAATATTGAGGCAAATGTGGCAACACAAAATAATATCAAGTAATAAGGACGATGAAACACAAATAAAATGTTAACAGAAACAAAAAATGTCAATAAATGATTTCAGATAAATGGAATATGAATGCATCAAAACGATGAGTTATAAATGAAAAAGAATGGAAATAAACCACGCGAAGGAATCAACACACTTAGCAATACTAAATAAGTATAAGTGGTGATATACTATCTATGCCATTGGTGAAAATCAATAGCGCTATGAACTAGAAATAATCCATATATTAAGTATATTAGACATAATTAAATGAGATTAAGTAATAATTTAAGCATAGCGTCTATGGTCTTACAATGTTATTAATTCACACTGAGTTCACTATTAATTTATAATTAAAGTGACGAAGTTGAAATGTTATATTAGAAAACAGTCAATATTTCACAAAGTTCAGCTTGACTTCAAATGTTACCACTGTTAAATGTTACATTTACGCACTAGTCAAATTTATTTTAAGTTCATGTTATTTCAACGTCTAACTGTCTATGATTATCCAAGGAAATGTACATATAGCTACTCAATTAGTGAACGAAAAAAGTTCATCACGATATTGTCGCTGAACGACGTAAAGTTAATTTAGTAGCGAGTCATAATTAAAGACATGTTAGTGCAGAGGCGTCACTCTTCATAGGGCGTAGAATCTCGTTTGATTCAGAAGGACACCACGAAAGGATGTCTGCTAGAACATTCTCAGATCCAGGTATTGCACGTATCGTAAAACTGTACGGTTGCAAAGCGATTGCATATCTGGTTGATTTCGATGACTTGACGTCTCTGTTGTTGAGAGCAATAAGAGCACGCTGGTCTGTCTCTACAATAAAAGGTGCGCCCAACAAAAAACGTTGAAGCTTGGTTATAGACCACACTAGAGCAAGGAGCTCTTTTTCCAAGACAAAGTAATTCTTTTCAGTAGGTGTTAGTTTCCTAGACACGTACATGACAGGATGTAATGTACCAGCGTATTCTTGAAGTAATGCGCTTCCAATGCCAAAATTTGACGCATCGCTGCGGAGAATGAAAGGTAGGTCCGCATTAGGTAACCGTAATACAGGTGCATTAGAAAAGTGTAATTTAATGATATCTAACGTGACTTGATGTTCTTGCGACCACCGAATCATGTTAGCTGCGCCCCTCTTTAACAAAGTAGAGAAAGGTGCAGTGATGGTAGATAAATGAGGAATGAATCTCCCATAGAATTGAATTAGACCTAACAGACTCCTTACTTGTTTCTTAGTCTTAGGTATTGTGATATTCAGGATTTTAGAAACGTTACTGTCCTCAGTATGTAAAAGACCGTGACCAACACGGTGACCTAAAAATGATATGTCATGAAAACCAACATATGCTTTCGATGGGTTAGCCGTTAGGTTATACAAACGTAAAGTGGACAATAATGTGTTCAATCCACGAATATGTTCATCCCATGAGTCACTAAAACGACAAATGTCATCGATAAAGGCAATGACATCAGAACGATGTGATAAAATACGACGCATTATGCGCACAAAGGTGGCAGGTGCGTTAACTAGTCCAAATGGCATACAATTCCATTGGAAAAGACCACGAGGAGTAGAAAAAGCAGTGAGTGGCTTTGCACGATCTGTCAAGGGGACTTGCCAATAGCCCTTTGACAAATCTAACTTAGTGAAGAAAATAGATTTAGATAGTTTGACAACTAAGTCTTCCAAAAGTGGCAATGGTTCCACGTCAAATTGTGTAACTTTATTTAACTTACGATAGTCAACACAAAGACGGGTGTTATTATCTTTCTTACGAATAATAACCATCGAAGAAGAATATGGTGAAGTGGATGGTTCAATTATCTTTAATTGAAGCATCTCATCCAATTCCTTATCAACCTGAGAACGAAAGTGAAGAGGAATAGGATATGGACGGACACGAATAGGTGTGTCGTCGGTCAGTAAAATGTCATGTTGAATGACAGACGTACGACCGGGGATGTCAGTGAGTACATCCTGATAGGATTGAAGAAGAGACGATACTTGCTGACGCTTATCAGCAGAAAGTTCAGAAGAAATAGATACATCATTCCAATTTTCAGTTGAATGAAGTGGTACTACCGGTATAGGTAGAGGTACATCCTGAAAAGAAGACTCTTCTTCCTGAATTACCGATAAAGTGGTATAATGATGAAGACAAGGTGTAGGGTCGTCAGTTGCTTGGAACACTGACTGAAGATAGTCAGGACGAGAGTGAAATTTCTTTAACATATTTATGTGAAAGGTTGTATGTTTGCCCATGATATCGACAATGTAATCGACATCAGAAATTCTCGAAATTATTTTGAAAGGGCCTTTCCAGGCAATGAGTAAACGATTGTCTTTACGAGGGAGTAATACATAAGCCTCGTCACCAGGAAAAAGCTGGCGAAGACGTCGATATCTATTAGCAAAAAGTCTAGCTTTTTATTTTGCTAATTCAGATGATGTAGCTAATCTACATGCATCTATGATTTTTTTCCTCAAAGAAATTACACACTCATAAGAGGATTGAGTATCATTTGTAATATCTTCCTCAGTGAGTAGGTCGTGAAGTAACGACATAGTGTAGTAAAATCTGTGAAATAATCGCGAAATTCAGTAATATTTTAGTCCTAGGATAATAAATAAACCCGCCCTAGGGTGCTTGACTGGCGTCGTCTTCTACTCCAGTAGAACGCTGCCTTTGGTGCAGTGGGAATGCTTATAAAAGGACCCGCCATAAAATCTAACACGCTTGTTAGTTTCGGTTTCGAGACGTACAAATAATATTTAACATCTTTCCCGATCTGCTGCAAACAAAACTGAGTCAAGACTTATAATTAACGAAACAGCTATCTGAATTAACGTAATATGTTAACTTTAACGCCAAAAATTAGTAGTATCTTGGACATTTTCCAGTAGTAAGAACGAAACAACTGTAATAATTAACGCAAAATACTACCATCCGCCGTGAAAACCCCTCTTCTCTCTGCACGCGGTTCCTTTACTATATACACGCTGTGGGCAAAGCCAGCAGATATAAACACACAGATAGTTTAATTCTCACCGCGTAGTGTAATTCTGACATCACACAAACTAGTGGGTTATTTGAAATAAAACAAAAAATGATACAGAAGGAGGGGGCAAGATGGCCGACTTGTGTAAAAAGTTGTAATTGACGATTGACAGTGACAAAACTGAAAATCTAAACGACACATAATATAGACATAAAAATCATATAGTAAGATAGCTTAGTGTCCCCTGAGAAATAATATGCTTTAAAATATATGGTAGTCAAACTAACAGCCAAGATATTGTCATAAAACCATATATGCTAAGACAGATTGACAAACGCACGATCGTCCTTGCTTGTGTTTTTGGTAACATTTGGGGACGCAAATTTGAAAAAAAGAGGCATTGGAGTAATTCCACTCCAATTGGTTGGTATAAGAGTATAGGAGTACAGGGGGGAGGTAGGAAAATGTTAACCAAAACTAAACATCTTTTTGTATTGGCGTGATCAGGCGAACTGACCAATGGACTACGAGACGCATAGTCTGTTTGGAGTTTTGTTTTTGTTTTTCAAAAACTAAATTCAAAATTTTGGTAGTCGCCTGATTTCATTGGCCGGCTTAGATAGATATTGGCAAAAGCTTAGCGCTCTCGTGGCCATTTGTCAAGAAAGGTTCTATCAACGAATACGTTGAGAGCAGATGTGATAAATTTTAAAATAAATATTCAACTCACAGTCTGGGGCAGGGCAGAGAAAACGGAGGCCATATCTTTGCAAGTCAACGTTTTTTGTGACATATTTCTTTGACTTTGTGAGTTTTTATTTCCTGTTACCAGCCGGTGACAGGAAACCTGATGAGTGGTTGTGGAAGAATAAAGTCTCCTATCTAAAGTTTATGCTGTCAGGAGCTGGTGTGGGCTGATATTTACATTATCTGCAGTGACATACTGAATTGATATCTACATAACAAGAATCCCAGGTGATGTGTTAACATCTGGGACTTCTGACACTTCATAATAAAGAATAATTCGATTTATAGGGGGATGATGAAACAACAGCTCCTCCTAACCACTGACTAACACTAGTAGCTATAAAGTTTTGGTCTGTAAATACACCTACAGGAATATAGTGACATTATACTTATCGGACAAAGGGTCCAAACATTTTAGTTAATCAGTATATGTAAAATATATTTTCCTCATTTTAAAAGACCTGTCCAAAAGAGATGGCAGGACAGGCAGATTAAATTGTACAAAGAAAACATTCCATTTTAAAGAAAACTTTGACCACAGCCTTATTAATTTTCTTATAGTGAGTTAAAGTGTATTGTGTTGATGTACCATCATTGTCATTTCACCCCTAGACACTAGACACATCATACAACAGCCACTAGAATTAAAATACGGACCGTGTGAGATATAGAGAGGTAGCGTTAGGTTCCCTGAAAATACATCATCATCATCATCATCATCATCATCATCATCATCTTTTAGAGCCAGGGGCCTACATTTTGACCTCACACGGTTGACACAGACACAGCTTTCTTTCCTTTTAGGTAACATCTTAACCTCCCCAGCAAATTACACATAGGACCACGAGGTTGAACACCGAAGACGAGTTGAAACGGTGAAAAACCTGTAGCTTCATTTTGCACTTCTCAATACGCAAAGAGAGCAGCGTGTAAGACCCTGTCCCAATCTTGAGGATGATCCTCAGTAATTTTACCCAATAACTGTTTGAGTGTCCTATTTTGACGCTCAATTAAACCGTTCGACAATGCGTGATAGATAGAACTAAGCGATCTATCGATGTGCAACATAGCCATGACTTGAGACATAGCTTCAGAAACGAATTGCACACCATGGTCCGATAATATTTTACGTGGAAAACCCAAACGTGAAAAAAATTAACCATAGTGCATCTGCGACACTAGCAGATGAAGTACTCTTAAGAGGTATGGCCTCAGGCCAACGAGTACACATATCAATGCAAGTGAGAATATGGGTATGTCCTCTAGCAGAAGGTTGGATAGGACCAATAATGTCAATTGCCATTTTCTCAAATGGTCGAATTGGAATGTCAGCAGCTTGAATAGGAGCTGCGTGGTATGGACCACGAACCTTAACCTCTTGACAGGTAATACAGGAACGACAGTAGATATTAACATCTCTATGTACACCTGGCCAATAGAATGCAGAGAGCACTCTGGATTTGGTGCGTGAAAAACCCATGTGGCCTGCACATTGAGAGTCGTGAGCATGACGCAATATACGAGCTTTAATTGTAGAAGGTACTAAAATTTGAGATAGTAAGGATGACGCGGTATCATGTACCAATCTAACTAACACACCATTCTTCAGTACAAAACTATGTTTAGAGTTTGTATCTGTGTTAGTAGTATTCTTAGCTAATTAAAAAAATTTATTTAATGAAGCATCATTTTGTTGTAATGCAATAAACGACTCACGTGATAGAGGAGAGTCAACATTATCATTATTATTGACAGAAGATATTGTTGGTGTACTTTGCAACATATCATTAGCTTGCGCTCTAGTGACAACTGCATTGGCAGAATGCATATGTTGCTTTTCCCAAGCAGCAATTTGCTGTGAGGTACCCTCTTTAATCCCATGTATGCGACAAATTATCAAGTCACAATTTGGCGCAGGAAGTAGACAGGCATGTATTTTCCATGTAAAAAAGGGTTTATTTATATCAATGACTGCTGGTGAAAAGTCTCAACTGTGCCACCGAACGTACACACTTCACAGTTCTGCCAGTTGCGCCAGACGGGTGGACCAACGAATGTCTGACGCCGATGGTGCTACAACCTGTATCGAAAAGAACAGAGACAGCAATTCCATTAACGAAACCATTATGTAAATTAAGAGATCCTGTTCCATCATGTGTCGAAGCTGACATGGCCGTAGTTATAGAAGGAAGGCTTGGTAACACGTGTCCGCAACTCAGCGTAGTGATCGCCTTGGGCTGGAATAAAGTTGTGCATTCATGACAATGTTTAGCCTGTTCAAAATCAAGAGAACAAGACGATGCATTATGAGGAACATTTGTTAACCTGAGTATCATGCAGAGCAGAATTTGTCTGATGATGCGATCTCCCGTTTGAAGATCTATCCCTACCTCGAGATCAATTTTGATTATTGTCTCTAAAACTGCTAAAATTACCATTTGTATTGGGATTACAATTTTGGTTAGCTCGCCAATTATTGTTATGGCTATTGTCCCTTTGACCATATTGCTTGTTTGGAGAAAAATGTCGGTTATTAGGAAAAGTTGATCTGGATTGCCAATTATAGTTATAATTATTACCTTGATAATTTCCAGAATCATTCTTATTATAATCCCGTGATCTGTGAGATTGACCTCAATTTTGATTATATGGAGACCCATGTCGAAATGATTTCCCTTTAGAAGAATTGTAATTCTTGTTATCTCCCTTTTTAAAGTTCCTATCATTGCTGAGAGAGCGATGACGGAAATGATTTCCTTGATGCATGGCAAATGCAACAGGCAATTCATCTTTGACAAGAGAATAGCTAACTACCATTTTTGGATGTGCGGTACAATAATTTCTACAGTTTTGTTCCATTTCGGTCATGTTTGTTGGTTTACGTTCGTGTAAGAACGAAAGAAATAACGGGTTAACCGAAGACAAGACCTTATCACGCAGTAAAAAATCTACAAGAGCCTCATAGGAACGTTCTATTTTGGATAGTTCAACCCATCTGTCGAATGTAAGACGTATGAGTGCGATAAGGTCACCAAAATCCTTTCCACTTTCAGGTTTTAGCGATTTAAATTTTTGCCTATAACCATTTTCATCAAGTTGAAATTTTTTAAGCAAAGCCGTTCTGACAATATTGTAATCAATTTTGTCAGTGTCTTTCAACAGATTAAATACTGTCAATGCTTCGCCTGCAAGTAATGGCAATAAATGTGCGCAATACTGTGATTTGTCAATCTTATTGGCTTCGCATATTGTTTGAAATCTATCCAGAAAAAATAGTATGTCGTCTGAATTGTGTTTGAATTCTGGCAATTTTAAGTTTACATGCTTAATATTTTTTTTGTTAGAAGAGTTGTGAGCATTACCTTCATTAGTTAATCTAATTTTTTCAAGCTCCAGTGCCATCAATTTTTGTTCATGCTGTCTTCTATTTTCATTTTCAGCAGACTCAAGCTGAAATCTTCTTTCATTTTCAGCGGCCTCAAGCTGAAATCTTTTTTTCATTTTCTGCAGCGACCAATTTCCGATTTTCAAGTTCCATTTTCTTGCTTTCCATTTCCATCTGAAGTTTTCTTTCATTTTCTTCAGTGGCTAATTTCTTATTTTCCATTTCAATTTTCTTATTCTCAAGTTCAATCTGAAGTTTTTTTTCATTTTCTTCAGCGGCTAATTTTCTATTCTCAATTTTCAATTGAAGTTTTCTTTCATTTTCTTGAGCAGCTAATTTCTTACTCTCAAGTTCCATCTCTAATTTTTTTTTCTTCCAACTTCTGAGCCTTGTCATATTCGACAAGTGCGAATTGTTTGACTTCCTCAGGAGCCATACCAAGAGATTTCGCTTGCTTAATAAAATAGTCCAAAGTTGCCATTATTACAAATGTGTATTTGTAATCTTACTTGCTTAGGAGGATTTTATCAAATGATTCAAAATTTATTACTATCTTATAGGTGCAATAAGTTCCTGTCCAAAGAACTGCACTATTACTTAATAACTATCAATAATGTTATTCATCAAATAATCAAATTGTCCATTAAAATATTATCATAGTACAACAGAATAAACAATGCAGACAATAGTGACAAGGACAAGATATGAAAGGACAACAGACAACGTTCGCAGAAATCAAAAGAATCAAAAAAATAGAACTAAAAAGAGAATTTTGCAAAGAATGCAATGACAACTGCGAAGAAAAAATGACAAGACAAGTGACGACACAAGGTACAAACACAAATGGTGTATACAACTAAACGAAAGTCAGATCAAAAAGGACGGTTACGAACAAAATACATCATGAAAATAAGGTACATGTAAAGAATTACTACGAAAACAATAATAAAAACTCGACGATACAGCTAAACAATTAGTTGTCACAGACAGCCAAACGCAGTGGACTGAAAAAATCCTTCAACACACATGTGTTGGAACATCCACTTGCGGGAGGTCTGCAAAAATGTGTCCCTACAGAACACTCATGAAGGCCGTGGGGTGAAACTGGGATGTTTCCTTCGCGAGCCGCCAGACCCAACCGCCCACATAGAATATGGAACACATAACATCAAATACAAATAACATTAGTGTGGACATATTGAAAGAAAGGCTCAGCTAAGCATGCTACGGTGAGAAAGAACCATAGTTTCTTTACTTATCTTATTTTGCCGAAAAAATTTTCCGGTCCTCACGAAAATTGCTATTTTGGCATTTGGTCGCTGCTTGCATGAGTTATAGACGTCAAACAATGCCAATGTCCCACGTTGATGATGATAGATGAAGTCCACCGTTGACCTTGATCTCAGATGACCGTTAGATTTTTTTCAAGTCCACGATGTTGTCGCCTTGAAAGTACCCAATGTTTCACACGATTATTTCATAGAAATTCAATTCGCTCCCTTGAAACTTGCTACCATTGTAGTAGATTTTTTCATAACACACTGGCCAACCAGATTGTAGTATCGGTTTGTGTTGTTGAATACTACTTCGTGCTGACACGCAAATTTTATCAGATTAGGTGGCGATCAGGCAACAGTAATACAAGCAGGGCACGTCAACTAGTACCCGTGCTAAATGAGGCACACTGGAACTCTTTGGTTAACTTGATACAATTTATTTGACGATCACGTTGAATGGAACGAGACGGCTGACATTAACTGTTGGCATATTATCACATATGAGGAGATGTCAAAATATACATTACTGTTCAAATTGGATAGACCCATGATAGTCATGTTAAAGTACATATGACAGGACATATCAGTTAACTTATCTCTTATAACGGCTGACCTCTCAAGAACAGACCTTCATATTCAATTGGAGGATATATAATACATCACAATATTCCATCTTTTAAATGGCCTCGTACACAAGATATCTGGAACATCTGAACTTCATGTTTGAGGCATCAAAGTATACAATTTAGATAAATTCATAAGTCCTGAACTAATTATCTGATCACATTTTAGAAATAAAGAGTATTGAAAAGAAAAAACTAGATAGATAGATAGATAGATAGATAGATAGATAGATAGATAGATAGATAGATAGATAGATAGATAGATAGATAGATAGATGGATGGATGGATGGATGGATGGATGGATGGATGGATGGATAGATAGATAGATAGATAGATAGATAGATAGATAGATAGATAGATAGATAGATAGATAGATAGATAGATAGATAGATAGTGTCACGGATTGCCTCTCCTTAGCTTTGCAGTAGTGGTCCACCAGTGGCCAACACTCAAGAGTATCTAATATGGCTCTTCAAGGGTGTCTACCTTCGCAAAAGATTACTCTTGGCAGAGTTGTTGATAGAAGGATAATGACGCTTCGGTCTTAAGGGGGTATCCACAAGAAGTTTTCTGAAGTCAAGAACAAAGCTGCATAGGGGCAGAGCACTATTAACGTATATCTGATCCGTCGCCTTTTGTGAAGTATTAAGCAGTGGTTTTAGCCTTTCACGCCCCCAGCTTGTGTAAATCCAGAGAAATTCCTTTTATAAGTATTTGCTCTATAGATGTAAATATATATTTAGATGTGTGTATATATATTAAAGAGTCTTGCTCAAACGTTTGCTTTCATACCTATAATAACTGAATCAACTATGATTGTTTTGTTTTAAAATAACATGTAACAAATTTAATAATCAATTAGTCTTAACAGGTTAAAATAGCGATAGAATGATGGTGAATTTTGTATGTAAATAAAATTGTCTTCACTAAAACTTGGTTTGAGGATTGATTAAAAACAATTGTCCTTTTGCTGGTTCCTTTTAAAAGAACGTAGCTGGCATAAGTGAGCCATGCAGCCGTAGTTTCGTCAATTCTTTTGTTATGAGGGCACTTCTCCACACAACTCGTAAAATGTAGGCGGTTAGTGTTGATTCCCTGCTTTTAACTCACAACAAGTGACGTCGAACTTTAGTCTTGCAGCTTTGTACCATGAACAGTCTGATAGCTTCGTTCCACGAACTTTAGACAAAATAAAAAGAACACATGCTTCTGCTAAGTACACTGGGTTGGACGATTAACAGGCGCATTGTCTCGCTGTCCACCCACCAATGTTAGCCTCTCTGAATAGTTAAATTCTTGAGTATACACAGCGTAACTCAGGTAAGATGATTAGAAATCACCAATATTCTTCTGTGTATTAAACTGGGAAAATATGTGCTTGAACAGCTCGAATGCAATGATTTGTGCCTGAACTAAAATTAACAATTTACATATCTCAAAAAATGATACAATACACTTGGTGCACATGGGATGTAATCATCATTCATCACTGCTCCATTCTGAGTCTGGGGTTGCTGCTGTTTTCGCGTTTCTGAGCGAATTAGCATAAAACAAACACAAGCGCTCGCTTTAGTGGTTTATGAATATACTATTTTCATATGTTGAGGTTGCCAGCCTCCTATAACTGCTATAACCACTTAGCAAGTACAGACATGTTACATTTCACATTTTAAAATATATGTTCACAACTTACCCCAAATAGGATCTATAATCTCCTGGCACAGTTAGGATGGACATAGCAACAGGTTAGATGCTTTCGAATCACTTGGTCTGGGAAATTTTACTATTCCTCTTATGATGGGTGATCTGATTTCTTAGGTCTCCAGTCTTTGTATTTGAAAATGCGGGTTTACTTTTAAGTTTCAAAGTTGCCCAAATACTTCGATCTGTCACTTATAATTTTGGAATCCTTTGTCTGATTCTTCTCTCTGGCTCTGGTGAATTGCTAGCTTGACGTTTCGATGCAGTCTGACCTGTGACTCCGATTTCGCTTGATTATATTTCCAATTTCTCAGGTCAAGTCCCAGATTGTACTTTTAGATCAACTTGTCAATGAAAGTCAAAGTCTATTCCGGCTCTCAAATTAAGCCAATGGTAAGCTCTTTAGAACTATATGGATCGAGGTGTTTAATTTAATTTCCACCGCGTGTTTTAAATTATCAAATTTTAAAATTCCAACGCCTAACCTCTTTCTAATAAGGCAGTAATACTTCCGATTGCATCTTTATGCAAACTCACAAACAAATCTGTGAACTTATTGGCAAGATACTTTTCCACAATATTGTTTCCCCAGACAGATTATCGGTAATATTGATACAAAGATAGGCCAGAGGAAACGATTACGTATTATCACCTGTGTTTTCGTGCATCCGCCAGACGGACAGATAGGGATCGCCGGCAGCTTAGACAAACAGTATGGCTTTCTTTCCGTACTCTGCAGGGTCGTATTGCTCTGAGGAGTGGTTGGAACCACCTTGGTTCAATAAGGAAAGTCTCTATCAACGGTGGCTAGACGACTTAGGCGATAAACGTTTTAACCGCTGACCAGTCTAATTAGCGTGGTATTATTATGATTCACGTGGCGAAACGTAAACAAGTCTGGGAGCGGCTCAGAGAAAAAATGTAAGGGCATAAAATATGTCAAATAATAGGACGATGAAAGAGAGATGGAAGGGCGCAAAAGTACACGCACAAAACGTTTTGTGACAGATAGATGGATGGATGGATGGATGGATGGATGGATGGATAGACAGACAGACAAGCAGACAGACAGACGGACGGACAGACAGACAGACAGACAGACAGACAGATAGATAGATAGATAGATAGATAGATAGATAGATAGATAGATAGATAGATAGATAGATAGATAGATAGATAGATAGATAGATAGATAGATAGATAGATAGATAGATAGATAGATAGATAGATAGATAGATAGATAGATAGGTGAGTGGGTGGGTTGATGGATGGATAGATGGGTGGGTGGGTGGACGGACGGACTGACGGACAGACAAACAGATAGCAGATAGATAGATAGATAGATAGATAGATAGATAGATAGATAGATAGATAGATGGATGGATGGATGGATGGATGGATGGATGGATGGATGGATAGATAGATAGATAGATAGATAGATAGATAGATAGATAGATAGATAGATAGATAGATAGATAGATAGATAGATAGATAGATAGGTGAGTGGGTGGGTTGATGGGTGGGTGGACGGACGGACGGACGGACAGCCAGACAGACAGACAGATAGATAGATAGATAGATAGATAGATAGATAGATAGATAGATAGATAGATAGATAGATAGATAGATAGATAGATAGATAGATAGATAGATAGATAGATAGATAGATAGATAGATAGATAGATAGATAGATAGATAGCATTTTATTTTCAAAGGGTTAAGAATTGAGCACGTAAGCCCGTATAACATTCTGCTCTTCCTTCCCCCCCCCCCTTTTTTTTTTTTCTCCCACTCACACACATAGACACATTTTCCATAGATAGACAGACAGGCAGACGGACGGAGGGATGGATAGATGGGGAGAAAGAAAGAATTAATTTTGACAATAGTGTCATTACAAAATCAGGAACCTGTTTACTGCTATTTCCAGAAATTCACGGAGTATTCCATATATGGAAATACTGCACTTAGAGAAACAGAATGGTAAAAATTATGTGCCCATAAATGTCATTAGACACCGTTATCTCATCACGTCCGTGCGAGTTATGTTTTTGCAATGTTTATTTTTATGACTGAAAATAACTGCTCTAGGTTTCGTGCGCATATGAGGCCAGTTAAGCGGGGAAGAAACTTGTCAGATGGTATAAAGCCCAAAGTTTTCTTGTGAATGGAAAGAACTTGCGCGCACCTTTCAAACAAAACTACACATGCTTTCAAACCGAAGTCTTGATTAAAAAGAATAAACCCGCAGAACAAGATACGGCGGTAGAAAGAATTATTTTTAATGTCTGGCACGCGGGTTTATCTTGGGTGCGGTTTATGCACTGTATCACTCATAAAGTTTCTTTCATTATAGGCAATGGCAGTGAGAAAGGAACCTGATAACTCTACCACATAAAATTGGACCTTGTAAGTGTGAAGCCTGTATCACTACACGCCTCTACGACATGATTTGATATAAGACTGTCTTTACCTTTTAGAAAAACACGTTTGTTCTTCAAATATAAATGTAATGAACCAGATAAATTAAGTACTCATTTTTATAGAAATACAGGAGAACGAAAAAAAATTAATAAAATAGATTCAGGAAAAACTATAAATGATAAGAGAAATGCAGAAGTATATGACAATGAAACGATTAAAATATTTAGGATCAGAGTTGCCACTCATAGGTGGATTCACCTAGATCCGGGGTTTGTTTTTTTATTTGTCCCTGTAGGTGTCATTTTTCTTCATTCGTTGAAGAACGCCATCTAGATTTCACCCAAAATCGGCCATTATAGTCCACAAAATGTCTCAAGTCTCTGATACCTAGGTTTTTTTTGTTTTTTTTGTTTTCAAAATTCAGAGTGGTAACGTTGTTTAGGATGCATCACAAGGCAGTACATCTCTTGGGGGAATCATACAGGGGCGATCGTTTCAAAACTATGGGTCGCGTCTCCTTTGGGTGACGCAAAATTATATCAGAAGAGTTAAAGAAATTAGAACTTTTTAAATTTTAAATTGATTGACAACCCCCACCCCCCAAAACACTAACTTTTTTCGTGCACATTAGCTTGCTACGATCAACGAACTTGTGAGATTTAAGTATATATCGAGGCTACTGGATGAGTAAAATTTGGCATTTGTTGCTAGATCTTACAACAATCCACACAAACACAATGCTGTATAAATGGAGACAATACAACTATAGTTTTTTTTCCCCTGAAAGAACTTACTTTATAGTTAAGTGTGAGTTGACTTGACTTTGATCCACTGTCAATGAGCATCAGCTCTTGGTAAAAGCTCAGCATCAGAATGCTGTGAAGCACTGCACGTTATGACAGAAATAATGCGCCTGGTATGTAGTCTGCGTTAAGGTAGTCCATAGCTAGTACAGCCGTAGATGACTGAAGTGTTAGAGCCTTGACTTTACTAGGTACAGATATATGAGGTGGCGTGACCGATGCCCTTCCCCAGCGATGCCGTTGTCTTCCGTAACTCAAGAGCAAAGTTACGTACCCAAATTTAAAGCTAGGTAGACCACAGCGTGACGCTGTGTGACGTAAAATGGAAATATTAATTCAGTAATCTGACAGCCATTGCTTTCCCATTTAGTGTCTACCATTGGCTAAGCTAAACCACGCAATTTTCGAGTTGTACGACTCACCTTTGAATCCACGCCCTTTTCCTGGGAACCTAACAACAGAGTTGTTTACCAACTGTTCGCTATCTACCAGTCTTAACAAGGGGAGCGAATCACGTTTGTTTACCTGAGTTTCTCACGCGAGCTGATTTGCCAATTATCAGCAATTAGACCGATGCGCGTAGAAATAACGGATTGTTTGAAGAGATACAGGGGTGATAATATTTTCCCGACCACCTTGATGTTCGTACGTTTCAGGGGGAGGTAAATGTTTGATCTGCGGAAAGGGGACGTAATCTAAGAGAGGCCCGTGCACGGCCAGTCTTCTGGTGTCGATCAGCATCGCTGAGTAGAATGAACGAAAACCTTTTGATCCGGGAAACGTAGTTTCCTGATTTCTCTGCTATACAGAAGGTGTAAATTGTAACATCTTCTAGTGATAATAACACCACGATCTGTATATATACCGCGCTCTCTCAATTTCAGTTATTAGAGTCGCTCAGAAATTCTTGGATAATCTAAACACGCCAGACTAGAACCATTCTTCGCAAAATGTGTTAAATTGTCTCGTGGGGATTTCATTTTCTGATTTGTGCACCTGATCAAAACCAGCGGCCAGCGGTTTTTTTACATTACCAGTACCATTATTATTATTTTGGGTCTTCGATTTTTGGACTAGTTCGGTCCTCTTTCTTCATTCAGTGAATGATTAATGGTGTCTTCTTCGTGGCTACCAGTCCCAAGTTCCTTCGTGAAACGGTTGGGCCCAAGAGACCAATAAACATTAAGATTAAATCGTACCTGGACTGTACATTACCCACAATTATTTATCAAATTTTTCCAGCCCACTGGGCATACGAAAGAACATATATTCCTGATGTTTGACAGCTGTAGCAACGGAGTGATCCAGAAAACTACGCTGTTTCAAAATCGGCACTCACCATAAGAGCCAGCCGATAGGATTTACCATCATCATCAGTTTTACATATTGTAACATTGCCTTAGCAACCAGATGCTTAGCAATACAGGAATTACTTTTCTCCTTTTGCAACTGTGAACGTCCAGAGCACGTCTTGCTTCAGTAATTATTTGCGGTGATACATGATTCATCCAGGAAAAATTAAACCACCAAATTTGGCGTCCACCTTGTAATTATTATTCGATATATAGGATGGACTGGGGCCATATTTGGCAACCCACCTGACAGTATAGGTTCAGACTATTGTAATTTTTCAAGGGATACCAATACCACAATTAGGTAAGCGAGAGTGTGTGTGGCCACATATGTCAGAACGAGCGATAGAGAGAGCGAATATTTTCCTCTGTTACAATCATTGTATTAACTTCTCTTTCTTTATTTCGCTAAACTGAGTACTTTACTGAGTAGTAATTTAGTGGGGAACTTGTTCTTCATATTCTATTCTGTACCCTAGTGCTTATCTTTGACCTTTGGGTTATTAACGTCTTTTGGGATACATTCTCAACAAGGGGAGGGCACTTATTCGGTTATTTTCATATATCTATAAACATGATTGTAATGATTTCTCTAGATGTTTTGATGTTGTAAAAGTTTAATGATAATAAACAACAAAAATAACTTAAACTTGTGTGTTGGTCAGACCCATACCCAATGAACCATAGTTGTCACGTTTTTGTGTGTCTTGTTGTCACATAATTGTGTGTGTGTGGGTGTGTTTAGTTAAACTTATCTTTCTAGAGATAAGGGGTTGAAAGAGTGTCTTACACTAAAATATAGTCGTATAGATAGGCTGGACTAGAGAAACTATTCAGTCCAGAGACAACATTTCTCCTTAACTATTCACTCGTGAAATCTTTTTCTTACACCTTTATTCTCACCTGTTTACCACTATCACCTCTGCTCAGACGGGACCATAACTATCTTCTAACCTATCAAAAAAATATACGACACGCTGCCAGGTTTCAATCTCGCAACCCGGTAACTTTATCGCGAGCGCCTTAACCGCTTAGCCATCATCACAAAACTATACCAAATATGACGCTCAAAGATAAAGGTAGTCGCATTGCAGATACTGCTATTGGGGAGTGAAGTTTATATATATATATATATATATATATATATATATATATATATATATATATATATATATATATATATATATATATATATATATATATATATATATATATATATATATATATATATATATATATATATATATATATATATATATATATATATATATATATATATATATATATATATATATATATATAAGAGCTGGCATTGGTTTTAAAAACCTTCATCGATTTTTCTAATTTCTTTAATCGAAGATTTTTCGATGAAATTATAATAAATCATAAGTAACAAAAATGCGGTAAGGAGCAGGTGAGAAAAAAAAATGAAGTGCACAGGAGAGAGCTGAAGGAGGTCACAGGAAAATGTAACAATCGAAGATTTGACTTGTCACACTGTCTGTTCCTTCCCTAACTCAAGAGTAGAATCAGGTAACTATTAACAGCTGGGTAGACTAGAGCGGGACGACACCATGTTTCGAACCCGTCACCTTTGCTGCGAGAGGCCAGCGCTCTAATTACTCTGCCAATCGAACGCTCCTAGTAAATGTACACTACCTATTTGTATTCACCCCACCGTCTATTAGAAGCACACAAGTCTTTTAAGTAGCTCTCCTGGGAGGACAGTGGATGAAAAGTAACGGTTGTCCCATATGAAATACTGCTGTAGGGGAGTGGCGGAAGTGTTACAGACTTCACATACTATAGCACGTTTCACTAGCTTTGCCCAACTTCAAAATGCTATATCTCAGCGAATATATAACGCATATAAGTGAAATTTTGTGTGTGAATTTGAAATGGTATAGACCCTATGAATTAAATTTTTCATTAAAATGCGGCCATTGATTTCAATTTTCGTTTCTTTGCGATATAATATAAACTCCTACTTGCCAACACACATCACACGCACACATATTGAAATGTCTACAGTAAATTATACGACCTCATTTGCACATTTTTGGTTTATCAAGCAATTGGCATGATTTTTGAGTGAAATTGCGTGAAATCGCACTTCTTGAACATAAAACAGTTTATATCCGGTGCAACGCACACATTGTCAATCAGAGGTGTGTCTACAAAAATTATTGTGTGGTTAAGAAGGAAAAATGAGTCTGCGAGTACATTTTATGACATTACAGCAAATCACAAATAGGATTTTTAAGTATTTCTGCAATGAAGCTACTCGAGGAAAACTATATCATTCTATTTCAAACCCACAAAAGAGGACTATTCACGCCTTGGGGATAAGCAAACGATCATTGCACCGCTGGATAGCGACATCTGAAATGTCTAATTCCAGTGTTTTACACACGAAAATTAGGCCAAAAGTGGTGGATAATTTTGACAGAGAATTGATCCGCAGAGAAATTTGCAATATGTTTCACAATAATGAGGCAGTGACTTTAAGGAAATTGAAAATTTGGTTAAGAAAGAATAATGACATTGATATTTCCAAATCTACGCTATGGAGGACTATTAGGAGTTTGGGATTCACTTTTAGAAAATATGTTGGTAGTAGAAACCTTATTTGTGAGAAGCCTCATATAGTTGCAATAAGAAGCAAATATTTACGCGAGGTCAGAGAAATGAGAAGAGATTGTTATGATTTTGTGTATTTAGATGAAACTTGGATCAATGCGCACCACAGTAATGAACGAGAATGGCAATCATCTGATGGAACAACTAAGAGACTAGTACCAAGCAGCAAAGGACAGCGCCTAATAATTGCACATCCAGGAAGCAGCCATCATGGGCTTCTAAATAATACTGAACTCATATTTGTTTCAAAATCCACAGATAATAGGGATTACCATGCAGAGATGAATGGCAAGATATTTCAAGATTGGATTGTGAATCATGTACTTCCTTCCTTGGATAGACCGTGGTGTTTGATAATGGACAATGCCTCATATCACAACGTTGTGGCACCAGAAGATAAAGTTTCTAATTCACCAAGTATTAAAGATGTAATAAAGATTTGGCTGACCATAAACAACATTCCATTCAACGAAATGTCCATGAACCTGAATTACTTGGAATTGTAAAAAAGACACAGCATACAAAGATATTTCACATAGACAAGGCAATCCATGAACATGGTCACAGATGTTTAAGATTACCTCCTTACCATTCTCACTTAAACCCAATAGAATTAGTATGGGCTAAAATTAAGGAACAGGTAGCAACAGAAAATAGAACGTTCAAATTAAAAGATGTTGAAATACTTATAAAAGCCGCCATCTCCAATATAGCCAGGGATTATTGGAAGAAAAGTGAGAACCATGTGTTACAAGAGGAAGAGGAATATTGGAAGAATGATGGTTTGTCCTTCATTCAGCCGAGATTGATTTTCAATTTCTCAGAGACATCTGATTATGATTCGGATGAAGTTTAATTTCTTTAAAGATGACCTTACCGTTATTTACAAGCACATTAGAGGAGCAACGTTCCATTATGATATTTATGAACCGCAAAGAGATGATACCCATTGAAATAATTAGATCAAGGAAGGTCCAGTTTGGTAGCGCATTAAATGTCAATGACAAACAATGTCACGAGTATTTCGCATGCAGATCATTTAAGAAATCATCTTCAACACGTATTCAATTGCAAACGTGATGGCCACATTATTGTAATAGTAGACACGCCTATGCCTAATCAATTCACAGAATCTGTGCATGAAGTGGTAAAATTTCTTTTCTCGATACACAGTAATTAGTATGCCGACAAAGATCAAAGGATTTCATCCGTTTATGGGAACTGGACAAGATGCACATATATAAAGTATATATTTGTTGGGTCTAACCCAATATAACATCGTATGCAAAAAATGGCATTAATACGTTAGACGGTTAATCAGATAATTACATTTGTTTGAGGGCAAAGCTAGTGAAACGTGCTATAGGTCCAAATTTATTGTGAGGTTTCCTTCCTCGGTGCCTTTGCCTGCCCGAACTCAAGAGCAAAGTCGAATACTCATTTACACTTGGGTAGACTGGAGCGCAACACTACCACGTTTCAATGGATAATGGATATGTCCTGTTAACAAATTTCAGGGCACACAGACTGACGCTATGTAAGGCTGCACCCTTTTGCACTAAAAAGCGCTGACATTGCATCTCCCCCAGGATTGTTGGCATGAACAGTGTGACAAAAACAGAGCATATTTACTTATCCGCGCCATCTTAACATGTGTCATGTCATATATTCTTGTCGCGCCTGCCGTCTGACTAATTTAAGGTGTGTTCGTCAGTTTGTGCGTGGGTGTTTTGTATGTGTGTTATGAAGGTACAATTAATGCAAATGAAATAGCAGGAACAGTGCTTTCCCACTCAGGTGTGTCGAACTGTAGGTGACAAGGTACAAGCTCAATTACCTGTTCTACGACTCCGCCCGTTCTCTCACACATAATCTGGTCGGTTGTCTAATTTATGCGACACAGTTATTGATAACGAAAGCATTCAACAGGGTGATACGCCGCAGAGAAAATCTGCGTTATCGGCTGGAAGACGAATAGAAAGGTCCTTTATAATTTCAATTTCGCCCAGTTTTGAAACGCCGTTTTCAACCCAGAAATTATCAAATCGGTCGCGGTTTGCGCAAGGAGGAAGCTGTATCAAGAACAAAAATGGTGTAATATTACTTGATGAGAAAGACATATCAAACAGATGGGCAGAATACGTAAAAGAACTATTCGGGGACAACAGAGGTAAAAAACCATCACCAGATTCTAATGAAGGCCCAAACATTCTCAGATCAGAAGTAGAGAATGCCATATATATATATATATATATATATATATATATATATATATATATATATATATATATATATATATATATATATATATATATATATATATATATATATATATTATATATATATATATATATATATATATATATATATATATATATATATATATATATATATATATACAGTACTTTGCAAAAAAAATGGCAGTCATATTGCTCAGCTAAATATGCTGAAATCTAATTAAATATCCATGTTCTGCCCCAAATTTGCACTCCACTTAAGTGAGCAAACACTACCAAAAGTAAAAAAAAATTAGCGTAGAGTACAGTCCCTTGATAATAGAGCAGACGACAATTTCTAATGCTAGTGGCAGAAAATGGATACAAAGTCAAAGTGTATGTTAATTTCACAGCTTTGGAATGAAGGAAATCAAACATGTTCCAACATTTCTAAAACCTTGAACATTCCTGAGCGGACTGTCTACAGAGTTGTGAGTAAATTAAAAGCAGGTAATGTAATCGAGCGAAAAGAAGATAGTGGGAGGCCAAGAATTTTGGACACAAAGGACCATCGGCGCCTCGCCCAAATCGTTCGGGCTGGGCCAATGAAGAGTGTAGAAAACATACGGCAGCGCATGATGGAGTTGGGAAGCCCAGAGGTATCTAATGCTACTGTCAACCGGGAGCTACACAGGATAATTTCACAAAAAAGCAGGTAATTTCATCACCATTGCTCACAGAGACTCACAAACAGATGCGCTTGAAATGGTGCCACGAAAACAAAAATTTGTCATGGGACAATGTGATTTTTTCAGATGAATGTTCTGTTTGGTCTTATCCTGCTCAAATAAATATTTGGACGAAAGACTCTGTAACGCCTGTGTACCAGCGACCGAAACATACCCAGAAATTCCATCTTTGGGGAGGGGTGTCAGCAAGAGGTGCCACCCCACTGTGTGTTTTCAGAGGAATTCTCACGAAAGAAAAGTACATCGACATACAAGAGGGACACCTTCTGCCATTTATGCAGGTCATGTACCCCGATGGGTGCACATTTCAACATGACAATGACCCAAAGCATTACAGCTCATACCACCAAAGCATGGCTGCAAGAGAAGAATGTGATAGTGCTGAAGTGGCCCAGCAACAGTCCCGACCTAAACCCAATTGAAAACGTTTGGGCACTACTCATGAATCATTAAAAAAGAGTGGACTCAGAGACGTTGAACAATTGAAGAAGGAAGCTGAAAAATACTGGGACAGTCTGACTCACAATTACCTACAAACACTTGTGGGAAGTATGCCTTGCCGCATCCAGGCTTGCCTTGCTGGAGAGGGCAACATTATATTGTACTGAAACCATTGTTAATAGATAGGGGAGATACCAATCTTCCTCTGGACATAGAGTTTTTATTATTATTTGCTTCTATGAGTATGCTGCGTTGCGAAAATATGACTGCCATTTTTTTTGCAAAGTACTGTATATATATATGCTATATATATATAGGTTAGTTCACATGTTAGTAATAGAATATGAAACATAAATCACAACTTACACCAATCCTGGCTCACAGACGTTTTGCTCAGATGAATAAAAGAGACTTGAATCGGCCTCTTACGTGCGTCTGAGGTGTCGTTAATTTAATACGTTCCCTCTCTGATTTCGTATATGGTCCTTCAGTTTCCTCACTCCCGGTTTCCTTATTTAATATTCTCCAATAAAAGGTGTCCGGTATGTTTAAGAAGGAATTCTGAATTCTAATTCTTCAGTCTAGCAAGGTCTGGTATATCGGTGAGCATTTCTCAAGTGAAATAGCTTGTATTCACTGCCTTCCCGTGCATTTGTTAAGCGCACCTCAAAGGATCATCCAATCTGATTTGAATATGTTTCATGACGCATGTGGTGGGTTTTGATGTTATGAATTTGTGTTATGTATTATTATTATATTAAATGAGATCAGCTATGAAGGTCCCTGAATTTAACAAATAATATTGTAGGTTTTCAGAGTACCTTTCCGCTACCACCCTTTTTATCTCATTAAAAATTCATATATATTATTATATAAGTGAATTCGTATAGTGTCTAGGGTTATGAAGGTAGAGTGAAATGTGCAATAACCAACGAACATATAAACGATTAGTTTATTATCCACAACACCCAACAGTACTACAACAATAACATACCAACGACACTTTAAAAGGCTATCTTACTTAAGACAGTGGTTGAAATTTGTGTAAATAAACTTTTTACAATTTATTATCCTGATTCTAATTTATTTTGAACCAGGACTGACAATCAAAATTGAACTCAAAAGAATGATTTGCATCAGTCAAATAACACAGTGGATATTTTGTCCATACATACAATATTATTCTAATATAATTGTGTAGTTGTATTCTTCTACTCTGAGGTAATACTGGTATCAATCCATAGGTTGTTGGTTAAAATCACCCCCTTTTAGTTATGTCTGTTCTCGTTTGTCCCGTGTGGAAATATTAATGACTATTCACAGTTTTCTTCACTATCACTTTATAGTCTTATTGGTTGAGCTTTCTGGTGCCGAACACGAACTTAACTTGGCAGGAGAATACAGGTAGATTGTTTCCTCTGCTCGTTTGACAATCTGTTCCACCTGTTTGATAGGCAATGGCCACTAGCATGGGCTCGAAGTATGCAGACAGAGTCCTGAATCGAGCAGTCCTCAAGCATTTGGTACTACATTAACGTCAGTACCCGGGACCCTGAAATGTGAAGGTTATGCATCCTTCTTTATACCTAGTATATAATATTATTCCACATTTACGTACAGGTACATTACAAACAAACGAAAAGGGTCATAGCCTTATGCCAACCCATGCCACCATTATCTTTTGATGTGACAATGAACACCAGTATTCCTCTCCCCTAATAGTTACAACACCACTGCAATTCCAGCTGTAATCTTTTCCATACCATAGGATAGGTGTTATGCTCCTTGATGACAATCATATATATCTTCTTGTAGTCTAATACCTCTCTGATAGTCTAACACATGGTGGATCAATCTCTAGGCTCTGCCTAAGTTTGCTACAGACCCACTTACTTATAGTCATACATTATTATCTCACATTCAATTTTTATGTTAGATACATGTAAATAAAGTCAATCTTACCACATTTATTCAATGAATTACACAAATGACGATGACTGGCACACTTTCGATCTGCCGTTCTGTCCAGGCTTTTGAGAAATATGGTTTTCACAGCACAAGCCTGCTCTCATCGTTCCGTGTCAAAATTTGGTTAGAAAATGGCGTCCCCACCTAATGCTTTGTCCTCAATATCAACTACTCTGGCCAATGATTTCCTTTATTTCACTTGTAAACAAAGTCTTTCAAAAATACAATTCAAACTTCTACTACGTTTCTAGGTTAATATATATTTAGTACGAGGTCGGCCAATAATATTTCGCCTCACTTCAAATTCCACCCAATCCCCTTCATCGTACTATCTTAGCCTATCTTTCACCTAATTTTTTCCCAAAAATATGCGATCCAATCTAAGCAGATATGACTTGACCTGACAGTATCTCCGATTCTCTATGTATTATCCCCAATATTTGATTATCTAATGGACTATTTATGTAATTGATAACATATTCTTAGTCAGCAAAGCCACAGGTACACGAATATATGATTTTGATGGGGCTATGTGGCTTGATTCAATATTCCATATTTTTTTCCATGTTAGTTGTTGATTTAAACTACCTCCTGTTCAATTCTTTTCTCATGTACTTTCAAGCTAATTACGAGAGTTTATGTCATTCGAAATAAGAGCTAAGCGTTTTTCCATGACCGTAGTGTCCAATTTTCTAACTTTTTCATCGTAATGTGAAAATCCGCCTAAAGGCACAACTAGCAAGTAGTTTTTTTTTAGAAACAATGTGAGACGTGAATTGCGTGTGTTATCTAGCCTTGCCCCTCCTTCCACAATGCTTTTAGGCAAATATTTCTTAGAACTTGGGAAGTTATGTCAAGGACGAATTTGAAAAATTGGGTACCGTTTTGGTTCGGCCATCGCGTTAGCAAATAATAAGCTGAAGGCGTAGGCGACAACAACCGTTCTAGCAGAAATTGTTTAGTAATATCCTATCTTTGACTTTATGCACTATACTGTTATATTCTAATTTAGATATTGGATTTGGAAGTTTACTACAACTCAGCTAATGCAAAATTTCAAACATTACTTTTCTGAAAATAGGCTGTACACATCCGCTTGCCCTTGGGTACAAACTTAAGAACATGCGGTAAACCCATATAACAACGTGTTCCCAATCATTACTTTTATCAGAAAGTAATCTCTTATCTGTGTCTGTCCATCAGCTGTCTCCCCATATTCCAAGCTCTGGTGGTGTGTGTACCCACGTCCTATCAGTGATTAAGCACTGCGCTGAGGCGATTTACGTGTTAATCTTTATGCTGATATCGCTGCGCACACGACAGCCAACTTGGTTAGTTCGCTGCCGCTCCTTGCAACGCAGGGAGAAATGAATAACAACCAGACATGTCTACGTATCACTGAGAAGGGTGTAAGAAGGAAAATACATAATATCTGCTACACGTAGCAGAAAAAGAAAGAAAGTGCGATAAATGAACGCACACAATAAAATCAGTACCACAAATGTACCGATACTGCCGGAGTGAAACAAAGATCGAGGATGATCGCCCCTTTTTGTGACATGTACTACCATGATATTGTGGCGTGAGGTTTTATTTGGCTCTTGGATCAGTATAGTACTGACAATTACAGAAATAGAATTTCTGCAGAAAATGGTGAAGTCCCAGTGTCTGAGAGGACTACTGGTATCACAAATTAGTTACGGCTGTGAATGATCTGATCTCGAAACAATAGTAGAGAGGAGACCGACATAAAGTGCCACCTCCGCTGTGTAACTAACTGTGATATTAAAAAAACAAGGAAACAGATTTTGCTTAACAATGATAAAATTGACAAGTCTTCAAATACAATTTCCTTATTATTTATTTAGTATAAACACTATCTACTCTTGTGCTGAAGAGTGAATGTTGAAAAATGGAATGTAATGAATTTGTAAGTTTACATATGATTTACAAATATTTATTTTATATATATATATATATATATATATATATGTAAATAAATATTACAACAAGTTTTCCAATTATAGGAACAAAAATTATATCAGCTGTGCTGTTATTCAATTATAGTACATGTATCAGCTGTGCTGTTAATTAAGGATATAACGTTTATCAGCTATGCTGTTATTTACGTATAATTTATCCACTATGATCTTATTATTGTCTCTTGCTACGCTAATTCACGTTTTCTTCATTGACTTAGATTTTGCTCACAATGCCGACAGAAATGGTACTAATGTGTACTCATCTCTTAGAAGTGCTATCCTTCTTGGTTTGGTTGACACAAAACACCAGCTGGTGATCGTTTCGTTAGCCCACCCAAGACTGAGGGGGACTAAAGATGTAGAGTCTTGACAACCTCTATGCTCCTGCGGAGTTCCAGGCAGCTGGATTGACGACCCACGATCTCAGTTTTTATGACACGTATAAAACCTGTAACAAGCAAAAATAGGGGCTAATTTCTGTCCTCAAGCCCACCTATTTCTATTGTATATGATATGAGCGTGTCTCAGTGTCTGCATGTAGGATGAATGACAACATGGCTCAGTATGATTTAGCAATAGCGAGACAAGACAGGTGTCTACATGCAAAACATTCTTTCTGATAAACTAATACATGGATATCATTCAATAATATAAATTCAATGCATGAATACATTCAATAATATAAATTTAATACATGAATACATCCCATAATATAAATTCAATACATGAATACATCCAATAATATGTACACCTAGGTGTGATACAACCATTTCCTTCCCCATATAATATACCAGGCCCTCTCTGACAAGTGCTATAATATATCCTAACAATAACGTTATGTTCTTATGATAGGAGTATATGCGACGAGGACTGTTTGGTGATATATCAGGTTGGAGTTATATGGGACAATAGATTGGAGTTAGATGAGACAATAGATTGAGTCCTAACAAGGACTGTTTTGGTTATATTTCAGTTGGTCTGAGATAATAGATTGAAGTATAGGAGACAATAGGTTGAGTCCTAACAAGGACTGTTTTGGTTATATGGCAGTTGGTATTATCTGAGATAATAGACTGAAGTATAGGAGACAATAGGTTGAGTCCTAACAAGGACTGTTTTGGTTATATTTCAGTTGGTCTTATCTGAGACAATAGATTGAAGTTATATGAGACAATAGATTGAGGTATGAGTCCTATTAATCTTCGTCTATTCAATCATAATAGGAAATACCATCATTATACTTAATTCCCCCAAGATACAATCAGTAACCTGATATAAATGACACACAACAAATACCAACATTATAGACCTGCTGAAAGCCTATTTTCCTAAAGGTTATCGTAAATATATTTACCCTCTAAGATTCAAACCGGCCAGATTTTGACTCGACTTAGCAAAGCAGACTGCACTCCAGGTAAGCTATAAATCAAGGTGACAGCTTCTCCTCTTCAGTCGGTCGGTATCTCTGGCGTCGTGTCGGTGATGTGTGATTATGCATAAAATCCGCCCGATTATATAGGTAGGTGAATTCTTAAGCAAGGCTTTTGGTTGGTTCCTGGCGGAGCAAGCTGATTGGTTTCCTGCAGTTTAGTACCTGGTCTCATACAGCCTAATTTTATTCAGTTTTATTCCGCCATCTTGCGTGAACAAGATGGCCGTTAATTTATTCTGTCTCAGAGACTGGTGAACGTTGCTCGTTGATTGGGTGAAGCAAATCTGTATCTCGACATAGTGATTAACAAAGTAGTGGGTTACACTCGTTTCACGACATAGCCCCCTCCTTTCCTAGCTGTGACTTGTCATAGCTGACGTGTAAACCCCTGCTGTGGTTAATCCTTTTGCGTCTGTCCTTCCAGAGTACTAGGGTGTCGACTTAAAAAAAATCAGCTTCTACATTGTCTCTTCCCGGAATGTAATTCACGGTAAAGGAATAAGGCGCCAGAAGCAGACTCCACCTTAACAATCTCGAATTTAGCTTTTTAGATGCAGCCAAGAATGTTAAAGGTTGGTGATCGCTTTGGACAATGAAGTGTGTCCCATACAGATAAGGTGAAAATTTGTTGATGGACCAAATTAGAGCTAAACATTCTTTCTCTATGGTCGAGTAGTTCAACTCAGCTGCATTCAGCTTCCTACTGGCGTAGGCGACTGGTAAAAGTTCCTCCGGCTGGGCTTTTGATTTCTGCAACAGAGGTGCACCAATACCTATACTGCTAGCGTCCGTCCTTAATACAAATTCCTGTGTGATATCGGGTAGAGTAAGGATGGGTTTGCTGGTGAGTTTTGCTTTTAGCTCTGTGTAAGCTTTTTCACAATCAGCATTCCATTGGATTTTATCAGGCTGTCCTTTCTTCGTTAAGTTAGTTAACGGTGCACACAGAGAGTTAAAGTGGGGTATGTTGTCGTGAATTATTCTAATCCCCATATATAAATTAAAACGTAAATGCAAAGCCTAACAAATAAATTTAATAAAAGGAAAGAAGAATGGTAAAGAACCGTGCTGTCACAATGACTGTACTCGAAATCCCCTTGTTTTCTACTTCGTCGGCAAATTGTAACGCTTTCACGTTGATAGTAAAAGCCTACTGTGTCGCTGCACGCTTTCTTCAATGAAACGTGTACTGTATTTCTTGGAAAAACCTTGAGATACGCAAGCTGATCAATGACCTAGATTTAATATTTCATTCATTCCATACACGGCGTAACTAAAAGACAGATAAAGCAGGAGAGAGAGAGGGGCGAATGAAGGCAGGACACATGCAACACTACACGCGTCGCGCGATTAATAGTAACGCAAATCCCACGTGTAAGGCCACTAGCAATAACTTTTTTTCATATAGTCAGTGAAAAAGAAACACTACTACTACAAGAATCAGGTTTAAAAATATGAAAACTGTTTATTAGGAAATATGAAATTCTACTGATTTACATCTAAGCTCCTGACTTTAGTATGACATAACAGTGGAAAAGGCAGGACAGGTGGCGGTTCTAAACAACGAAAAGGAATAAAGAACAAATATACGACTATCTTTGGAAAACACATGTTTTGAACGCAGCCACTTAGCTCTTTTAAATTTGTATATTTGGGTTCCTTAGGGCTTGCTGACAAAGAATATGTAAAACGTTACGCAAATAGTCTAGGAATTACCAAATTATAACCAAAATAAAATAGTGGGGGTGCCTGACAGCATGAAATCATTTCTGCTCATAAAATTTTTTTATAACGTGTTTGAAAAAACATTACGTTACAAAAATAGCCTACCATGTTAACTCCTATTTGATTGGAGCGCAACAAATATAAGACTAAACACGATTGGTCGGGCTATAAATACTATCTTGTGTTGTCAGGGGAAACGTGAAAAGGAGTATTTTTTTTGAAAAGATGTGTAGACATGGTTTCATTGGTTAGAGCTGCGAATATACACAATTCAGAGCGTCTGTTCCTTGCCACATCTTGTAATAAACCTACTAAGAAGCAGTGCGTTGAGCACCAGTGTATATTTTTTATAAAATAAAGCCTGGAGCATCGGCAGATCGGAATTTGTGCCTGTTCATTGCCA